>JBBBDQ010000795.1:332500-642500 GCA_037127315.1 Ascarosepion bandense | reverse complement strand
TCTTTCCCAAGGGTATTTGCGCGTAAGTGAATGCAATGGATTCAACTGGAATTCGAACTCAGCTCCCAGATTTTTAGTTCCGAGGCGATATCTACTGCACCACAATGCACATTCACTTGGCAATAAATACTAAAAATAGTAAAAAATACTTTATTTTTAACCAAAAAAAAAAAAATAAATAAATAAAATAAAACTAGGTTTAGTCTAATAATTATGGCCAGTTGAGTATCTTCTGTGATCTTAGTGCTTTAACGTAATAAGTCCTTAAGCCTCATATCTGGGAGAATAGGTACGCTCGTGTCTTTTCCAAGCGTAATTGAGCGTAAGTGATTGTAATAAATTCGATTTGAACTTGGTACTCCGAATTCTATTTCCATGCCGCTAACCATAACCACGCCCACACATCCAGAGACCATTAGAGAGTCCTTCATATTCGAATGGAACGGTTATCAGACGACCAGCTTGTTCGATTGACACAATCTCAGCGCAATCACTGATAATGTCGGCCATCAGGCGGTAACAAATCCGAATGATTTATCTCACCCAAATGCCTAGGAGCTGGATTTAGTAACGTTGACTCGCTTCCATCATCAAATCATTGACTTCTCTCTCGTCTTGTCCGCAGTTAACATCTTCTATCACTGATAGACAAGCGAGGAGACAAATAATGATTCATTTCGATAGTCCATTTTTATCTGTCTTTACCTCGGTTGTTTAGAAACTTCCAATAAGCGAATGTGTAACTTTGTTATTTGTGTGTGTGTGTGTGTGTGTATGTGTGTGTGTGTGTGTGTGTGCGCGCGCGCCTGTTTTTCTTATATAGGTCCTGGGTATGACGGTAAACTGCATCCGGCAGCAAAGACTCTAATTGGGAGGTTGTGAGGAGCATAGAATCACCTCTTAATTGCTGTTGTTCCCAGGTTCACCCTGGCTCGGATTGGAAGCACCTGTTAGGGTCCCAGCTATGGGTAAATAGTTAACCTCCAAACTGGAGTCAAAACTCTAAGAAAGTATAAAAATACACTTTCATAGAAATGTATATATAAAAAATAAACTTTTATAGAAATATATACATTTTTCAAGGAAAAATATTACCAACAATTTTTTAAGAAAAAATATTACCATAACACCTTTTTGGAGGAAAAATTCTTCTCATCAAAACATTTTTGAATTCAAAGCTAGAAGACATTTTCAGTTTTCTAAAATAAAATAGAATAAAAACGAAAAAATACACAATTTTTTTTAAATCGACCTCCTCACTATAACCGAACATTAAAAAATAACTTAAAACCTCACTTTTTTGGCATTAAATAGGTTGATAAGCCGTTAAACAAAACTCAAACTCTGTCGCTCATAGAGAAGACATGATATTCTTGTCCTAAAAAAGACTCCAATGTACTATTGTATTTTTAAATTGTTTTGTTTTAAAAATGCTTTTCTTCAGCCTCGCTACATCGTCTTCCTTTTCCTGACGTAGCTTACGGCCAATTCACGTTGAAAACATTGCTTCCCGTACGATCATTGAAGTTAATAAACGTCGAGCCTGGTCAGTAATTAGATTTGTGACAACTTTGAAATACCAGGTTCTGTAAGCTGTGATGCTCAGGTGGTGTAATGGACCATGGCTCGGAATTGCAATCGGAGAGCCGAGTTCAAATTCAAGTCGAATTCGCTATATTTATTTACTTGCAAGTACCCTGTTGCTTGTGGTGCATTGAATATCGGCTTAGAAGGAAAAATCGGAGAGCAGAGTTAGAAATTCATTCGAATTCGTTGCATTCCCTTACACGCGCATATACATGTTTTCCTCCAACTATGGGTTAAATAGTAGGACAGATTGGGTTCTATACCCTTGGTTGGCAAACAGTCAACCGCAGAAAGTAATTGCAAACTACTCCGGGAATATCTTCTGCCTAGTCAGTCATGTCTCGAAATAGACATGATCGTCCAAGCGTGTATCACACATCACACATAGAGGACTCTACTGACCCTTTTTAAATTCATGAATCCCTTCTCCCCATCTATAGGTTAATAAGTAAATTTTTAGATTTCTACATAAATAACCCTTGATCTGCCGCAAATCAATAAGTAAAAAATACAATTTTTATGACGTCGTTGATCATGGCCCTCCACAACTTCCAATCCTTCGTCGATGCGACCAATATTTCCATTCTTTCTATCCCACCCAGTCCCCATGAAAGGCATAATGGTTCGAACTTGAAAATAAGAGAACCGAGTAAAACTTCCAGATAGATTGCCCCCTCCACAAAATTTACTCGTGCAACCAGACTGGCAACAAGGTCCCATCTTTTTACAGTTGAATCAACCAAATGTAGGTGACGATTCTACTCTACCAGCTTCTTTTCTCGCACTTCCACCATTTGGAATCCCTTCTGCATATTTGATTTCCTGACGGCTACTACCTCTAGGAATTTAAATGCAATGTCAATTCCCATCTCTTATCCACCTGACACCACTTCTTTCTACATCATCCCGTATATTTTTTCTTTTCCTTTCTCTCTACCTTACTCCTGTGTTCACATCCTTCTTTTATTCTTTCTCTGACACCCCCTGTAACTGGTTCGCTTTTCTTTTCACTCTCCTCCTGCCTAGACTTTTACTTTCTTATGTAGCCCCTTGTGCATCAGTGGCGGTACCGCCTTGCTTGATGTGAAACTATTAAAGAGACATGACTGACTAACCAAAAGAGTATCCCGCAATAGGTTACCATTACTTTCTGTGGTAGACTGGTTGCTTGCCAAGGCTATAGAACCCAATCTGTCCTATTATTTAATCCATAACAGGGGGAAGAGACGGACTAATATCTTTTCCAAAGTTGTTTGTGCGTAAGTGAAGGCAAGGAATTCAACTTGCATTCGAACTCGGCACCCCGATTTATCGTTCTGAGTTTATATTCACTGCACCACTGGTTAATAAGACTGTGAGGAAAACGGGAGACAAAGGGTTGAGTAAAGACGACAACAATAACACTAGGAACTGAGAATGCAATACTTTAATACGACAAAAGCAGCTATGCATAATCGAACGCCTTTTTGCTACTGTTCAATAGGCAGACGTTCGACTCATAGCGGACGGAACAGTTCACCTTTCAATGACAGTGTAGATCAGATTAGACAGTAAATCTACACCATATTTGCCACTAACGCTTATATTAATCGATGTTGCACTACACGCTAAAACGTCTGTTCTCATGCGATGACGGAAAGTAATCAACGTCGAGACTAGTCAGTACTTAGATGGGTTACCGTCTCGGAATACCAGGTACTGTAAGCTCGGATGTGCGAGAGATAAAGTAAATAACAGTTGAAAGAAAGATTTTAATATCATATTATTATTATTACATCATTTTTCATCATAAAGCGATTTCTGCTATGCTACGAAATCTGCGGAAAAACTTAAGGCAAGTGATATAAGCTTTGTGTTGTTATGTCTGCATAAAAAATATTTTAACCCCTCACTGCGTAACTCGAAAAATTTACGTGGTTAGTCTACATCAGCTTTGTCTAGGCAATCTCTCCTGCCCCCCCCCCCATAAACAATGGACCAAGCACTTCACCTCGTCGGCCTCACCTTCTCTTCAGACCTCAAGTGGAATTACTACTGCTAGGAAGTTTGGGTCAATGTATCGGGCCAAGATTTTTTTTCCGCCTGAATCCACCTTGCACATATACAAATCAAGCATATTGTTGTCATATCTTGTCAGTCTCCCCTGCTGTTCATCTCAGTGTTCTTGACAGGCTCCAAAGGAGAATCTGTAATGTGATCGGTCCGACCTGGTAGCTCGACTCCAGTCTCTTTCTTACCGTCGGGATGTGGCTTCCCTCTGTCTCTTCTATGAATATTTTTATGGCTTCTGCTCCGATGAACTTAGGTCACTGGTGCCCCCTCCACAAAATTTACTCGTGCAACCAGACTGGCAACAAGATCCCATCTTTTTACAGTTGAATCAACCAAATGTAGGTGACGATTCTACTCAAACAGCTTCTTTTCTCGCACTTCCACCATGTGGAATCCTTTCTGCATATTTGATTTCCTGACGGCTACAACCTCTAGTAATTTAAATGCAATGTCAATTCCCATCTCTTATCCACCTGACTCCACTTCTTTCTACATCATCCGGTATATCTTGTTCTTTTCCTTTCTCTCTACCTTACTCCTGTGTTCACATCCTTCTTTTATCCTTTCTCTGACACCCCCTGTAACTGGTTCGCTTTTCTTTTCACTCTCCTCCTGCCTAGACTTTTACTTTCTTATGTAGCCCCTTGCGCATAAGTGGCGGTACCGCCTTGCTTGAAGTGAAACGATTTAAAAAAGTTTCTGAGATGAAGTGGTATTAAAATAATCTACGTTGTTCGGACTCTTCTTTATTCACATTCACAACGTTTCGGCTGTTTTAAGCTCCGGCCTTCTTTTGGTGCTTGGAGTTTCAGACTGAACCCTTTATAAAGATTAGTGTATATCATTCTCGTTCTATATGTCATGCCACTTTCGAAAGTCATGTAGTTATCTCCCTTTAACTGAAATCTCAAAATTATTTATTCACCTCTGCAATAGCCAGGTATTGAACTCACAACACTTTGGATCAAGTCACTGTATTTAACCACTAATTTTATCCACTGCACCATACGACTTTGAGAACACATTCGAGATTTAAGTCACACTAAGAAGGCCGGGGTAAGAAGGATGCTGCGGATATCGTGGACTGAGCATGCAAGTAACGATGAGGTGTTGGAAAGAATGGCAACAAAAAGGAAACTGATGCTGAGCATCAGGAAGAGACAACTGAAGTTCCTGGGACACGCAATGAAGAAAGAGAGCCTGGAGAACCTGATACTGACTGGCCAGATAGAAGGAAAGAGAGACAGGGGAAGGCAGCGGATAACGTATTTGCAGGGTCTGATCAGGTGGTTGATAGAACGGGGGCTGATAGGTGTAACGGGAGCAAACATACTAGGAGCCACAAGGGATAGGGAGACGTGGAGAACCATGATAGCCTACGTCCTGAAGGGACAGGGCACATAGAAGAAGAAGAAAGAGAAGAAGGCCGGAGACTACAATGGCCGAAACGTCATGAATATGGAAATAAAGATGAGGACAAAAGACAGTAAATGTAAATAATCTACATCAGATTGTTTGGTAATTGCCTTAAAGGGGCGCACCTTGCCATAGTCTCTTCATTTTTTAAAAATTGCGTTTGTTTTAATTTTTTTCTTTTGGTCCTTTGTCGATGCAATAAGTTTATTGTGGTATATTTGCACTTACCCTATTTGAAATTGCATTTTAAATATGTAATTTTGTCTTAGTGGCTTTTCTGCCTTGCATGGAGTGAATCTGATTTTAAAAAATGTGTTTATATCAATCAATAGCTAACGCATCTGGTCCTGAATTAATTTTTCGTACAAATATTAAATTAATTCCTCATACGTATATTTTCCGTTCCATCACTTCAAACGCTTAATGAAATCAAAAGGTTTATTTGTTCTTTTTGCACGTATGTTTCTCCTTTTTAGGGATCTTTATTCATTTATTTTTCGCCGATTGTTTATTTTTATTTTAATGTTTTTTTTTTATTCCGTTATTCATATCTTTTTTGGAAATATTTTTTTAAATTTTAGATTTCATTCATAATTTTAAAGTTCTTTCATTGCAAATTTTTCTATTATTTTCCGTTTTTTTATAATTTCTTATATTTAAATTTAAATTCTTCTTTTCGCTGTTATTATTTTTTTCTTGTTGTTTCGCTTATTCTTCGAAAACACACGTTCATACTTAAACAATTTGTTTTCAGAATGTGCTGTTTAAAGATCCTCAGAAATATTTTAACTCTATTATAACATTTACAAGCTAAAACTGAGCTGTAAACATCACAGGTTTAAAAATGAAACGATCTACGATGCAAAATATATGAAATTAAATTTTGACAAAGGCTTAAAAATGACGGGAGAAACAAATAAGCTCCAAAAAGCTCCAGGTGGGTACAGATCTAATTATAAAACAAACTGGGAACATGAATTCTATTTGTTTTCAGAATCGATAATATATGTGAAGTGATAAATTAAATTCGGGTTGAACCAGAAAAAAAGTCCTCCATTTCGGATTCCTAAATTAAGAATAAAAATAGACGCTATCAGACAACCAGCAGTCTAAAGCTTCACGTTTTATATGTCGCTTCCCTTGACGACATATATGATTATGGCTCTCCATGACTTCTTACCCTGAGGGACCTTAGATAAGCCTGTGACCTGTACCGCTGTCTAATCACAAGAACTCGTCAAAGTGTGGTTGATTGCCTTCCACTATTCCCAGTACCATTAATTTGTCCTGTGAGGATTATGTATTTCAAGCCCACTTAAATAAATAACTTTTGTTCTAGACAAACATTTAGGTTTGAAAGCTAGAACATTTCTATACATTAGCAAAATAGTTTTAATGTAATAAGAATGAAAGGTTTCTACTATTATATGTCTCAGCTTGCTATATCGCTTTTTTTCTCTTCGAATACGCTGATGGGGATAAGAAACGCACTGTTTGATAGTTTTAATCACAATCCGATTCCAGTCTTTAACACAAATTAATGGCGACCTACTGCGGCATGACGGCACAAGGTTTAGGGGAGATACCAAAAAGACATAATTTATTAAACGGTACAATCGAGAGAACGTGAAGAGCTATGATTGCCAACGTCCAGAAGAGACATAAAAAATAGAAAAACTAACTTGAGTTTATATATTTATTAAAACCAAAAAAGGGAGGGAATTGTGTTGCGACATGCTATGGTTGCATTGCCTACCAAGTCAGAATAAATTTTTTCATCAAAACCTGATTAAATCTACCTACTCATTATAATTGAATATTGAAAAAATACCTTAAAACCCCAAATTTTCTTTGGCATTAATAACTCAAAAAAATCGATTCGCCGTTAAACAAAACTCAAACTCCAAACTTCAAACACTAGACAAACATTTAGTTTTGAAAGGTGTAGAGCTATGATTGCCAACGTCCAGAAGAGACATAAAAAATAGAAAAACTAACTTGAGTTTATATATTTATTAAAACCAAAAAAGGGAGGGAATTGTGTTGCGACATGCTATGGTTGCATTGCCTACCAAGTCAGAATAAATTTTTTCATCAAAACCTGATTAAATCTACCTACTCATTATAATTGAATATTGAAAAAATACCTTAAAACCCCAAATTTTCTTTGGCATTAATAACTCAAAAAAATCGATTCGCCGTTAAACAAAACTCAAACTCCAAACTTCAAACACTAGACAAACATTTAGTTTTGAAAGGTGTAGAGCTATGATTGCCAACGTCCAGAAGAGACATAAAAAATAGAAAAACTAACTTGAGTTTATATATTTATTAAAACCAAAAAAGGGAGGGAATTGTGTTGCGACATGCTATGGTTGCATTGCCTACCAAGTCAGAATAAATTTTTTCATCAAAACCTGATTAAATCTACCTACTCATTATAATTGAATATTGAAAAAATACCTTAAAACCCCAAATTTTCTTTGGCATTAATAACTCAAAAAAATCGATTCGCCGTTAAACAAAACTCAAACTCCAAACTTCAAACACTAGACAAACATTTAGTTTTGAAAGGTGTAGAGCTATGATTGCCAACGTCCAGAAGAGACATAAAAAATAGAAAAACTAACTTGAGTTTATATATTTATTAAAACCAAAGAAGAAGAAGAAGAAGAAGAAGAGGAGGAGGAGGAGGAGGAGGAGAAGGAGAAAGAGAAGAAGAAGAAGAAGAGGAGGAGGAGGAGGAGAAGGAAGAAGAAGAAGAAGAAGAAGAGGAGGAGGAGGAGGAGGGGAGAAGAAGAAGAAGATGATGAAGAAGAAGAAGAGGAAGAAGAAGAAGCTTAAGTAAATTCAGAACTGGTATTAAAAGTGATGAAAAAAAAAAACTAGAAAAAGAAGTGGAAGAAAGAAAATAGAAAAGGACGAAGAAAGAAGACAAGAGGAAGAGAAAGAAAACAAGCCGAAGAAAAGAAAGATAAGAAGAAGAAAAAGAAAGAAATTTATTCAAATGTAGGACTATGATTAATAGAGATAGGAAATTGTGAACAGTATTTATCCATGTATTAACCTCATAGTTATTTTTTATACCAGACGATGCTGGTACAATTATTGCCATAATACATTATTGAAGAAATATAATTATTACCAGCAATATATTTTTGAGTACAAAACTAGAAAACTTCATCAGTTTTCTAAAATAACAAAAAGTAAATAAATTTTCATCAAAATCTGACTAAATTAACCTTCTCATTCAAACCAAACTTTAAAAAATACCTTAAAACGCCACCTTTTTTGGCATTAAATAACTCAAAGAAATTGATACGCCGTTAAACAAAACTCAAACTCCAAACTTCAAACACTAGACAAACATTTAGTTTTGAAAGAACATTTCTATACATTAGCAAAATGGATTTAATGGAATGGGAATGAAAGGTTTCTACTGTTATATGTCTCAGTTTGCTTTATGGCTTTTCTTCTCTTTAAACACGGTGATGGGGATAAATTACGTCACATAAGGAACGCATCGTTTGATAGTTTTAATGACAACCCGAATCCAGTCTTTAGCACAAATTAATGGCGACCTACTGAGGCATGACGGCACAAGGTTTAGGGGAGAAAGTAAAAAGACATAATTTATCAAGAGATAATGTGGAGAGAAGAACGTGGAGAGCTATGATTGCCAACGTCCAGAAGAGACATAAAAGAAGATAAAGTAGCTTGAGTATATGGATTTCATAGAAAGAAGATATAAAAACAAAATTAAAATTAAGAGCTATTAAAAGAGATGGAATTGGGATGAGATATGATCGCCAACGTCTTGAAGGAACGCGGTAATTAGAAGAAGAAGAAGAAGATGAAAAGAACGAACTTATGTAAATTCTTAGTAGAACTGATATTAGAAGCGATGACAAAAAAGAAAGAAAGAAAAAATTAGAAAAAGAAGTGAAAGAAAGATTATAAAAAAAGATGAAGAAAAAAGAGAAGCGAGAGGAAAGCGAAAAAAGTAGAAGAAAAGAAGTAGAAAGTCAAATTACTCAAATGTTTGACTGCGATTAGTTGAGATAGGAAATTGTGAAGAGCCATTATCATTATATCAACCTCATCGTTAAAAAATACCTTAAAACACCACCTTTTTGGCATTTAATAACCCACAGAGGTGTTGATATGCCGTTAAACAAAACTCAAACTCAAAATCTGACTAAATCAACCTTCTTACTATAACTGAACATTAAAAAACAAATACCTTAAAACACCACCTTTTTGGCATTAAATAACCCACAGAGGTGTTGATATGCCGTTAAACAAAACTCAAACTAAAAATCAGACTAAATCAACCTTCTTACTATAACTGAACATTAAAAAACAAATACCTTAAAACACCACCTTTTTGGCATTAATAACTCAAAAAAATCGATACGCCGTTAAACAAAACTCAAACTCCAAACACTAGACAAACATTTAGTTTTGAAAGCCAGATCATTTCTGTACATTAGAAAAATGGATTAAATAGAATAAGAATGAAAGGTTTCTACTGTTATATGTCTCAGCTTGCTTTATCGCATTTCTTTTTTTCGAATACGCTGATGGGGATAAATTACGTCACATAAGAAACGCATCGTTTGATAGTTTTAATCACAATCCAAATCCAGTCTTTAACACAAATTAATGGCGACCTACTGCGGAATGACGGCACAAGGTTTAGGGGAGATAGCAAAAAGACATAATTTATCAAGAGATAATGTGGAGAGAAGAACGTGGAGAGCTATGATTGCCAACGTCCAGGAGAGACATAAAAAAGTAGCTTAAGTATATACATTGCTTAGAGTTTAGAATATATAAAAAAAAAAATAATCAAAATTAATTCAAGGCTACAAAATAGAGGGAAATGGAGTGAGACATCATCTCTAAACGTTCTGAAGGGACACAACAAATAAAAGAAGCAGATGAACAAAAAGAAGAAGAAGAAGAAGAAGTAGAAGAAGAAGATGAAGAAGAAGAAGAAAACGAATGAGCTTAAATAGATTCTTACTGGAGCTGGTATTAAAAGCGATGGCAAAAAAAAAAACATGTAGAAAAAGAAGTGGAGGAAAGAGAATAGAAAAAGATGAAGAAAGAAGTAAAGAAAATGAAAGTGAAGAAGAAGAAGAAGAAGAAGAAGAAGAAGAAGAAGAAGAAAACGAACGAGCTCATGGAAATTCTTAGTAGAACTGATATTAGAAGCGATGGCAAAAAAGAAAAAAAAGAAAAAAATTAGAAAAAGAAGTGAAAGAAAGAGAATAAAAAAGATGAAGAAAGAAGAGAAGCGAAAGGAAGGCAAAAAATAGAAGAAAAAAGAAAGAAACCTTCTCAGATGTTTGACTGTGATTAGTTGAGAGAGGAAATTGTGAAGAGCCATTATCAATATATCAACCACATCGTTAAAAACTACCTTAAAACTCCACCTTTTTTGGCATTAAATAACCCACAGAAATTGATACGCCGTTATACAAAACTAATAACTCCAAACTTTAAACTATAGACAAACATTTAGTTTTGAAAGCCGGAATATATCTGTAATCTAGTTTTATTCTGAGGACCCTAGATGGTATGCCATGATTTGTCATCGAAGGTCACAATTTGAACAACATTTGATACCCAGATGATACAATGTTGGTTGCAGACGCGGAAAGAAAACTACAAGACTTCCTATAGAAGGTAGCTGAAGTGAGTGACAAAAAAGGACTACAAATAAACTGCAAGAAAACTGAATGCATAGTCATAAGCAAAAAAAAACAAAAAAAAAACAACCCAAAATGCCAAATACAGGTGGGGAATACCAGCATGAAGCAAGTACAAAAATTTAAATACCTAGAGTTTTCTAACAGAAGACGGAAAGTGCGACACAGAAATCCGAAGGCGAATTGGCATGGCAAAGAACGCATTACAGAACTTGAGTAAAGTATTAAGAAACAGGAAAAAAACAATGAAGAGAGTCTTGGATTGCGATGCGATGTCAGTTCTTCAATATAGAAGTGAATGCTGGACAATATCATCAAAGATGAAGGAAAGACTTGAATCAACCGAAATAGGGTTCTACAGAAGCATACTGGATATAAAGTTGGGGATTAGTTCTTTATTACAATCAATATATAGACTGACCCCTCACTTTGTGGTCACAGCAGTTTCTATACACTTATATTCCAAAAGCACAAAGATTCATTCCAGGAGCTGATAAGAGTATTAAGAAACAGGAAAATTTCGTCAAAAACAATGAAGAGAGTATTGGATTGCGATGCGATGTCAGTTCTTCAATATAGAAGTGAATGCTGGACAATATCATCAAAGATGAAGGAAAAAATTGAAGCAACTGAAATGTGGTTCTGCAGAAGGATCCTGAAATGTGGTTCTACAGAAGGATGCTACTGAAGTTCCTGGGACATGCAATGAGGACGGAGGGCTTGGAGAACCTGATATTAATAGGACAGATAGAGAGAAAAAGAGACAGGGGAAAGCAGCATATAAAATATTTGAAGGACCTGATCAGGTGGATGACGGAACGAGTGTTACGTGGTGCAACAGGAGAAAGCGTGCTAAGAGCCACCAGTGACCGGGAGATGTGGAAAGCAATGATCGCCTACGTCCTGAACGGACATGGCATATAAAAGAAGAAAACGAATCAATTTGTAACGAAGGCCCTGTTCGATAGTTCCAAACCAAATCCAAATCCAAATCCAGGGCCTGCTCACTCCGATTGAAAGAGTCCCTGCGGCTTTTTCTCGCTTCGCAAGCGGCGGCGTCCGCGAACGGGCCACCCGATTTGACAACCACGACAGGCGGGAGTTTGTCGTCGTCGTCAAATTTCAAATCCCCCCGTGGAGAGTGAGACGAGGGATCGCTCGTAGACCACTTGACTTCAGTCTCGGGGTGTCGTACTTAGTAGAGAAGCCACCACACTGCGATCTATTGAGACTAAGCCCTCGACCGACTTGATTCGTCCTCCAGGGTGAGACGGACCAGTCCGACGTGGTCCACAAGGACTGTCGGCGACAAAGTGCGTGTGTTTCAATTCTTCGGTGTCGTTAATCGTTTTCGAATATTTTTTTTTCTTTCGTCTCTGTCTTTGACTTTCTTCCTCATACTTACTTTTCTGTCTTTTTAATCTTCTTTCTCTCTGTCATTTTTTTATATATCTTTCTTTCTTTCTTTCTTTCTTTCTTTCTTTCTTTTTTTTCTGTATTTCTTTATAATCCTTATTTTTTTTCTTTTTAATCATTTCCTTTCCTTCCGGTCATTTTTTTCTCATCTCCTTTCTTTTTTTTTTTCTTTCTTTTGTTTTTAGTTTACTTGTTTAGTTCTTTCTTTCTTACATTTTTTTCTCTCAATTTTTCTTTTTTTTTTCTTTCGCATTAATCTTCATTTTTTCTTTCGATTTAATGCTTCTTCCTTTCTTTCTTTCTTTCTTTCTGTTACATTATGCGTGGTCCATTCATGCTGATGGATTCGATATTAAGAAGGAAGACAGGGACTCCGGATCTGACATGTTTTATTCATGCTCGGTCATTACAGGAAGTGCCGAAACCAAGGGCAGATTATTAGCCCTTGTCTTAAGGGATCATGCTAAGGGGAACAACTTATCTACTTATCATGACATCTCCCTTTCTCAATCGAGAGTGGGCTCATTTAATAATTCTTTTTTTTTTTTAATTTCTTTTTTTTTTTTAATTCTAGTTTTTTTAAGATTGCTACTGGGGGCTAGAGTCTATATATTTGTAGGGGGAATCTTTAGAGGTCTAGCCTCTGAGGAGTCTTTACACACCGCATGGATCGTCTCGGCTTTGGGACGGGTCTGTAGTGCCTGCTGACGGGGGGGTTCAGAGGTTGGCTGTTTTACCAACATGGGTTGTGCTCGTTCCTCTGATAATATTCTTTGCTTGGGTTCTGTCACTGATGAACTCTGCTGAGTATACTGAAGTAGTGGAGTACTGACACTATTATGTGCTCCTTTTGCTTCAGTTGTAGGCGGTTGGTCATCATTGTTCCTTATAGGGATCATGCTAAAGGGAACAACTTATCTACTTATCATGACACTTTCTTTTGCTTTTATCTTTATTTCTTTCGCTTTCTTTCATTCTTTCATTCGCTTTCTTTCATTCACTTGCTATTCTCTCTTTCATTTTTTCGCTATTCTTTCTTTCGTTTTAATATTCTTTTCTCTGTCTTTCTTTCGATTTAATCTTCCTTCAATCTTTCTTTGTTTCTTCCTTTCTATTTTTTCTTCTTTCTTACTTTTTTCTTTTTGCATATCTCTCTTTCTGTCTTTTTAATCTTCTTTATTTTTTCATTCTATCTTTCTTTTTAATTTTCATTCACTCACTCTTTTAATCAGATTTATTTCTTTCTTTATTTCTTTCTTTCTGCCTTTTTGATGTTATTTTCTCTTTTGTATTTTTTGTATCTTCTTTCTTTTTTTCTTTCTTTTGAATTTTCAATCTGTCTAGCTTTTTAATCTTCTTTGCTTGTTTCATTTTTTCTTTCTTTTCATTCTCTTTTCTTTTCGTCTTTTAAATCTTCTTTCTTTCTTTCCTTTTCTTTCTTTTAATTCTCCTAATTTTGTTTTTAAATTTTCTTTCTTTCTTTCTTTTTCTTTTTCTTTTCATTCTTCTTTCTTTCTGTCACTTTAATCTTCTTTCTTTCTTTCCTTCTTTTTTCTTTCTCCTTTCTTTCTGTCTTATTAATCTTAATTATTTCCTTCTTATTTTCATTTTCTTTTCTTTCTTTATTTTTGATCGTATTCTTGCCAACCTTTTACTCTCCCTACTTCTCGTGTGCAGGAACATTATTTTGAATTTTAAAAATAAATACAGTTCCATTTCTTCAAATCCGGAAATCAGCAGAAACGAAAGATTCCAGATTTTAGGCCTTCATTTCACCTCGGAAGTGAATATACATTCAAATATATATATATATATATATATATATATATATATATATATACCACAAATAGCTATTTTGGTCACCATTGCTATATATTTTTGGAAAGTAATTAAAAAGAAATAGCGAACATATAATGGAATTATGCTGCTAGAGAAAACGAATAGTTCTTTGGTATCTTCTTTTTTTATGTACCTTGTCCCTTCAGGACGTAGGAGATCATGGCCTTCCACGTCTCCCTGTCTGCGGTAGCTCTTAGCATGCTTTCTTCTGTAACGTCTTTCAGCCCCCGTTCTGTCATCCATCTGCTCAGGTCCTTCAAATATGTTATCCGCTGCTTTCCTCTGTCTCTTTCCCCCTCTATCTGGCCTGTTAGTATCGGGTTCTCCAAGCCCTTCTTCCTCATTGCATGTCCCAGGAAATATAGTTGTCTCTTCCTGATGCTTAAGATTAATTTCCTTTTCGTTTCCATCATTTTCAAAACTCGTCATTGTTCACATGCTCGGTCCACCATATCCGTGGCATCCTTCTGTTTCTTAATACTCTTCTCAGCTCCTGGAATGAATCTTTGTGCTTTTGGAATATAAGTGTATAGAAACAGCTGTGACCACAAAGTGAGGTGGCAGTCTCTATATTGATTGTAATATGGAACTGATTCCCCACTTTATATTCATTATGCTTCTGTAGAACCACATTTCAGCTGCTTCAGGTTTTTCCTTCATCTTTGTAGATATTGTCCAACATTCACTGCCATATTGAAGAACTGACATCACATAGCAGTCCAGTACTCTCTTCTTTGTTTCTAGTGAAAGTTTCCTGCGTCTTAATACTTTACTCAGCTTCTGGAACGCGTCTTTTGCCATGCCAATTCGCCTTTGGATCTCTGTGTCGCACTTTCAGTCTTCAGTTAGAACACTTCCCAGATATATTTGAATTTTCGTACCTGCTTGATTTTAATACCCCCCCCACCTGTATTTGGCACTTTGGTTTGCACTTTTTGATCATGACCATGCATTCGGTTTTCTTGCAGTTCATTTGTAACCCCTTCATGTCACTCTTTTCAGCTATCATCTGTAAGAGGTACTGCAGTTATTATCAGTTAAGTGCCATACGATATACACGCTTGGGCGATCATGTCTCGAAAGAGACATGACTGACTGGGCAGAAGATTATCCCGCAGTAGGTTGCCATTGCTTTCTGCAGTAGTCTGGTTGCCAACCAAGGCTATAGAACTCAATCTGTCCTATTATTTAACCCATAACTGGGGAGAAAAGACGGATTAATACCTTTCCCAAGGGTATTTGTGCGTAGGTGAATGCAAGGAATTCGAACTCGGTCCACCGATTTCTCGTTCCGAGCCGATATCCATTGCACCACAACGCACATCCCCTGCAGTTATGTGATAACCTGCTGTTATCACATAGCTGAAATGTATTCTAAACATGTTTGAAATTATTATAAGCTATGGCTAATAGATGAAGGGGCCGGCTTAATGAAAAGAATGGAAACACAACTTACGGATACAAATGAAGAAAGAATAAGAGCAAATTCACTAATTATTAAATAGGTTTAGGAATACACTGACAAGGGAAAGTCCGTTGAATTTATCGTTGGATGTAAATATTCCTTAACTAAAGCATATATTTCCTAAGAACTATAATGGCGTGAAAAAATATGAACTAAATATTTGAAACGTCAAAATCGAACAGATACGCATATGTAACGATTTTCATACAAATAGAAAATAAAATGAGATAGTACTCAAAAATAGAATGGTTTGTAAAAGAATACCAACACAAAGAGACGATTTGAAGAGAAGAAATAAATTTTGGAATTTATTGGCAAACATAGTTATTATGAATTATTATAAAGAACAGAGTTGGCTTGTCAAAGACATTGGAAAAAGTAATGCGATATTTATGGTCAACATTATATTAACTAGAACAATGCAAAAGCAGAAATTTAATTTAATTAAAATCAACATGCTCTTATGACCGAAGGGCCATAGAAAGATAACACGGACTCGGATATAAGGTTGAATAATATATTCTCGGGAAACGTAGGACAAAGGTAAACGATGACTGGAGATTATTGCCTACAAAAGGGTAAGTGTTATGCCCGAAGGGCCATAGAGAGATAACATGGAGTCGAATATAAGGTTGAATATCATATTCTCGGGAAACGTAAGACAAAGGTAAACGTGGACTGGAGAGTACCGAAGGGCCACAGAAATATAGCATGGAGTCGAATATAAGGTTGAATATCATATTCTCGGGAAACGTAAGACAAAGGTAAACGTGGACTGGAGAGTGCCGAAGGGCCACAGAAAGATAACATGGAGTCGAATATAAGGTTGAATATCATATTCTCGGGAAACGTAAGACAAAGGTAAACGTGGACTGGAGAGTACCGAAGGACCACAGAAAGATAACATGGAGTCGAATATAAAGTTGAATATCATATTCTCAGGAAACGTAGGACAAAGGTAAACGTGGACTGAAGAGTACTTTCTTTCGGAGACCTCCTGACTCAATAATTCTCTCACTCTGTGGCTATTCAGGGACTCCCCGCTCAGATTTGGTAGCCATATTATAAAAGTGTGGACGAGTCCCTTTGTAGGCAGGTCCCCACAATACATACATTACATTAACATTATCAATGGTCAAGCCCAAGTAAAGAATTGGCTTAAAATTATTCTTTGTTTTCCTGTGTCTTTTCAGAACATAAGCGATTATAGCCCAACATCTTTCTGTCCCTTGTAAGTCTTAATATATTTTGTTTTATTTCTCTTATTATTTCTTCCAAACCCAGCTGTTTCCTCCATTTGCTCAAGCCCATCAATATGTCACTTGCTGTTTTCCTTCTTTCCCTCTATTTACCAGGTCCTGGGTATGACGGTAAATTGCATCCGGCAGCAAGGCCTCTGTTTGGGAAGTTGTGAGAAGGATGAAACCACCACTTAATTGCTGTTGTTCCCATGTCCACTGCGACTTCGAGTGGTAGAACCTGTCAGAGTGGCAGCTGTGAGAAAATAGGTAACCCAACCCAAACTGAGTCAAAACACCATGAAATTATAAAAATAGACATTTATAGAAATATATACGTAAATATAGACTTTTATAGAAAAATATCTGTTTGAAGTGAAAATAATTATTGCCATAACACATTTATAAAGAAAAAAATTATCACCACTAATATATTTTTTAATACAAAACTAGAATAAATCTTCAGTTTTCTAAAATAAAATAAAATATTTTCATCAAAATCTGACTAAATGAACTTTTCTCACTATAACCAAATGTTTAAAATAAACAACAATAACTTAAAACCCAACCTTTTTGGCATAAAATAACCCATTGAAGTTGATATGCCGTTAAACAAAACACAAACTCAAACTGACTAAATCAACTTTCTTACTATAATTGAACACTAAAAACAACTTAAAACCCCCACTTTTTGGCATTAAATAACCCACAGAGGTGTTGATATGCCGTTAAACAAAACTCAAACTCAAACTCAAAATATTATATACCATGTGAGTATCAAATTTCTTCAAACTCTTCTTCCTTATTAAGTTTTCCAGGCACTTCAATGAAGTAAGAAGATATAATACATGACTGTTTTTAAAAGAAACAACCCAACTTGCAAATTAAACTTTAGAATAACCAAAATAAAAGACGTGCAACAAACTTAGATATCCTGGTTGTGTTGAAAACAAAAACTGCGAGAAAAGATACTACTAGCATAGAACTTACGGTTTTATTCAACCAATTAAAATTTAAAGCAACTGTTGCTAATTAGTTAAATGCCAACGGAATACACGCTTTGGGTGATCATGTCTCCAAAGAGACATGGCAGACTAGGCGGAAGATTATCCTACAGTAGGTTACCATTGCTTTCTGCTGGAGACTGGTTGCCAGCCAAGGATATAGAACATAATCTGTCCTATTATTTAGCCCCTAACTGGAGGGAAGAGACGGATTTATACTTTTCCAAAGGGTATTTGTGAATGCAAGGAATTCAACTGGAATTCGAACTCGGCTCCTCGATTTGTCGTTCCGAGTCGATATCTATTGCACCACATCCCACATGCTAATCTCATATTGCAATTAAATTCATAAAGTCATAACAGGTGTGTCTGAACAATCACCATGAAAGTATTTATAGAAAAAGCAGAGGAAGGCAAATTTACGGCGGTGTGATATCGAGATGATAGCTCAGGAACATTTGTAATAAGTTACCTTGAAAAGCAGAGATACATTCAGCCTTACGGGAGATCAACAAAAACCAAGTTGACAGACATACCCGGTCGTTGACCATATTAAAGTCCGACAAAAAAAAACAACATCTCGCGAAAAGCAATTGACTGCTGGGTGTAATTGACAGATATATCCGGCCGTATTTAAGTCAAGAAAACGACAACCCGAAAAAAGAAAAAATTGCTTGAGAGTTTTAAGACTATATAAAGTATAGAATTTTTGGTTGAAGATAGAAAACTCCAACTGGCTTCCAACTCGCGTTGGCTTCTTCGTGTGCGCAAAACCTTCTCCGACGAAAGATAACTATATAAGATCATATGTTCATATGTACGTGCTTCTCGTTGTTTGTCCAGAACCAGCTGCAGAATGTCGCTGAACGATTTTGCTGATTCACGTTTGGATTTTGTCGAAAATCTCTGAAAAATTAAATTTGAAATCAAGAAGAGACAGTTGAAATTTATAGAGCACATAATAAGGAATTGGGACTTGGTTTGGTTTGGTTTATTTTATGGCATATCAACACCTTGGGGCACATTTAATGCCGAAGCATTAGTTGCTTTAGTATGAAAAAAAAGTATTATGGCAATACTTTTTCCTTCAAAAACATATTTTGTTGGTAATATTTTCCTTCAAAAACGTTTTGTTGGTAATATTTTTCTTTCAAAAACGTTTCCTTGATAATATTTTGCATTCAAAAAAGTTCTGATGGCAATATTTTTAATTCAAAAATTTTTATGTATATATTTCATAAAGTCTGTTTTTATACTTTCCTAGTGTTTTGCCCCTGCTTGAAGGGTTAACTATTTCCCATAAATGTGACCTTAACAGGTGCTACTATCCCGGGTCAGGGTGGACCTGGGAACAACAGCAATTAAGAGGTGGTTCCATGCTCCTCACAACTTCCCAATCAGAGGCCTCGCTACTACTTCGGGTCAGGGTGGACCTGGGAACAACAGCAATTAAGAGATGGTTCCATGCACCTCACAACTTCCCAATCAGAGGCCTTGCTACTACTTCGTGTCAGGGTGGACCTGGGCACAACAGCAATTAAGAGGTGGTTCCATGCTCCTCACAACTTCCCAATCAGAGGCCTTGCTACTACTTCGGGTCAGGGTGGACCTGGGAACAACAGCAATTAAGAGGTTGTTTCATGCTCCTCACAACTTCCCAATCAGAAGCCTTGCTACTACTTCGGGTTAGGGTGGACCTCGGAACAACAGCGATTAAGAGGTGGTTCCATGCTCTTCACAACCTCGAAATCAGAGCCGTTGCTGCCGGAAGCAGTTTACCGTCATACCCAGGACCGAAGGGAGACTTGGGACAAATTATACACAGGGTACAGATGGAAGAGGCGAAAGAGAAACAAAACCAACACATAATATAACTACCGAAAGATGACGTAACAAGGTTTAAGAGATATAACAAAAAGACAACATTTATTAAAAGCTAAAATAGACATGGAATTGTGAAAGGCATGATTGTCAACGCCCTGAAAAGACACGTTACCTAAGAAAGAAGAATAATGAGCTTGCATTATTCGATAGTGAAACAAGGTTAAGTACAGAAATAAAAACGACAAAATTTATTAAAAGCTACAATGGAGAGGAAATTATGGAGAGCTGTGATCGCCAACGTCCTGATAGAACACTGTACATAGAAGAAAAAGAATGAGATTGTTTAAATGGATGGCGGAACACAGTTTAGGATGGATAACAAAAAGACAACAGCGCTAAAAGTGAGAGGAAGTTGTGGAGAGTCATGATCACAAAATTCCTGAAAGAACACGGCACATAGTAGAAGAATAAGCTTCAGTTTCACAAGAGATACCAAAAATGCAAAATTTATTGAGAGCAACAAAAGAAAGGAAATTGTGGAGAGCCATAACTGCTAATATCCTAAAGGGCAAAGTAGATAGAAGGAAAAGAATAGGAGTGAGAAAATTGATGGTAAAACATTATTTAGGAGAGATAACATAAATGAAAAAGAGCTATAAACTTGTAGAGATTGTGGAGAGCCATGATCGCCAAAAAACCTGAACAGCACGGTACAGAGAAAGAAGAGAATTGACGTGAGAAAATGGACGAAATGTATAAGAGCCGCAATAACAGTGGAAATTGTGGAAAGTAATGTTCACCAACGTCCTGAAAGGCGCGGTAGATAGAAGAAGAACGAGCTTCACTAAGTGGATAGCAGAACAAGGTTTAGGGAAGATAACAAAAAGACAAAATTTATTAATAGCTACAAAGGAGAGGAAATTGTGGAGAGCCATGATCAACAATATTCTCATGGGACACGGTACATAAAAGGAGAAGAATGAACTTGAATAAATGGATAGCGGAACAAGGATTAGGAGAGATTAAAAAAAAAACTTATTAAGAGTTACCAAAGAAAGGAACTTGTGGAGAGCCATGATCGAGAATATTTTCATGGGGCACAGTATATAGAAGAAGAATGAATTTGAGTAAATGGATGGCGGAACACGGTTTAGGAGAGATAACAAAAAAACGAAATCTATTAATAGCTACAAAAGAGAGGAAATTGTGGAGAGCCATGATCAACAATATTCTCATGGGACACGGTACATAAAAGGAGAAGAATGAACTTGAATAAATGGATAGCGGAACAAGGATTAGGAGAGATTAAAAAAAAAACTTATTAAGAGTTACCAAAGAAAGGAACTTGTGGAGAGCCATGATCGAGAATATTTTCATGGGGCACAGTATATAGAAGAAGAATGAATTTGAGTAAATGGATGGCGGAACACGGTTTAGGAGAGATAACAAAAAAACGAAATCTATTAATAGCTACAAAGGAGAGGAAATTGTGGAGAGCCATCATCGCCAATATTCTCATGGGACACGGTACAGAGAAGAAGAAGAATGAACTTGAGTGAATGGATGATGGAACAAGATTTAGGAGAGATAACAAAAAGACAAAATTTAGTAAGAGCTACAAAAGAGAGGAACTTGTGGAGAGCCATGATCGACAATATTCTCATGGGGCACGGCATATAGAAGAGGAATGAATTTGAGTAAATGGATAGCGGAACACGGTCTAGGAGAGAGAACAAAAAATTAAAATTTATTAAGAGCTACAAACAAGTGGAAATTGTGGGGAGCCATGATCGCCAATATTCTCATGGGACACGGTACATAAAAGAAGAATGAACTTGAGTAAATGGATGATGGAACAAGGTTTAGAAGATATAACAAAAAGACAAAATTTATTAAGAGCTACAAAAGAGGGCAAATTGTAGAGAGCCATGATTGCTAACGTTTTGCATGGTTGCAGCACATAAAAGAAGAACTAAAGAGAAAATCACTTAGGAGACCAAACATCGCAGAGACCCTGTTTGGCATTCTACGAGTTTTCTGTTCAGATTATCCGTCTCTTCATCGGGTGCTTCGGTTTACCTTGAATTCTGCTGCAACACACAGCAAATGCTGCAGCCTATGATAATATTACTCGACGTCATCTTCTGACCCTGAACACATTCTTTGCTAGATAATGCCATTCTACATAAGCGGAAAAAAGAATTTTTCAAAACTGGAAGAGGCGAGATTTTGTCAGGCCTGCTTACTTATGAATGTTTGAAAGATCATCGGCGATAATATTCTAGCAAACATGATTGATTTGTTCGTGATTCGGCTTGAGGAAAAGGGTAAAATCAACCCTGAACAATGTGACAATTTAATGAAGTCCTGTGATCGGAGGTGTGCAGATATAATTAAAAGTCATAGACTGCACACGTTTTATGAATATTCTGTATCAATATTAATTTAATCCTGTTGTTAATTTAATTTACATGTGCGTTGGACAGTGAAATGTAATCGTCTATTACCGGTTGCATATTGGAATTCTTCCATTCTTTCGTGCCTCAAATATTACTGTCACATGTTGACTCGTGATTTTGCTACAGATGGAGAGATTCTTGTCGAAATCTAAAGACGAATCTGTTATGTTATAGGCTTTGACCTGGCACGTTACCACCGTAGTTTAACTTCGGTGATTACATAAGAAGCGTTTTTTTTTTTTTGTGCGTAAAGTGACTGTAAACCAAATTTGCCATCTGTACATGCAATCCTACACCAGATGGTATTCCAAAACATTCACCCATCTAGGTATTGACCAGGCTTGACGTTGCTTAACTTCGGTAATCGTACAGGAAGCGGTATGAAGTGACCTTAAGCACATGATGCCATCTGTACATGCAATCTTACATTATCTGGAATTCCCAAGCATTCACCCATCTAAATATTGACCAGGCTCGCTGTTGCTTAACTTCGGTTATTTAAAATAAAGTTACTGTTAGCCAATTATGCTATTTATACATTCAAGTCTAGTGGAATTCCCAAGCATTCACCCATCTCGGTATTGACCAGGCTCGTCTTTGCTTAACTTTTGGGATCATACAATTAGCGGTTATTTAGCGAAAAGTGACTGTAATAACGATGTATGCCTATATATTCAGTCAGTCAGTTAAGTGCCATACGTGATACACGCTTGGGCGATCATGTCTTGAAAGAGACATGACTGATTGGGCAGAAAGTTATCCCGCAGTAGGTTGTCATTGCTTTCTGCGGTAGACTCGTTGCCAGCCAAGGCTATAGAACCCAATCTGTCTTATTATTTGACTCATAACTGGAAGGAAGAGACGGATTAATACCTTTCCCAAGGGTATTTGCGCGTAAGTGAATGCAATGAATTCAGCTGGAATTCGAACTCGGCTCCCCGATTTCCTTAGAAATTTAAACTCTCTGTTTCTTCTGTTAACTTTAATCTTTATTTTCTGTCATATCCTTTCATGACGCAGGTGATCATAGCCCTACACATCTTCCTGTGAATTGCTGTTCTTAACAGATCCTTTCTTTTTGGTATTCTTAATTCCAAACCCTGTCCTCCCATCCCTTTACACAAGCCCATCAAGTACGTTCTTAGCTGCTTTTCTCTGTGATTCTTTTCAATATATCCTGTGAGTATCAGATTTTCCAAGTCCTCTTTCCTCATTCAGAAATTTCCCAGTTTCTCCCTGATCTTAAATATGTTATTTTTCTGCTTCAATTTTCTTTTTCCGGATTGAGAGTGCATCGATGCCGGTTCACGATGGTATACCTCAAGATATTTTCCAAATGATGTCTGGATCCCATATTACTTTTTAAGCAATTGGTATGGATCCTATATTAATTTTAAACAATTGGTATGGATGACATATTAATTTTTAAACAATTGGTATAGATCCCATATTAATTTTTAAACAAATGATATGGATCCCATAATAGTTTTTAAACAATTGGTATGGATCCCATATTACTTTTGAAACAATTGGTATGGATCCAATATTAATTTTAAACAATTGGTACGGATCCCATGTTACTTTTTAAACAATTGGTATGGTTCCCATATTAATTTTTAACAATTGGTATGGATCCCATATTAATTTTTAAATAATTGGTATGGATCCCATATTAATTTTAAACAATTGGTATGGATCCCATATTACTTTTTAAACAATTGGTATGTATCCCACATTACTTTTAAACAATTGGTATGGATCTCATATTAATTTTAAACAATTGGTATGGATACCATATTACTTTTTAAACAATTGATATGTATCCCATATTACTTTTAAACAATTGGTATGGATACCATATTACTTTTTAAACAATTGGTATGTATCCCATATTATTTTAAGCAATTGGTATGGATCTCATATTAATTTTAAACAATTGGTATGGATCCCATATTACTTTTTAAACAATTGCTATGGATCCCATATTAATTTTAAACAATTGGTATGGATCCCATATTACTTTTTAAACAATTGGTATGGATCCCATATTAATTTTAAACAATTGGTATGGATCCCGTATTACATTTTAAACAATTGGCATGGATCCCATATTAATTTTTAAACAATTGGTATGGAGCACATATTAATTTTTTAACAATTTGTATGGATCCCATATTAATTTTGAAACAAATGGTATGGATCCCATATTATTTTTTAAACAATTGGTATGGATCCCATATTACTTTTGAAACAATTGGTATGGATCCCATATTAATTTTAAACAATTTTTTGTATCCATAGCTCAGCTGAAGGTTCATTGTCTGAATCGGGTGTCAAGTGTGAGTGCATCGATGCCGGTTCACGATGGTATACCTCTAGATATTTTCCAAATGTCTGGATCCCATATTACTGTGAGCATCTATCTGGAGAACCGTATTTGAATTGTTTCAAGTTTCTTCTTCACTTTTGAGGACATTGTCTAGCATTTGCCGCCATGTAGGAAAACAAGTATAGCTTAAGAGTTCATACATTTTTCTTTGTTTCTAACAAAATATTTCAATCTCTGCTTATCTTTTGGGAGGCATCTTTGACTCTCCGAATACGTCTTCGGATTTCACTGTCACATTTTTGGTCCTCTGTTAGAATACTTCTCAGATATTTAAATTTCTTTACCTGTTTGGTTTGTTAACACCGACATGTAAGTTGCCTTTTGGCTGCATTATTTACAGGTAAGCATGTATTCCGTCTTTTTGAAATTCATGCTTAATCCTTTCTTTTTGCTTTTCTTAATTACTTTCTGTAAGAGTTTTAGTAGTTACCTTTCCATGCCTGCTAACACTACCATGTCATCTGCGTATCTTATATTGTTGAAATTGTGGTTGTCACTAATGAATTCTGGTTAGACTTCCATTTCTCTCAGAATTGTCTACATATTTTTTAATTTTCTCTAAATAACATTCTCGTTGCGCACATTGTGTTAATCATTTCCGCCCAAGCAAGGCATTCTACTGCCACTGTTGTGCAGGGGGTTACATAGGGGAAAGTGATGAGAAAGAGGGGTTAGTTATGGGAAATTTCAGGAAGAGGGTAATAGACGGATGAGAATAGCGAGAACGGGGGTGGAGTAGATGGAAAAAAAGTATTTGAGAGAATGGATGCCAGTTAGTGTGATAGGAGATGTCTATTGACCTTACATTTAAATTCCTGGAGATTGTAGCTGTCGGGAAAGCAAGTATATGGAAGGGAATTCCACAGGTGTGAGGTGCGAGAGATGTGATGAGAAAGAGGGGTTAGTTATAGGAAAAGTCAGGAGGAGGGTAATAGACGGATGAGAATACCCAGGATGTGGGTAGAGGAGATAGGAAAGTGCTTTTGAGAATGGATTCCAGTTAGTGTGATAGGAGATGTCTATTGACCTTACATTTAAATTCCTGGAGATTGTAGCTGTTGGGGAAGCAAGTATATGGAAGGGAATTCCACAGGTGTGAGGTGCGAGAGATGTGATGAGAAAGAGGGGATAGTTATAGGAAATGTCAGGAGGAGAGTAATAGACGGATGAGGATACCGAGGATGTGGGTAGAGTAGATAAGAAAGTGCTTGTGAGAATGGACGCGAGTTAGTGGGTAGGAGATGTCTATCGACCTTACATTTAAATTCCTGGAGATTGTAACTGTTGGAGAAGCAAGTATATGGAAGGGAATTCCACAGGTGGGAGGTGCGTGAAAAGAAACTTTACAGTAGAAATTGCGGTTACATTTTATCGGTTTCACTCCAAAATGGTGAGACCTGGTTGCTAATCTAGTAGCTAGTGTAAATTCATACCTAGGGGGCACCAGTAATCTAAGTTCAATGGAGCAGAAGCCGTGAAATATTTATAGAAGAGGCACAGGGAAGCCACGTCACGCCGATGAAATAGCGACTGGAGCCGAGCTGTCAAGTCGGTATCGATCACATTACAGATTCTCCGTTGGATTTTGTCAAGAACACTGAGGTGAATAGCAGGGGCACCCATGCTCAGTCCATGTTACTTTGAGGATCCTTTTGTAGAACGACATGTTTTTATCGCTTTAAGTTTGTTATTCAACTCTGCGGAGTTTATCCAATATTTACTGCTATAAAGAAAAAACTGATATTAATTAACCGTAAGAAGTAGTTTTATTTGAACGAAACAAACATAACAGACACAAATATGATTTGTCAAGGTAAGTTTTCTTCCCGTTCTTGAGATGACAGACGAGATTCAATCATGTGGTGTTTCGTCCCCTCGTCGTAATATAAAACATTTCAGCAAGGAGCAGACCTTTTACAGAACCTGAGCATCAGGAAGAGACAACTGAAGTTCCTGGGACATGCAATGAGGAAGGAGAGCCTGGAGAACCTGATACTGACTGGACAGATAGAAGGAAGGAGAGACAGAGGAAGGCAGCGGATAACATATTTGCAGGGTCTGATCAGGTGGATGACGGAACGGGGGTTGCCAGGAGCAACAGGAGCAAACATACTAAGAGCCACAAGGGATAGGGAGACGTGGAGATCCATGATCGCCTACGTCCTGAAGGGACAGGGCACATAGAAGAAGAAGAAGAAGAAGAAGAAGAAGAAGAAGAATTTAGGAATGTCAGACATTTAGTTTGATATTTCGTTATGTTTCGGCTACTTTTAGTGCCAAACCCATCCGATAATTACGTCTAATTAAAAGAAAATTTAAATCTCTTTTTAGTATCGAAGAGCAAATTAACACTGATTTGGTATATGTATTGAATTTCTGCAGATGTTGAGATAAAGATTTTTTAAATGTCTTTCGAATTAAATGCTTAGAAATAGTTGATTTACAGAAAGACTTATTTAAAAAAAAAAAATCCTCCCAGACCGAACATGTGAGCCACGAGGATGTTTTGGAGATGATTGCAAACGAAAAAGGAAACTTACACATGACATTAGAAAGACACCCATAAGGTTTCTGGTACACGTAATTAGGAAGGAGGGTTTAGAGAATCTAGTACTCACAAGAAGGATTTTGACAAAGAGTGACGGGGGAAAATAACGCGTTCCAAAATTGTAAGGGAATAGCGGAGCGAGGCTAGGGAGTGATACTAACAGGAAAACTGTTAAAAGTGACAAGAGATAGGAGGATATGGAGAGCTATGATCGAATACGGCAAATTAAGAAGGAACACTGAATTGGACGGCAGATTTGGCTGAAGGAAAATTTCGGACCAGTTAATGACATTTGCACAATTGATCTAAATTTAAATTTATCTTAATTTAAACTCATTTAAGTGCCATACGTGATACATGCTTGGGCGATCATGTCTTGAAAGAGATATGACTGACTGGGCAGAAGATTATCCCACAGTATGTTGCTATTGCTTTCTGCGGTAGACAGGTTGCCGACCAAGGCTATAGAACCCAATCTGTCCTGTTATTTAACCCATAACTGGAAGGAAGAGACGGATTAATACCTTTCCCAAGGGGTATTTGCGCGTAAGTGAATGCAATGAATTCAGCTAGAATTCGAACTCGGCTCCGCGATTTCTCGTTCCGAACCGATATCCAATGCACTACAACGAAAATTCTCGATTTTTATCACCGACTCACACACACACACACACACACACACACACAAAGACATATGTATATATGGATGTCAATAAATATACAACTGGTTATACACCAATCGCCTGTTCCTATTTGTCTGATCATCTTCAAACTATCAATTCTGACCATTTTTTTAAAACAATTATTTGTATCCATAACTCAACGGAAGTTTCATTGTCTGAATCGGCTGTCGACTGTGAGTGCATCGATGCCGTTTCACGATGGTATACCTCAAGATGTTTTCACAATGTCTGTATCCCATATTATTTTTCACACAATTTTTTGTATCCATAGCTCAACTGAAGGTTCATTGTCTGAATCGGCTGTCGACTGTGAGTGCATCGATGCCGTTTCACGATGGTATACCTCAAGATGTTTTCACAATGTCTGTATCCCATATTATTTTTCAAACAATTTTTTGTATCCATAACTCAACAGAAGTTTCATTGTCTGAATCGGCTGTCGACTGTGAGTGCATCGATGCCGTTTCACGATGGTATACCTCAAGATGTTTTCACAATGTCTGTATCCCATATTATTTTTCACACAATTTTTTGTATCCATAACTCAACGGAAGTTTCATTGTCTGAATCGGCTGTCGACTGTGAGTGCATCGATGCCGTTTCACGATGGTATACCTCAAGATGTTTTCACAATGTCTGTATCCCATATTATTTTTCACACAATTTTTTGTATCCATAGCTCAACAGAAGGTTCATTGTCTGAATCGGCTGTCGACTGTGAGTGCATCGATGCCGTTTCACGATGGTATACCTCAAGATGTTTTCACAATGTCTGTATCCCATATTATTTTTCAAACAATTTTTTGTATCCATAACTCAACTGAAGTTTCATTGTCTGAATCGGCTGTCGACTGTGAGTGCATCGATGCCGTTTCACGATGGTATACCTCAAGATGTTTTCACAATGTCTGTATCCCATATTATTTTTCACACAATTTTTTGTATCCATAACTCAACTGAAGTTTCAGTGTCTGAATCGGCTGTCGACTGTGAGTGCATCGATGCCGTTTCACGATGGTATACCTCAAGATGTTTTCACAATGTCTGTATCCCATATTATTTTTCACACAATTTTTTGTATCCATAACTCAACTGAAGTTTCATTGTCTGAATCGGCTGTCGACTGTGAGTGCATCGATGCCGTTTCACGATGGTATACCTCAAGATGTTTTCACAATGTCTGTATCCCATATTATTTTTCACACAATTTTTTGTATCCATAGCTCAACTGAAGGTTCATTGTCTGAATCGGCTGTCGACTGTGAGTGCATCGATGCCGTTTCACGATGGTATACCTCAAGATGTTTCACAATGTCTGTATCCCATATTATTTTTCACACAATTTTTTGTATCCATAACTCAACTGAAGTTTCATTGTCTGAATCGGCTGTCGACTGTGAGTGCATCGATGCCGTTTCACGATGGTATACGTCAAGATGTTTTCACAATGTCTGTATCCCATATTATTTTTCACACAATATTTGTATCCATAACTCAACTGAAGTTTCATTGTCTGAATCGGCTGTCGACTGTGAGTGCATCGATGCCGTTTCACGATGGTATACCTCAAGATGTTTTCACAATGTCTGTATCCCATATTATTTTTCACACAATTTTTTGTATCCATAACTCAACTGAAGGTTCATCGTCTGAATCGGCTGTCGACTGTGAGTGCATCGATGCCGTTTCACGATGGTATACCTCAAGATGTTTTCACAATGTCTGTATCCCATATTATTTTTCACACAATTTTTTGTATCCATAGCTCAACTGAAGGTTCATTGTCTGAATCGGCTGTCGACTGTGAGTGCATCGATGCCGTTTCACGATGGTATACCTCAAGATGTTTTCACAATGTCTGTATCCCATATTATTTTTCACACAATTTTTTGTATCCATAGCTCAACTGAAGGTTCATTGTCTGAATCGGCTGTCGACTGTGAGTGCATCGATGCCGTTTCACGATGGTATACCTCAAGATGTTTTCACAATGCCTGTATCTCATATTATTTTTCACAGAATTTTTTCTATCCATAACTCAACTGAAGTTTCATTGTCTGAATCGGCTGTCGACTGTGAGTGCATCGATGCCGTTTCACGATGGTATACCTCAAGATGTTTTCACAATGTCTGTATCCCATATTATTTTTAAAACAATTATTTGTATCCATAACTCAACTGAAGTTTCATTGTCTGAATCGGCTGTCGACTGTGAGTGCATCGATGCCGTTTCACGATGGTATACCTCAAGATGTTTTCACAATGTCTGTATCCCATATTATTTTTCACACAATTTTTTGTATCCATAGCTCAACTGAAGGTTCATTGTCTGAATCGGCTGTCGACTGTGAGTGCATCGATGCCGTTTCACGATGGTATACCTCAAGATGTTTTCACAATGTCTGTATCCCATATTATTTTTCAAACAATTATTTGTATCCATAACTCAACTGAAGTTTCATTGTCTGAATCGGCTGTCGACTGTGAGTGCATCGATGCCGTTTCACGATGGTATACCTCAAGATGTTTTCACAATGTCTGTATCCCATATTATTTTTCACACAATTTTTTGTATCCATAACTCAACTGAAGTTTCATTGTCTGAATCGGCTGTCGACTGTGAGTGCATCGATGCCGTTTCACGATGGTATACCTCAAGATGTTTTCACAATGTCTGTATCCCATATTATTTTTCACACAATTTTTTGTATCCATAGCTCAACTGAAGGTTCATTGTCTGAATCGGCTGTCGACTGTGAGTGCATCGATGCCGTTTCACGATGGTATACCTCAAGATGTTTTCACAATGTCTGTATCCCATATTATTTTTCACACAATTTTTTGTATCCATAACTCAACTGAAGTTTCATTGTCTGAATCGGCTGTCGACTGTGAGTGCATCGATGCCGTTTCACGATGGTATACCTCAAGATGTTTTCACAATGTCTGTATCCCATATTATTTTTCACACAATTTTTTGTATCCATAGCTCAACTGAAGGTTCATTGTCTGAATCGGCTGTCGACTGTGAGTGCATCGATGCCGTTTCACGATGGTATACCTCAAGATGTTTTCACAATGTCTGTATCCCATATTATTTTTCAAACAATTTTTTGTATCCATAACTCAACAGAAGTTTCATTGTCTGAATCGGCTGTCGACTGTGAGTGCATCGATGCCGTTTCACGATGGTATACCTCAAGATGTTTTCACAATGTCTGTATCCCATATTATTTTTCACACAATATTTTGTATCCATATCTCAACGGAAGTTTCATTGTCTGAATCGGCTGTCGACTGTGAGTGCATCGATGCCGTTTCACGATGGTATACCTCAAGATGTTTTCACAATGTCTGTATCCCATATTATTTTTCACACAATTTTTTGTATCCATAGCTCAACTGAAGGTTCATTGTCTGAATCGGCTGTCGACTGTGAGTGCATCGATGCCGTTTCACGATGGTATACCTCAAGATGTTTTCACAATGTCTGTATCCCATATTATTTTTCTAACAATTTTTTGTATCCATAACTCAACTGAAGTTTCATTGTCTGAATCGGCTGTCGACTGTGAGTGCATCGATGCCGTTTCACGATGGTATACCTCAAGATGTTTTCACAATGTCTGTATCCCATATTATTTTTCACACAATTTTTTGTATCCATAACTCAACTGAAGTTTCAGTGTCTGAATCGGCTGTCGACTGTGAGTGCATCGATGCCGTTTCACGATGGTATACCTCAAGATGTTTTCACAATGTCTGTATCCCATATTATTTTTCACACAATATTTGTATCCATAACTCAACTGAAGTTTCATTGTCTGAATCGGCTGTCGACTGTGAGTGCATCGATGCCGTTTCACGATGGTATACCTCAAGATGTTTTCACAATGTCTGTATCCCATATTATTTTTCACACAATTTTTTGTATCCATAACTCAACTGAAGTTTCATTGTCTGAATCGGCTGTCGACTGTGAGTGCATCGATGCCGTTTCACGATGGTATACCTCAAGATGTTTTCACAATGTCTGTATCCCATATTATTTTTCACACAATTTTTTGTATCCATAGCTCAACTGAAGGTTCATTGTCTGAATCGGCTGTCGACTGTGAGTGCATCGATGCCGTTTCACGATGGTATACCTCAAGATGTTTTCACAATGTCTGTATCCGATATTATTTTTCACACAATTTTTTGTATCCATAACTCAACTGAAGTTTCATTGTCTGAATCGGCTGTCGACTGTGAGTGCATCGATGCCGTTTCACGATGGTATACCTCAAGATGTTTTCACAATGTCTGTATCCCATATTATTTTTAAAACAATTATTTGTATCCATAACTCAACTGAAGTTTCATTGTCTGAATCGGCTGTCGACTGTGAGTGCATCGATGCCGTTTCACGATGGTATACCTCAAGATGTTTTCACAATGTCTGTATCCCATATTATTTTTCACACAATTTTTTGTATCCATAGCTCAACTGAAGGTTCATTGTCTGAATCGGCTGTCGACTGTGAGTGCATCGATGCCGTTTCACGATGGTATACCTCAAGATGTTTTCACAATGTCTGTATCCCATATTATTTTTCAAACAATTATTTGTATCCATAACTCAACTGAAGTTTCATTGTCTGAATCGGCTGTCGACTGTGAGTGCATCGATGCCGTTTCACGATGGTATACCTCAAGATGTTTTCACAATGTCTGTATCCCATATTATTTTTCACACAATTTTTTCTATCCATAACTCAACTGAAGGTTCATTGTCTGAATCGGCTGTCGACTGTGAGTGCATCGATGCCGTTTCACGATGGTATACCTCAAGATGTTTTCACAATGTCTGTATCCCATATTATTTTTCACACAATTTTTTGTATCCATAACTCAACTGAAGGTTCATTGTCTGAATCGGCTGTCGACTGTGAGTGCATCGATGCCGTTTCACGATGGTATACCTCAAGATGTTTTCACAATGTCTGTATCCCATATTATTTTTCACACAATTTTTTGTAACCATAGCTCAACTGAAGGTTCATTGTCTGAATCGGCTGTCGACTGTGAGTGCATCGATGCCGTTTCACGATGGTATACCTCAAGATGTTTTCACAATGTCTGTAACCCATATTATTTTTCAAACAATTTTTTGTATCCATAACTCAACTGAAGTTTCATTGTCTGAATCGGCTGTCGACTGTGAGTGCATCGATGCCGTTTCACGATGGTATACCTCAAGATGTTTTCACAATGTCTGTATCCCATATTATTTTTCACACAATTTTTTGTATCCATAACTCAACTGAAGTTTCAGTGTCTGAATCGGCTGTCGACTGTGAGTGCATCGATGCCGTTTCACGATGGTATACCTCAAGATGTTTTCACAATGTCTGTATCCCATATTATTTTTCACACAATATTTGTATACATAACTCAACTGAAGTTTCATTGTCTGAATCGGCTGTCGACTGTGAGTGCATCGATGCCGTTTCACGATGGTATACCTCAAGATGTTTTCACAATGTCTGTATCCCATATTATTTTTCACACAATTTTTTGTATCCATAACTCAACTGAAGTTTTCATTGTCTGAATCGGCTGTCGACTGTGAGTGCATCGATGCCGTTTCACGATGGTATACCTCAAGATGCTTTCACAATGTCTGTATCCCATATTATTTTTCACACAATTCTTTGTATCCATAGCTCAACTGAAGGTTCATTGTCTGAATCGGCTGTCGACTGTGAGTGCATCGATGCTGTTTCACGATGGTATACCTCCAGATGTTTTCACAATGTCTGTATCCCATATTATTTTTCACACAATTTTGTATCCATAACTAAACTGAAGGTTCATTGTCTGAATCGCTGTCGACTGTGAGTGCATCGATGCCGTTTCACGATGGTATACCTCAAGATGTTTTCACAATGTCTGTATCCCATATTATACTTCACACAATATTTTTTATCCATAGCTCAACTGAAGGTTCATTGTCTGAATCGGCTGTCGACTGTGAGTGCATCGATGCCGTTTCACGATGGTATACCTCAAGATGTTTTCACAATGTCTGTATCCCATATTATTTTTCACACAATTTTTTGTATCCATAACTCAACTGAAGTTTCATTGTCTGAATCGGCTGTCGACTGTGAGTGCATCGATGCCGTTTCACGATGGTATACCTCAAGATGTTTTCACAATGTCTGTATCCCATATTATTTTTCACACAATTTTTTGTATCCATAGCTCAACTGAACGTTCATTGTCTGAATCGGCTGTCGACTGTGAGTGCATCGATGCCGGTTCACGATGGTATACCTCAAGATGTTTTCACAATGTCTGTATCCCATATTATTTTTCACACAATTTTTTGTATCCATAGCTCAACTGAAGGTTCATTGTCTGAATCATCGGCTGTCGACTGTGAGTGCATCGATGCTGTTTCACGATGGTATACCTCAAGATGTTTTCACAATGCCTGTATCCCATATTATTTTTCACACAATTTTTTGTTTCCATAGCTCAACTGAAGGTTCATTGTCTGAATCGGCTGTCGACTGTGAGTGCATCGATGCCGTTTCACGATGGTATACCCCCAAGATGTTTTCACAATGTCTGTATCCCATATTATTTTTCACACAATTTTTTGTATCCATAGCTCAACTGAAGGTTCATTGTCTGAATCGGCTGTCGACTGTGAGTGCATCGATGCCGTTTCACGATGGTATACCTCCAGATGTTTTCACAATGTCTGTATCCCATATTATTTTTCACACAATTTTTTGTATCCATAACTAAACTAAAGGTTCATTGTCTGAATCGGCTGTCGACTGTGAGTGCATCGATGCCGTTTCAATGACAGAGCACCAAGATGTTTTCACAATGTCTGTATCCCATATTATACTTCACACAATATTTTGTATCCATAGCTCAACTGAAGGTTCATTGTCTGAATCGGCTGTCGACTGTGAGTGCATCGATGCCGTTTCACGATGGTATACCTCAAGATGTTTTCACAATGTCTGTATCCCATATTATTTTTCACACAATTTTTTGTATCCATAACTCAACTGGAAGTTTTCATTGTCTGAATCGGCTGTCGACTGTGAGTGCATCGATGCCGTTTCACGATGGTATACCTCAAGATGTTTTCACAATGTCTGTATCCCATATTATTTTTCACACAATTTTTTGTATCCATAGCTCAACTGAACGTTCATTGTCTGAATCGGCTGCTGACTGAGTGCATCGATGCCGTTTCAATGATGGTATACCTCAAGATGTTTTCACAATGTCTGTATCCCATATTATTTTTCACACAATTTTTTATCCATAGCTCAACTAAGGTTCATTGTCTGAATCGGCTGTCGACTGTGAGTGCATCGATGCCGTTTCACGATGGTATACCTCAAGATGTTTTCACAATGCCTGTATCCCATATTATTTTTCACACAATTTTTTGTTTCATAGCTCAACTGAAGGTTCATTGTCTGAATCGGCTGTCGACTGTGAGTGCATCGATGCCGTTTCACGATGGTATACCTCAAGATGTTTTCACAATGTCTGCATCCCATATTATTTTTCACACAATTTTTTGTATCCATAACTCAACTGAAGTTTCATTGTCTGAATCGGCTGTCGACTGTGAGTGCATCGATGCCGTTTCACGATGGTACCCCAAGATGTTTTCACAATGTCTATATCCCATATTATTTTTCACACAATTTTTTGTATCCATAGCTCAACTGAAGGTTCATTGTCTGAATCGGCTGTCGACTGTGAGTGCATCGATGCCGTTTCACGATGGTATACCTCAAGATGTTTTCACAATGTCTGTATCCCATATTATTTTTCACACAATTTTTTGTATCCATAACTCAACTGAAGGTTCATTGTCTGAATCGGCTCTCGACTGTGAGTGCATCGATGCCGTTTCACGATGGTATACCTCAAGATGTTTTCACAATGTCTGTATCCCATATTATTTTTCACACAATTTTTTGTATCCATAGCTCAACTGAAGTTTCATTGTCTGAATCGGCTGTCGACTGTGAGTGCATCGATGCCGTTTCACGATGGTATACCTCAAGATGTTTTCACAATGTCTGTATCCCATATTATTTTTCAAACAATTTTTTGTATCCATAATTAATCTGAAGGTTCATTGTCTGAATCGGCTGTCGACTGTGAGTGCATCGATGCCGTTTCACGATGGTATACCTCAAGATGTTTTCACAATGTCTGTATCCCATATTATTTTTCACACAATATTTTGTATCCATAGCTCAACTGAAGGTTCATTGTCTGAATCGGCTGTCGACTGTGAGTGCATCGATGCCGTTTCACGATGGTATACCTCAAGATGTTTTCACAATGTCTGTATCCCATATTATTTTTCAAACAATTTTTTGTATCCATAACTAATCTGAAGGTTCATTGTCTGAATCGGCTGTCGACTGTGAGTGCATCGATGCCGTTTCACGATGGTATACCTCAAGATGTTTTCACAATGTCTGTATCCCATATTATTTTTCACACAATATTTTGTATCCATAGCTCAACTGAAGGTTCATTGTCTGAATCGGCTGTCGACTGTGAGTGCATCGATGCCGTTTCACGATGGTATACCTCAAGATGTTTTCACAATGTCTGTATCCCATATTATTTTTCAAACAATTATTTGTATCCATAACTCAACTGAAGTTTCATTGTCTGAATCGGCTGTCGACTGTGAGTGCATCGATGCCGTTTCACGAAGGTATACCTCAAGATGTTTTCACAATGTCTGTATCCCATATTATTTTTCACACAATTTTTTGTATCCATAACTCAACTGAAGTTTCATTGTCTGAATCGGCTGTCGACTGTGAGTGCATCGATGCCGTTTCACGATGGTATACCTCAAGATGTTTTCACAATGTCTGTATCCCATATTATTTTTCACATAATTTTTTGTTTCCATATCTCAATTGAAGGTTCATTGTCTGAATCGGCTGTCGACTGTGAGTGCATCGATGCCGTTTCACGATGGTATACCTCAAGATGTTTTCACAATGTCTGTATCCCATATTATTTTTCACACAATTTTTTGTATCCATAACTCAACTGAAGTTTCATTGTCTGAATCGGCTGTCGACTGTGAGTGCATCGATGCCGTTTCACGATGGTATACCTCAAGATGTTTTCACAATGTCTGTATCCCATATTATTTTTCACATAATTTTTTGTTTCCATATCTCAACTGAAGGTTCATTGTCTGAATCGGCTGTCGACTGTGAGTGCATCGATGCCGTTTCACGATGGTATACCTCAAGATGTTTTCACAATGTCTGTATCCCATATTATTTTTCACACAATTTTTTGTATCCATAGCTCAACTGAAGGTTCATTGTCTGAATCGGCTGTCGACTGTGAGTGCATCGATGCCGTTTCACGATGGTATACCTCAAGATGTTTTCACAATGTCTGTATCCCATATTATTTTTCAAACAATTATTTGTATCCATAACTCAACTGAAGTTTCATTGTCTGAATCGGCTGTCGACTGTGAGTGCATCGATGCCGTTTCACGATGGTATACCTCAAGATGTTTTCACAATGTCTGTATCCCATATTATTTTTCACACAATTTTTTGTATCCATAACTCAACTGAAGTTTCATTGTCTGAATCGGCTGTCGACTGTGAGTGCATCGATGCCGTTTCACGATGGTATACCTCAAGATGTTTTCACAATGTCTGTATCCCATATTATTTTTCACACAATTTTTTGTATCCATAGCTCAACTGAAGGTTCATTGTCTGAATCGGCTGTCGACTGTGAGTGCATCAATGCCGTTTCACGATGGTATACCTCAAGATGTTTTCACAATGTCTGTATCCCATATTATTTTTCACACAATTTTTTGTATCCATAACTCAACTGAAGTTTCATTGTCTGAATCGGTTGTCGACCGTGAGTGCATCGATGCCGTTTCACGAGGGTATACCTCAAGATGTTTTCACAATGTCTGTATCCCATATTATTTTTCACACAATTTTTTGTATCCATAGCTCAACTGAAGTTTCATTGTCTGAATCGGCTGTCGACTGTGAGTGCATCGATGCCGTTTCACGATGGTATACCTCAAGATGTTTTCACAATGTCTGTATCCCATATTATTTTTCAAACAATTTTTTGTATCCATAACTCAACTGAAGTTTCATTGTCTGAATCGGCTGTCGACTGTGAGTGCATCGATGCCGTTTCACGATGGTACACCTCAAGATGTTTTCACAATGTCTGTATCCCATATTATTTTTCACACAATTTTTTGTATCCATAACTCAACTGAAGTTTCAGTGTCTGAATCGGCTGTCGACTGTGAGTGCATCGATGCCGTTTCACGATGGTATACCTCAAGATGTTTTCACAATGTCTGTATCCCATATTATTTTTCACACAATTTTTTGTATCCATAACTCAACTGAAGGTTCATTGTCTGAATCGGCTGTCGACTGTGAGTGCATCGATGCCGTTTCACGATGGTTTACCTCAAGATGTTTTCACAATGTCTGTATCCCATATTATTTTTCAAACAATTTTTTGTATCCATAACTCAACTGAAGTTTCATTGTCTGAATCGGCTGTCGACTGTGAGTGCATCGATGCCGTTTCACGATGGTATACCTCAAGAGGTTTTCACAATGTCTGTATCACATATTATTTTTCACACAAGTTTTTCTATCCATAACTCAACTGAAGGTTCATTGTCTGAATCGGCTGTCGACTGTGAGTGCATCGATGCCGTTTCACGATGGTATACCTCAAGATGTTTTCACAATGTCTGTATCCCATATTATTTTTCACACAATTTTTTGTATCCATAGCTCAACTGAAGGTTCATTGTCTGAATCGGCTGTCGACTGTGAGTGCATCGATGCCGTTTCACGATGGTATACCTCAAGATGTTTTCACAATGTCTGTATCCCATATTATTTTTCACACAATTTTTGTATCCATAGCTCAACTGAAGGTTCATTGTCTGAATCGGCTGTCGACTGTGAGTGCATCGATGCCGTTTCACGATGGTATACCTCAAGATGTTTTCACAATGTCTGTATCCCATATTATTTTTCACACAATTTTTTCTATCCATACCATAACTCAACTGAAGATTCATTGTCTGAATCGGCTGTCGACTTTGAGTGCATCGATGCCGTTTCACGATGGTATACCTCAAGATGTTTTCACAATGTCTGTATCCCATATTCTTTTTCACACAATTTTTTGTATCCATAGCTCAACTGAAGGTTCATTGTCTGAATCGGCTGTCGACTGTGAGTGCATCGATGCCGTTTCACGATGGTATACCTCAAGATGTTTTCACAATGTCTGTATCCCATATTATTTTTCACACAATTTTTTGTATCCATAGCTCAACTGAGGGTTCATTGTCTGAATCGGCTGTCGACTGTGAGTGCATCGATGCCGTTTCACGATGGTATACCTCAAGATGTTTTCACAATGTCTGTATCCCATATTATTTTTCACACAATTTTTTGTATCCATAGCACAACTGAAGGTTCATTGTCTGAATCGGCTGTCGAGTGTGAGTGCATCGATGCCGTTTCACGATGGTATACCTCAAGATGTTTTCACAATGTCTGTATCCCATATTATTTTTCACACAATTTTTTTATCCATAGCTCAACTGAAGGTTCATTGTCTGAATCGGCTGTCGACTGTGAGTGCATCGATGCCGTTTCACGATGGTATACCTCAAGATGTTTTCACAATGTCTGTATCCCATATTATTTTTCACACAATTTTTTGTATCCATAGCTCAACTGAAGGTTCATTGTCTGAATCGGCTGTCGACTGTGAGTGCATCGATGCCGTTTCACGATGGTATACCTCAAGATGTTTTCACAATGTCTGTATCCCATATTATTTTTCACACAATTTTTTGTATCCATAGCTCAACTGAAGGTTCATTGTCTGAATCGGCTGTCAACTGTGAGTGCATCGATGCCGTTTCACGATGGTATACCTCAAGATGTTTTCACAATGTCTGTATCCCATATTATTTTTCACACAATTTTTTGTATCCATAGCTCAACTGAAGGTTCATTGTCTGAATCGGCTGTCGACTGTGAGTGCATCGATGCCGTTTCACGATGGTATACCTCAAGATGTTTTCACAATGTCTGTATCCCATATTATTTTTCACACAATTTTTTGTATCCATAGCTCAACTGAAGGTTCATTGTCTGAATCGGCTGTCGACTGTGAGTGCATCGATGTCGTTTCACGATGGTATACCTCAAGATGTTTTCACAATGTCTGTATAACCCATATTATTTTTCACACAATTTTTTCTATCCATAGCTCAACTGAAGGTTCATTGTCTGAATCGGCTGTCGACTGTGAGTGCATCGATGCCGTTTCACGATGGTATACCTCAAGATGTTTTCACAATGTCTGTATCCCATATTTTTCACACAATTTTTTGTTTCCATAGCTCAACTGAAGTTTCATTGTCTGAATCGGCTGTCGACTGTGAGTGCATCGATGCCGTTTCAAGATGGTATACCTCAAGATGTTTTCATAATGTCTGTATCCCATATTATTTTTCACACAATTTTTTGTATCCATAACTCAACTGAAGTTTCATTGTCTGAATCGGCTGTCGACTGTGAGTGCATCGATGCCGTTTCACGATGGTATACCTCAAGATGTTTTCACAATGTCTGTATCCCATATTATTTTTCACACAATTTTTTGTATCCATAACTCAACTGAAGGTTCATTGTCTGAATCGGCTGTCGACTGTGAGTGCATCGATGCCGTTTCACGATGGTATACCTCAAGATGTTTTCACAATGTCTGTATCCCATATTATTTTTCACACAATTTTTTGTATCCATAGCTCAACTGAAGGTTCATTGTCTGAATCGGCTGTCGACTGTGAGTGCATCGATGCCGTTTCACGATGGTATACCTCAAGATGTTTTCACAATGTCTGTATCCCATATTATTTTTCACACAATTTTTTGTATCCATAACTCAACTGAAGGTTCATTGTCTGAATCGGCTGTCGACTGTGAGTGCATCGATGCCGTTTCACGATGGTATACCTCAAGATGTTTTCACAATGTCTGTATCCCATATTATTTTTCAAACAATTTTTTGTATCCATAACTCAACTGAAGTTTCATTGTCTGAATCGGCTGTCGACTGTGAGTGCATCGATGCCGTTTCACGATGGTATACCTCAGGATGTTTTCACAATGTCTGTATCCCATATTATTTTTCACACAATTTTTTGTTTCCATATCTCAACTGTAGGTTCATTGTCTGAATCGGCTGTCGATTGTGAGTGCATCGATGCCGTTTCACGATGGTATACCTCAAGATGTTTTCACAATGTCTGTATCCCATATTATTTTTCACACAATATTTGTATCCATAACTCAACTGAAGTTTCATTGTCTGAATCGGCTGTCGACTGTGAGTGCATCGATGCCGTTTCACGATGGTATACCTCAAGATGTTTTCACAATGTCTGTATCCCATATTATTTTTCACACAATTTTTTGTATCCATAGCTCAACTGAAGGTTCATTTTCTGAATCGGCTGTCGACTGTGAGTGCATCGATGCCGTTTCACGATGGTATACCTCAAGATGTTTTCACAATGTCTGTATCCCATATTACTTTTCACATAATTTTTTGTATCCATGGCTCAACTGAAGGTTCATTGTGTGAATCGGCTGTCGACTGTGAGTGCATCGATGCCGGTTCACGATGGAACACCTCAAGATGTTTTTACAATGTCTGTATCCCATATTATTTTTCACACAATTTTTTGTATCCATAACTCAACTGAAGGTTCATTGTCTGAATCGGCTGTCGACTGTGAGTGCATCGATGCCGTTTCACGATGGTATACCTCAAGATGTTTTCACAATGTCTGTATACCATATTATTTTTCAAACAATTTTTTGTATCCATAGCTCAACTGAAGGTTCATTTTCTGAATCGGCTGTCGACTGTGAGTGCATCGATGCCGTTTCACGATGGTATACCTCAAGATGTTTTCACAATGTCTGTATCCCATATTATTTTTCACATAATTTTTTGTATCCATGGCTCAACTGAAGGTTCATTGTCTGAATCGGCTGTCGACTGTGAGTGCATCGATGCCGTTTCAAGATGGTATACCTCAAGATGTTTTCACAATGTCTGTATCCCATATTATTTTTCACACAATTTTTTGTATCCATAGCTCAACTGAAGGTTCATTGTCTGAATCGGCTGTCGACTGTGAGTGCATCGATGCCGTTTCACGATGGTATACCTCAAGATGTTTTCACAATGTCTGTATCCCATATTATTTTTCACACAATTTTTTGTATCCATAGCTCAACTGAAGTTTCATTCTCTGAATCGGCTGTCGACTGTGAGTGCATCGATGCCGGTTCACGATGGTATACCTCAAGATGTTTTCACAATGTCTGTATCCCATATTATTTTTCACACAATCTTTTGTATCCATAACTCAACTGAAGGTACATTGTCTGAATCGGCTGTCGACTGTGAGTGCATCGATGCCGTTTCACGATGGTATACCTCAAGATGTTTTCACAATGTCTGTAATCCATATTATTTTTCACACAATTTTTTGTATCCATAGCTCAACTGAAGGTTCATTGTCTGAATCGGCTGTCGACTGTGAGTGCATCGATGCCGTTTCACGATGGTATACCTCAAGATGTTTTCACAATGTCTGTATCCAATATTATTTTTCACATAATTTTTTGTATCCATGGCTCAACTGAAGGTTCATTGTCTGAATCGGCTGTCGACTATGAGTGCATCGATGCCGGTTCACGATGGTATACCTCAAGATGTTTTCACAATGTCTGTATCCCATATTATTTTTCACACAATTTTTTGTATCCATAACTCAACTGAAGGTTCATTGTCTGAATCGGCTGTCGACTGTGAGTGCATCGATGCCGTTTCACGATGGTATACCTCAAGATGTTTTCACAATGTCTGTATCCCATATTATTTTTCACACAATTTTTTGTATCCATAGCTCAACTGAAGGTTCATTGTCTGAATCGGCTGTCGACTGTGAGTGCATCGATGCCGTTTCACGATGGTATACCTCAAGATGTTTTCACAATGTCTGTATCCCATATTATTTTTCACATAATTTTTTGTATCCATGGCTCAACTGAAGGTTCATTGTCTGAATCGGCTGTCGACTGTGAGTGCATCGATGCCGTTTCACGTTGGTATACCTCAAGATGTTTTCACAATGTCTGTATCCCATATTATTTTTCACACAATTTTTTGTATCCATAACTCAACTGAAGGTTCATTGTCTGAATCGGCTGTCGACTGTGAGTGCATCGATGCCGTTTCACGATGGTATACCTCAAGATGTTTTCACAATGTTTGTATCCCATATTATTTTTCACACAATTTTTTGTATCCATAGCTCAACTGAAGGTTCATTGTCTGAATCGGCTGTCGACTGTGAGTGCATCGATGCCGTTTCACGATGGTATACCTCAAGATGTTTTCACAATGTCTGTATCCCATATTATTTTTCACACAATTTTTTGTTTCCATAGCTCAACTGAAGGTTCATTGTCTGAATCGGCTGTCGACTGTGAGTGCATCGATGCCGTTTCACGATGGTATACCTCAAGATGTTTTCACAATGTCTGTATCCCATATTATTTTTCACACAATTTTTTGTATCCATAGCTCAACTGAAGTTTCATTCTCTGAATCGGCTGTCGACTGTGAGTGCATCGATGCCGGTTCACGATGGTATACCTCAAGATGTTTTCACAATGTCTGTATCCCATATTATTTTTCACAGAATCTTTTGTATCCATAACTCAACTGAAGGTTCCTTGTCTGAATCGGCTGTCGACTGTGAGTGCATCGATGCCGTTTCACGATGGTATACCTCAAGATGTTTTCACAATGTCTGTATCCCATATTATTTTTCACACAATTTTTTGTTTCCATAGCTCAACTGAAGGTTCATTGTCTGAATCGGCTGTCGACTGTGAGTGCATCGATGCCGTTTCACGATGGTATACCTCAAGATGTTTTCACAATGTCTGTATCCCATATTATTTTTCACACAATTTTTTGTATCCATAGCTCAACTGAAGTTTCATTCTCTGAATCGGCTGTCGACTGTGAGTGCATCGATGCCGGTTCACGATGGTATACCTCAAGATGTTTTCACTATGTCTGTATCCCATATTATTTTTCACACAATCTTTTGTATCCATAACTCAACTGAAGTTTCCTTGTCTGAATCGGCTGTCGACTGTGAGTGCATCGATGCCGTTTCACGATGGTATACCTCAACATGTTTTCACAATGTCTGTATCCCATATTATTTTTCACACAATTTTTTGTATCCATAACTCAACTGAAGGTTCATTGTCTGAATCGGCTGTCGACTGTGAGTGCATCGATGCCGTTTCACGATGGTATACCTCAAGATCTTTTCACAATGTCTGTATCCCATATTATTTTTAACACAATTTTTTGTATCCATAACTAAACTGAAGGTTCATTGTCTGAATCGGCTGTCGACTGTGAGTGCATCGATGCCGTTTCACGATGGTATACCTCAAGATGTTTTCACAATGTCTGTATCCCATATTATTTTTCACACAATATTTTGTATCCATAGCTCAACTGAAGGTTCATTGTCTGAATCGGCTGTCGACTGTGAGTGCATCGATGCCGTTTCACGATGGTATACCTCAAGATGTTTTCACAATGTCTGTATCCCATATTATTTTTCACACAATTTTTTGTATCCATAACTCAACTGAAGTTTCATTCTCTGAATCGGCTGTCGACTGTGAGTGCATCGATGCCGTTTCACGATGGTATACCTCAAGATGTTTTCACAATGTCTGTATCCCATATTATTTTTCACACAATTTTTTGTATCCATAGCTCAACTGAAGGTTCATTGTCTGAATCGGCTGTCGAATGTGAGTGCATCGATGCCGTTTCACGATGGTATACCTCAAGATGTTTTCACAATGTCTGTATCCCATATTATTTTTCACACAATTTTTGTATCCATAACTCAACTGAAGGTTCATTGTCTGAATCGGCTGTCGACTGTGAGTGCATCGATGCCGTTTCACGATGGTATACCTCAAGATGTTTTCACAAGGTCTGTTTCCCATATTATATTTCACACAATTTTTTGTATCCATAGCTCAACTGAAGGTTCCTTGTCTGAATCGGCTGTCGACTGTGAGTGCATCGATGCCGTTTCACGATGGTATACCTCAAGATGTTTTCACAATGTCTGTATCCCATATTATTTTTCACACAATTTTTTGTATCCCTTGCTCAACTGAAGGTTCATTGTCTGAATCGGCTGTCGACTGTGTGTGCATCGATGCCGTTTTGTCGGGTAACCACCTCAATTTTTCCGCAATGTCTGTATCCATATTATTTTTCACACAATTTTCTATCCATAGCTCAACTGGTTCATTGTCTGAATCGGCTGTGGAAGCTGTGAGTGCATCGATGCGTTTTCACGATGTATACCTCCAGATGTTTTCACAATGTCTGTATCCCATATTATTTTTCCGCAATTTTTTGTATCCATAACTAAACTGAAGGTTCATTGTCTGAATCGGCTGTCGACTGTGAGTGCATCGATGCCGTTTCGCGTGGGTATACCCTCAAGATGTTTTCACAATGTATCCCATATTATTTTTCCTATTTTGTATCCATAGCTCAACTGAAGGTTCATTGTCTGGAATCGGCTGTCGACTGTGAGTGCATCGATGCCGTTTCACGATGGTACCTCAGATGTTTTCACAATGTCTGTATCCATATTATTTTTCACACAATTTTTGTATCCATAACTCAACTGAGTTTCATTGTCTGAATCGGCTGTCGACTGTGAATTGCATCGATGCCGTTCCACGATGGTATACCTCAAGATGTTTTCACAATGTCTGTATCCCATATTATTTTTCACACAATTTTTGTATCCATAGCTCAACTGAAGGTTCATTGTCTGAATCGACAATGACTGTGAGGTCATCGATGCCGTTTTCACGATGATACCTCAAGATGTTTTCACAATGTGTATCCCCATATTATTTTTCACACAATTTTTGTATCCATAGCTCAACTGAAGGTTCATTGTCTGAATCGGCTGTCGGCTGTGGTATCGATGCCGTTTCTGCGATGGTACTACCTCAAGATGTTTTCACAATGTCTGTATCCCATATTATTTTTCACACAATTTTTGTATCCATAACTCAACTGAAGGTTCATTGTCTGAATCGGCTGTCGACTGTGAGTGCATCGATGCCGTTTCACGATGGTATACCTCAAGATGTTTTCACAATGTCTGTATCCCATATTATTTTTCACACAATTTTTTGTATCCATAACTCAACTGAAGGTTCATTGTCTGAATCGGCTGTCGACTGCAATATGCACATCGATGCGTTTCACGATGGTATACCTCAGATGTTTTCACAATGTCTGTATCCCATATTATTTTTCACACAATTTTTTGTATCCATGCTCCAACTGGTTCATTGTCTGAATCGGCTGTCGACTGTAGATGCATCGATGCCGTTTCACGATGGTATACCTCAAGATGTTTTCACAATGTCTGTATCCCATATTATTTTTCACACAATTTTTTGTATCCATAGCTCAACTGAAGGTTCATTGTCTGAATCGGCTGTCGACTGTGAGTGCATCGATGCACCGTTTCACGATGTGTATACCTCAAGATGTTTTCACAATGTCTGTATCCCGTATTTTTCACACAATTTTGTATCCATAGCTCAACTGAAGGTTCATTGTCTGAATCGGCTGTCGACTGTGGATGCATCGATGCCGTTTCACGATGGTATGCCTCAAAGATGTTTTCACAATGTCTGTATCCCATATTATTTTCCGCACAATTTTTGTATCCATAACTCAGCTGAAGGTTCATTGTCTGAATCGGCTGTCGACTGTGAGTGCATCGATGCCGTTTACGATGGTATACCTCCAGATGTTTTCACAATGTCTGTATCCCATATTATTTTTCACACAATTTTTTGTATCCATGCTTAACTAAACTGAAGGTTCATTGTCTGAATCGGCTGTCGACTGTGAGTGCATCGATGCCGTTTTCACGATGGTATACCTCAAGATGTTTTCACAATGTCTGTATCCTTATTATTTTTCACACAATATTTTGTATCCATAGCTCAACTGAAGGTTCATTGTCTGAATCGGCTGTCGACTGTGAGTGCATCGATGCCGTTTCACGATGAGGTATACCTCAAGATGTTTTCACAATGTCTGTATCCCATATTATTTTTCACACAATTTTTTGTATCCATAACTCAACTGAAGTTTCATTGTCTGAATCGGCTGTCGACTGTGAGTGCATCGATGCCGTTTCACGATGGTATACCTCAAGATGTTTTCGCAATGTCTGTATCCCATATTATTTTTCCACACAATTTTCATCCATAGCTGTGTCTGAATCGGCTGTCGACTGTGGTCATCGATGCCGTTTCACGATTGTATACCCTCAAGATGTTTTCACAATGTCTGTATCCCATATTATTTTTCACACAATTTTTTGTATCCATAACTCAACTGAAGGTTCATTGTCTGAATCGGCTGTCGACTGTGAGTGCATCGATGCCGTTTTCACGATGGTATACCTCAAGATGTTTTCACAATGTCTGTATCCCATATTATTTTTCACACAATTTTGTATCCATAACTCAACTGAAGTTTCATTGTCTGAATCGGCTGTCGACTGTGAGTGCATCGATGCCGTTTCACGATGGTATACCTCAAGATGTTTTCACAATGTCTGTATCCCTTATTATTTTTCACACAATTTTTTGTATCCATAACTCAACTGAAGGTTCATTGTCTGAATCGGCTATCGACTGTGAGTGCAACGATGCCGTTTCGATGGTATACCTCAAGATGTTTTCACAATGTCTGTATCCAATATTATTTTTCACACAATTTTTTGTATCCATAACTCAACTGACGGTTCATTTTTCTGAATCGGCTGTCGACTGTGAGTGCATCGATGCCGTTTCACGATGGTATACCTCAAGATGTTTTCACAATGTCTGTATCCCATATTATTTTTCACACAAATTTTTGTATCCATAGCTCAACTGAAGTTTCATTCTCTGAATCGGCTGTCGACTGTGAGTGCATCGATGCCGGTTCACGATCTTCCATACCTCAAGATGTTTTCACAATGTCTGTATCCCATATTATTTTTCACACCATTTTTTGTATCCATGACTCAACTGAAGTTTCATTTGTCTGAATCGGCTGTCGACTGTGAGTGCATCGATGCCGTTTCACGATGGTATACCTCAAGATGTTTTCACAATGTCTGTATACCATATTATTTTTCACACAATTTTTTGTATCCATAGCTCAACTGAAGGTTCATTGTCTGAATCGGCTGTCGACTGTGAGTGCATCGATGCCGTTTCACGATGGTATACCTCAAGATGTTTTCACAATGTCTGTATCCCATATTATTTTTCACATAATTTTTTGTATCCATGGCTCAAATGAAGGTTCATTGTCTGAATCGGCTGTCGACTGTGAGTGCATCGATGCCGTTTCACGATGGTATACCTCAAGATGTTTTCACAATGTCTGTATCCCATATTATTTTTCACACAATTTTTTGTATCCATAGCTCAACTGAAGTTTCATTGTCTGAATCGGCTGTCGACTGTGAGTGCATCGATGCCGTTTCACGATGGTATACCTCAAGATGTTTTCACAATGTCTGTATCCCATATTATTTTTCACACAATTTTTTGTATCCATAGCTCAACTGAAGGTTCATTGTCTGAATCGGCTGTCGACTGTGAGTGCATCGATGCCGTTTCACGATGGTATACCTCAAGATGTTTTCACAATGTCTGTATCCCATATTATTTTTCACACAATTTTTTGTATCCATAGCTCAACTGAAGGTTCATTTTCTGAATCGGCTGTCGACCGTGAGTGCATCGATGCCGTTTCACGATGGTATACCTCAAGATGTTTTCACAATGTCTGTATCCCATATTATTTTTCACACAATTTTTTGTATCCATAGCTCAACTGAAGGTTCATTGTCTGAATCGGCTGTCGACTGTGAGTGCATCGATGCCGTTTCACGATGGTATACCTCAAGATGTTTTCACAATGTCTGTATCCCATATTATTTTTCACACAATTTTTTGTATCCATAACTCAACTGAAGGTTCATTGTCTGAATCGGCTGTCGACTGTGAGTGCATCGATGCCGTTTCACGATGGTATACCTCAAGATGTTTTCACAATGTCTGTATCCCATATTATTTTTCACACAATTTTTTCTATCCATAACTCAACTGAAGGTTCATTGTCTGAATCGGCTGTCGACTGTGAGTGCATCGATGCCGTTTCACGATGGTATACCTCAAGATGTTTTCACAATGTCTGTATCCCATATTATTTTTCACACAATTTTTTGTATCCATAACTCAACTGAAGGTTCATTGTCTGAATCGGCTGTCGACTGTGAGTGCATCGATGCCGTTTCACGATGGTATACCTCAAGATGTTTTCACAATGTCTGTATCCCATAGTATTTTTCACACAATTTTTTGTATCCATAACTCAACTCAAGGTTCATTGTCTGAATCGGCTGTCGACTGTGAGTGCATCGATGCCGTTTCACGATGGTATACCTCAAGATGTTTTCACAATGTCTGTATCCCATATTATTTTTCACACAATTTTTCGTATCCATAACTCAACTGAAGGTTCATTGTCTGAATCGGCTGTCGACTGTGAGTGCATCGATGCCGTTTCACGATGGTATACCTCAAGATGTTTTCACAATGTCTGTATCCCATATTATTTTTCACACAATTTTTTCTATCCATAACTCAACTGAAGGATCGGCTGTCGACTGTGAGTGCATCGATGCCGTTTCACGATGGTATACCTCAAGATGTTTTCACAATGTCTCTATCCCATATTATTTTTCACACAATTTTTTGTATCCATAACTCAACTGAAGGTTCATTGTCTGAATCGGCTGTCGACTGTGAGTGCATCGATGCCGTTTCACGATGGTATACCTCAAGATGTTTTCACAATGTCTGTATCCCATATTATTTTTCACACAATTTTTTGTATCCATAACTCAACTGAAGGTTCATTGTCTGAATCGGCTGTCGACTGTGTGCGCAATCGATTCCGTTTCACGATGGTATACCTCAAGATGTTTTCACAATGTCTGTATCCCATATTATTTTTCACACAATTTTTTGTATCCATAGCTCAACTGAAGGTTCATTCTCTGAATCGCCTGTCGACTGTGAGTGCATCGATGCCGTTTCACGATGGTATACCTCAAGATGTTTTCACAATGTCTGTATCCCATATTATTTTTCACACAATTTTTTGTATCCATAGCTCAACTGAAGGTTCATTGTCTGAATCGGCTGTCGACTGTGAGTGCATCGATGCCGTTTCACGATGGTATACCTCAAGATGTTTTCACAATGTCTGTATCCCATATTATTTTTCACACAATTTTTTGTATCCATAACTCAACGGAAGTTTCATTGTCTGAATCGGCTGTCGACTGTGAGTGCATCGATGCCGTTTCACGATGGTATACCTCAAGATGTTTTCACAATGTCTGTATCCCATATTATTTTTCACACAATTTTTTGTATCCATAGCTCAACTGAAGGTTCATTCTCTGAATCGCCTGTCGACTGTGAGTGCATCGATGCCGTTTCACGATGGTATACCTCAAGATGTTTTCACAATGTCTGTATCCCATATTATTTTTCACACAATTTTTTGTATCCATAACTCAACTGAAGCTTCATTGTCTGAATCGGCTGTCGACTGTGTGCGCAATCGATTCCGTTTCACGATGGTATACCTCAAGATGTTTTCACAATGTCTGTATCCCATATTATTTTTCACACAATTTTTTGTATCCATAGCTCAACTGAAGGTTCATTCTCTGAATCGCCTGTCGACTGTGAGTGCATCGATGCCGTTTCACGATGGTATACCTCAAGATGTTTTCACAATGTCTGTATCCCATATTATTTTTCAAACAATTATTTGTATCCATAACTCAACTGAAGTTTCATTGTCTGAATCGGCTGTCGACTGTGAGTGCATCGATGCCGTTTCACGATGGTATACCTCAAGATGTTTTCACAATGTCTGTATCCCATATTATTTTTCACACAATTTTTTGTATCCATAGCTCAACTGAAGGTTCATTGTCTGAATCGGCTGTCGACTGTGAGTGCATCGATGCCGTTTCACGATGGTATACCTCAAGATGTTTTCACAATGTCTGTATCCCATATTATTTTTCACACAATTTTTTGTATCCATAACTCAACTGATGGTTCATTGTCTGAATCGGCTGTCGACTGTGAATGCATCGATGCCGTTTCACGATGGTATACCTCAAGATGTTTTCACAATGTCTGTATCCCATATTATTTTTCACACAATTTTTTGTATCCATAACTCAATTGAAGGTTCATTGTCTGAATCGGCTGTCGACTGTGAGTGCATCGATGCCGTTTCACGATGGTATACCTCAAGATGTTTTCACAATGTCTGTATCCCATAGTATTTTTCACACAATTTTTTGTATCCATAACTCAACTCAAGGTTCATTGTCTGAATCGGCTGTCGACTGTGAGTGCATCGATGCCGTTTCACGATGGTATACCTCAAGATGTTTTCACAATGTCTGTATCCCATATTATTTTTCACACAATTTTTCGTATCCATAACTCAACTGAAGGTTCATTGTCTGAATCGGCTGTCGACTGTGAGTGCATCGATGCCGTTTCACGATGGTATACCTCAAGATGTTTTCACAATGTCTGTATCCCATATTATTTTTCACACAATTTTTTCTATCCATAACTCAACTGAAGGTTCATTGTCTGAATCGGCTGTCGACTGTGAGTGCATCGATGCCGTTTCACGATGGTATACCTCAAGATGTTTTCACAATGTCTGTATCCCATATTATTTTTCACACAATTTTTTGTATCCATAACTCAACTGAAGGTTCATTGTCTGAATCGGCTGTCGACTGTGTGCGCAATCGATTCCGTTTCACGATGGTATACCTCAAGATGTTTTCACAATGTCTGTATCCCATATTATTTTTCACACAATTTTTTGTATCCATAGCTCAACTGAAGGTTCATTCTCTGAATCGCCTGTCGACTGTGAGTGCATCGATGCCGTTTCACGATGGTATACCTCAAGATGTTTTCACAATGTCTGTATCCCATATTATTTTTCACACAATTTTTTGTATCCATAGCTCAACTGAAGGTTCATTGTCTGAATCGGCTGTCGACTGTGAGTGCATCGATGCCGTTTCACGATGGTATACCTCAAGATGTTTTCACAATGTCTGTATCCCATATTATTTTTCACACAATTTTTTGTATCCATAACTCAACGGAAGTTTCATTGTCTGAATCGGCTGTCGACTGTGAGTGCATCGATGCCGTTTCACGATGGTATACCTCAAGATGTTTTCACAATGTCTGTATCCCATATTATTTTTCACACAATTTTTTGTATCCATAGCTCAACTGAAGGTTCATTCTCTGAATCGCCTGTCGACTGTGAGTGCATCGATGCCGTTTCACGATGGTATACCTCAAGATGTTTTCACAATGTCTGTATCCCATATTATTTTTCACACAATTTTTTGTATCCATAACTCAACTGAAGGTTCATTGTCTGAATCGGCTGTCGACTGTGTGCGCAATCGATTCCGTTTCACGATGGTATACCTCAAGATGTTTTCACAATGTCTGTATCCCATATTATTTTTCACACAATTTTTTGTATCCATAGCTCAACTGAAGGTTCATTCTCTGAATCGCCTGTCGACTGTGAGTGCATCGATGCCGTTTCACGATGGTATACCTCAAGATGTTTTCACAATGTCTGTATCCCATATTATTTTTCAAACAATTATTTGTATCCATAACTCAACTGAAGTTTCATTGTCTGAATCGGCTGTCGACTGTGAGTGCATCGATGCCGTTTCACGATGGTATACCTCAAGATGTTTTCACAATGTCTGTATCCCATATTATTTTTCACACAATTTTTTGTATCCATAGCTCAACTGAAGGTTCATTGTCTGAATCGGCTGTCGACTGTGAGTGCATCGATGCCGTTTCACGATGGTATACCTCAAGATGTTTTCACAATGTCTGTATCCCATATTATTTTTCACACAATTTTTTGTATCCATAACTCAACTGATGGTTCATTGTCTGAATCGGCTGTCGACTGTGAATGCATCGATGCCGTTTCACGATGGTATACCTCAAGATGTTTTCACAATGTCTGTATCCCATATTATTTTTCACACAATTTTTTGTATCCATAACTCAATTGAAGGTTCATTGTCTGAATCGGCTGTCGACTGTGAGTGCATCGATGCCGTTTCACGATGGTATACCTCAAGATGTTTTCACAATGTCTGTATCCCATATTATTTTTCACACAATTTTTTGTATCCATAGCTCAACTGAAGGTTCATTGTCTGAATCGGCTGTCGACTGTGAGTGCATCGATGCCGTTTCACGATGGTATACCTCAAGATGTTTTCACAATGTCTGTATCCCATCTTATTTTTCACACAATTTTTTGTATCCATAACTCAACTGAAGGTTCATTGTCTGAATCGGCTGTCGACTGTGAGTGCATCGATGCCGTTTCACGATGGTATACCTCAAGATGTTTTCACAATGTCTGTATCCCATATTATTTTTCTCACAATTTTTTGTATCCATAACTCAACTGAAGGTTCATTGTCTGAATCGGCTGTCGACTGTGAGTGCATCGATGCCGTTTCACGATGGTATACCTCAAGATGTTTTCACAATGTCTGTATCCCATATTATTTTTCACACAATTTTTTGTATCCATAACTCAACTGAAGGTTCATTGTCTGAATCGGCTGTCGACTGTGAGTGCATCGATGCCGTTTCACGATGGTATACCTCAAGATGTTTTCACAATGTCTGTATCCCATATTATTTTTCACACAATTTTTTCTATCCATAACTCAACTGAAGGTTCATTGTCTGAATCGGCTGTCGACTGTGAGTGCATCGATGCCGTTTCACGATGGTATACCTCAAGATGTTTTCACAATGTCTGTATCCCATATTATTTTTCACACAATTTTTTGTATCCATAACTCAACTGAAGGTTCATTATCGGCTGTCGACTGTGAGTGCATCGATGCCGTTTCACGATGGTATACCTCAAGATGTTTTCACAATGTCTGTATTCCATATTATTTTTCACACAATTTTTTCTATCCATAACTCAACTGAAGGTTCATTGTCTGAATCGGCTGTCGACTGTGAGTGCATCGATGCCGTTTCACGATGGTATACCTCAAGATATTTTCACAATGCCAGGATCCCATACGCTGAAGTAAGATTTTTGGTTTGCTCTTCTCACTACGACCCGTAAACGGTACTTTCACTTTTTACATTTTACCTTTCATTGATAGAGACCGTAAATTTTAACAGGTTGCAGGATAATTCTTTATAGGATATGTAATGTCCCCAGGCTTATTTATCGCTATCTTCAGCTGTCGAGTGTACGGTATCATCTTGTTTATTTTTTTCTCTTTGGTTAAGAAGTGTTTTAACAGAGAATGTCTTCATAAAAAAGTGCTCGTTATAATATGACCGAGCTATAAAGTGTATATCAATAATTATACATATCATCCTAGATGTATAGCAAGATTCTGAATTGCTTATAATGAACTCTACTAATGAGAATCTGATGACAGCCGAGTGCATAAATCCTGAGTCACGCTATAGACAGGGAATATATATAGTCATCCTCAGACAGATCTGTTTCGCTGTATCACAGCTATCAGTACGGTTAGACATCCGATTGCTTTTAACCAGGATTGAAACCCGACCGAATTGACATCAGTCGGCTATTCCACCTCTGAACAAGGTGGATTTTAAGGTGTGATATACCATCTTTACTTACGCCAGTAAATGACAGTGTTCTAATTCATTACTGAATGAACGATGCGTAGATGCTTGAGTAGCCATCGATTTTCAAAGTCTACCATTCTTCCAGAGTGCTCAATCAGGGTGTGAAAACCACACTATATTCGTTCAATACGTACAAATCTTGTTGGATTAAATATTTTATATTAAGTTGATTTTCTTGAATTAAATATTTTTTATTAGGTTGATCATGGTTTATCCTCGCCGTTCACGGACTTGACATCTACAACTATATATATATACTTTAGTCATGTCACCCCAAGCAAGGCATTCCACTGCCACTATAGTGCAGGGGGTTACACAAGGCGATAGACGAGTTAGGATGTACATAGGGGGAGAGTTGGAGAGAATGGGAGGGTTAGTGTGTTAGGAGGTGTCTATTGACGTTACATTTAAACTCCTGGGTAAGCAAGCATGCGGAAGGGAATTCCACAGGCGGGAAGAGCGAGAAAAGAAGCTGTTGGAGTAGAAATTATGGTTATATTTCATCGGTTTCACTGTAAAAGGATGGGGCCTAGTTGCCAATCTAGTATGTCGTTCAAACTCACATCTAGGGAGCACCAGTGATTTAAGTTCATCAAAGCAGAAGCCATGAAAGTATTTATAGATGAAGCACAGGGAAGCCACGTCACGCCGGTGGGAGAGTGACTGCAGGCGGTCAGCTAAGTCGCTATCAGTCATGTTACAGATTCTTCGCTGTATTTTGTCAAGAAGCCCGAGGAGAATAGTGGGGGCACCCGCCCAGATGTGGCAACAGTATTCAAAACACGGGCGGATGGTAGATTTGTATAAGTGCAGGATAGATTCAGATCGGAAAGAATTTCCGGGCCCTGCACAGAAAGCCGACTTTCATAGCAGCGGATTTAGCAATGGATTCGACGTAGTCATTCCACTTGAGGTCCGCTGAGAGTGTCAGGCCAAGCAGGCGTAGTGTTTTACTCTCTGGGAGGCATGCCTGCTCCATGCTAATGGGAGGGAGGTGCGGTTGTCTGTGGTGGTTAATTGACAGCAGCTTTTGGAAGAATTGAATTTTACGAGCCATTTCCTACCCCAATACACCACGGATTGGAGGTCCTTTTCAAGCTTAGCCGCGAGGTTCGCCTTATCATAAACACCAGATTTTTGATCGAGGCGGGCGTAACGAAGATTAACGAAACTTGGTTATAAACAAACTACAATTTGAAATGTTTTGTTGAACATTATATATATATATATATATATATATATATATATATATATATATATATATCCAATTATTTAAAGGTGGAAAATTGGTATATTATTTTAAAAACAAGGAATCTATTATTAGTCTCAAAGGCCGTTTATATGTAGTCATCCGCAGAGAGATCTGTTTCGCTGTATCACAGCTCATCAGTACGGTTACACATCCGATTGCTTTTAACCCAGGATTGAAAACCGACCGAATTGGCGTCAGTCAGCGATTCTACTTCAGAGATATGCGCGCTCGGTAGAAGGAGGCAGACATTTAGCGTATGATGTATCATACGCCAGTAGCCAAAGTACTGTAATTCATTACGGAATGAGCGATGCGTAGATGCTAGAGTAGTAACTGTTTTTTCAAAGTTTACCATTCTTCCAAAGTGCTCAATCAGAGTGTGAGAGCGTAAGTTTTGTGGATCCCGGGAATGTGAATCGCACAAAATAAAGGAACAACAATCAGAATTTGAGATAGAAAAATAAGTATATTAATGTAAAGAATACAAACTTGAACCCCTGTTACTAATCCAGGAATACAGTTAGTACGAAGTATATATACAAATCTCTGAAGTGAAGCCGTAGTATGTTTAGCAAGTCCACGTCGGAAGCTGAGAGCTACTATGAACTATGACGCTGTATCCTCCGTGAAACCTCGGCATCGTTCGGTTTCTATTGGTGTCTGGCTGATCATTCTCTCTGAGGATGACTATATATATATATATTGTCATCCGCAGACAGATCTGTTTCGCAGCTCATCAGTACGGTTAGACTCCGATTGCTACATAACCCAGGCTCGAAACCCGACCGAACTGGCGTCAGTCGGCGACTCTATCTCTGGGCCGCGGGGCGTTCGGTGGAAGAAGGCTGTCTTTTTTAGCGCTCAGCAGTCAGAGTGCTCCAATTCATTTTTAATGAATGAGCGATATATATATATATATATATATATATATATATACTGTAGAATACTTGGTATATTAGTCAGGTAAATTCCGATAGAGACGAACTCAAAAGAACTCAATGTTAAATTCATTTATTTAATTTAACAGAGTAATATAATAATGAGCGATATATATATATATATATATATATATATATATATATATATATACTGTAGGATACTTGGTATATTAGTCAGGTAAATTCCGATAGAGACGAACTCAAAAGAACTCAATGTTCAATTCATTTATTTAATTTAACAGAGTAATATAATTTAGAAAATAAAGCAAATGGGTTGTTATAGACGCTGTATCTATGATGTTAGCATTTATTTCCTTGTATACGATTCGTTCTTTGTCTATTTCTATTTCTTTTATTTTATCTCTATTTTTTCCGTTGATCAATTGTCTATAGTTTTCTTTTTTCTCTCTTTGGAATTGTTTTATTGAATGAGCGAGGAATTGTTTTTCGTAAATTACCGTTACAAATGTCTACTCTCAGTACGGACACGTGAGTGTCTGTGTGAAATTATTTTTTGAGAATATTTTGAAGATTATTATTTGGGTCTGACGAACCGCAAGATCAGAAGCGGCGGCGAAATACGTATTACCCATGAAATTGCAGAATATCTGCATTTTTTCTAATATATATATATATATATATATATATATATATATATTAATGCAGGCTTCATTGAATAATATAGACAAGTTCTGCCTATTAATTTTGTGTAGGATCCGTTCATACCGTCTGATATACTTGATGGTGATATCGTTGAAAGACAACAAAAATATCACAGTAATTGTTGATTTTTTTATCGGTTCTAAGCTTTCGGCTCACATAACAGAACATTTAAGCTATTAACAATAAAGAGAATTAAATTGAAAATATAAGTCCATCCCTACCGTGGCGGATGGCCGAAGACAGTGACAAAATAGTGACGTTGTGGTCCCTGATCTGATTACTGGCATTTGAGTACGTTATTGGAAATATCAAAATTGATTGTATTCAAACAAGGTTTAAATTGTTTAATGTAGATTGCTTCGAGGATTTTTAGTTTCTGTTTATTATTTTCTTGTTTGAGTATGTACGTGTTATCAACGAGCGTTTTTCTCAAAAGTATGCGTTGATATATATATATATATATATATATATATATATATATATATATATGTATATATTCCGATATATGTTGTTAACATTGTAATATGGCACGCATCCTGGTTGAATTTCCACTTCGCAATATACTTTAAATAAATCCGCATCCTCGCTTAAGAATTTTATTATTTTGAACTTTCTCAGTTATTTTCCTTTTCATATATAACTAGCTGTATAGCCCGGCGTTGCTCGGGTGTAATGAAAGCTGTTATATATATATATCATCGATTTTCTGCACTATTGTAACAACTGCAACCTTGACACTTCTGAATATCGTTTCTTATGTCTTTGTCTATGAGTGTATCACATTTGATTAAATCGGACCACTCCTTTTATAACCCGATTTTTTCGATTATCGATTTTCGATATTTATCGGAGGTACCTCGACACAAAACCTAGCTAAGAACATTCGCAAACGCTTATAGTACAACTAATTTGGAGCCAATTTGGAGTCTATAGGTAACGGACACACACACACACACACACACACACACACACACACACACACACACACACACACACACACACAGACACACAGACACACACACACACACACACACACACACAACAGACACACACAGAGACAAAGTTCCATTTATGAATAAGTTTAGATAATATATATCGCTCATTTTCTATGCGTAACAAATGCCAAGAAATCTCTAATCGAGATATGCAGGTAGCACTCCATGTTTGGTCTGGCGTGGTTCTTGTAAGACATAGTATTGCAGCTGGTCTCAGATACTTTCTGGCAATTGTACAATAGCAAAGCCATTTTTCATGCATCTTTAACAAAAGATTAGATATAGAAATTCCGCTTTAGCTCCAATAGATCTCTAAGACCCAAAAATATGCTTTGATTAAATGTCCAACCCTCAAATTAGTTGAAAGATCAGGTTTTTAAAAAACCAAGACCCTGTTCCTATTTGTCTGATCAAACTATCAATTCTGACCATTTTTTTTAAACAATTATTTGTATCCATAACTCAACTGAAGTTTCATTGTCTGAATCGGCTGTCGACTGTGAGTGCATCGATGCCGGTTCACGATGGTATACCTCAAGATGTTTTCACAATGCCTGTATCCCATATTATTTTTCAAACAATTTTTTGTATCCATAGCACAACTGAAGGTTCATTGTCTGAATCGGGTGTCGGCTGTGAGTGCATCGATGCCGTTTCACGATGGTATACCTCAAGATATTTTCCCAGTGCCTGGATCCCATACGCTGAAGTAAGATTTCTGGTTTGCTCTTCTCACAGTGATCCGTAAACGGTACTTTCACTTTTTACATTTTACCTTTCATTGATAGAGACCGTAAATTTTGACAAGTTGCAGGATAATTCTTTATATGACATGTGATGTTCCCAGGCTTTATTTATCGCTATCTTCAACTGTCGAGTGTGCGATATCATCTTGTTTATTTTTTCTCTTTGGTTATGAAGTGTTTTAACAGAGAAAGAATTGTGCAACACCAAAATCCAAAAGCAAAGTTAGATAACTAAAAACTCCTTCCTAAAGCTGAAACAGGAAACAAAGAAACGAGTACCACTACGGATATAACCAAATACTCTTTAGTATTCAGTGGGTGCAAGAGCAGGTCTACTGTAAGTATCAAATTAGTCCATCTGTTAAGTGTCATACGTGATTCCATCCAAGGCTATAGAACCCAATCTGTGATGCTATTTGACTCTTAGCTCGAGGGGAAAGAGATGTATCATATTATTCAGTAGTAATTAATGGGGGATCAGTTTATTACTTCATAACAATAGAAAACCGATATCCCATTTTATCCCAATTATTATATTCAGTCAGTCAATTAATTGCCATACGTAATACACGCTTTGAGCGATCATGTCTCAGAAGAGACATGACTAACTGGGCAAAAGATTATCCCGCAGTAGGTTGCCATTGATTTTTTTCGGTATAGTGGTTGCCAGCCAAGGCTACTGAACCTAATCTGTCCTGTTATTTGACATGTAGCTAGAGGGGGAGAGATGTATTATATTATTCCGTAGTAATTTTGGGGGATCAGTTTTTTACATTAAAAACAATACAAAACTGATCCCCCGCTTTATGTCCAGTGAAAGCCTTAATCATGTTTTTAACTATTATATTCAGTCAGTCAAATAAGTGCCATACGTGATACCCGCCTTGGGCGATCATGTCTCAAAAGAGACTTGACTGACTGGTCAGAAGATTATCCTGCCCTAGGTTGCCATTACTTTCTGCGGTAGACTGGTTGCCAGCCAAGGCAATCTACCTTGTTGTTTAACCCATTACTGAAGGGAAGAGACGGATTAAATCTTTTCCCAAGGGTATTTATGCGTCAGAGAATTGAAAGAATTCAACTGGAATTCAAACTCGGCTTCCTGATTTCTCGTTTAAAGCCGATATCCACTGTACCACAACGCACATCACTACGCACGTCACATATAATAAGTGTACCTACATTTGCAGACCCATTTATATTTAGGAATTAGCAGTATAGCCCGTCGTTGCTCGGGTGTAATGAAAGCTTTAAAACTAATCCATGGTCCTGGAGCTCAGATTCATTGGACATTAGCATAAAAGACTAAAAAGCAATAGTTGTTTCCAGTTAAAGCGAAAACGTAGACTGAAAGAAAAATGAATGGATGTAAGTCAAATTTTGATTTCCTGATATCGATATCAAATAAGTTTTTTCGTCGTAAACTGAGTTTTGAAGGTTAAATAAGTCCTCTGAGTAAATGGTAACATGGCTGAGACTAAGAACTACAATTATACCTACTTAGAGCCAAACCCGAAACAAAAACTAAAACAAAAGTGCTGAAAAAATAGACATATAGGCAGATAAACAGACACACACACAAACATCTTGCCTTTTATATATATATATATATATATATATATATATATATATATATATATATCGATTTCCTGCACTATTGTAAGGACTGCAACCATGAAACATCAGAATATCGTTACTTATGTCTTTGTCTATGAGTGTATCAAATTTGATTAAAATCGGACCACTCCTTCTATAACCCGATTTTTTCGATCATCGATTTTCGATATTTATCGGGGATTCCTCGACACAAAGCCTAGCTATGAACACTCGCAGACGCTTATAGTACAACTGTGTAAATTTTCAAGAAAATCGGTTCAGCCGTTTCGGATTCTGTCGGTAACGGACACACACAGACACACACAAAAAAAGTTCAATTTATAAATAAGTTTAGAAACTTATTTCTGAATTCTTTTATTATAATGATAGGCTAGTATACTTACTTTTTCGTTATCATGTATACATTATTTTTTTTTATATATTTTCTCGATATTAAACCTACCAATAATAAATTCCGGTTGAATTTCGAATTCGCCACATACCATAAATAAATCCGTAGATAAATCCTACACCGATTGCTACGACTTTAAGCCCACGGCCACATTCCTTTAAAACACTGGTTGAATAACATCAAGTCTGGTCAGGTAATTGATAGGTGAGCGCTCAGGTGCAGCAATTTGAGGATAAGAAAATAATAAAATGTATGTAAAGGATCCTGACTTAGCATCCCGACATCACGCAAATTTCTCCCCGACAAGGCGTGGCTTGCCTCCATCCTTTCTAGTAATCTTTTCATGGTGAACTGCTCCGAAGAATTTTATTTCCTGCTGCACTGACCACATGTATTTAAACGCGCAACTAGGTTGGCATCTAGGTCTCACCATTTTACCTTCGAAATAGTTATATGAAACCGGTTCTTCTACTGCAATACTTTCTTTACTTACATTTCCCGTCCGTCGAAACCTACAATCTGCAAAAATTTAAATGCAGTGTCAATTGCTATGTTCTGTTTCCTTGAATCCCATCTATCTTTTATCCTTATTTCGATACCCCTGTAGCCAGGTTATCTCATTGTAAACCCCTGTGTATAATTATCGGCCCCTCTTTGCTTTGGGTGAAATGATTAAAAAATATGTTAACATGAAAGCTAAGTTCTAATTCAGGTTGCGTTTGATATATTCCCTTGGATTAAAAATACCCTGGAGAAATGCATGATTCCACCTCTTCTTTTCACGAGTGGATTATAGGGCAACCATTGTGAATTCACCTTAGTTACAGTTTCAGGGCGATATCGCGTTATCTAGCGTGAGCTATAATCTGAACTAGATCAGCACTCTCAAACCCACAGTTATAATGAATAGCAGGACCATGAACGTCTTCCAAAGGCTTCTTTTTACTCTCAGCCCGTGGGATTCTTTCCAAGTATTTTCCAAAGATACCACACTCTGAAACCGCCTCTTCCAGCTGATCAAAAAGTTACCCTGATAAGATTTGAACCAGGGTCTCATGGTTCGAAAACGAAAGTTATAACGATTCGGTTACGTTCCCATACAGAGCAAGATATAGAGTATATTAATAAGGAGTCGGAGTGCTGTTGATATCCTAGATATTTTAAAATTTCTATGTATATTGATTTGCCTCTCGTAATGTAGCCATATTACAAAAATTTAAAAGCATTGTTAATAGGCGATCCGAGATTTATTTCAGATTAGGTTCTTTATATTCATTTACGTGCAAAAATAACATAAAGAAAGGCATGAATCCATCTTTTCACGTGTAGTTTATACTACTACTTTGTTGAGTAGACCTTTGATGCACTTACGGGGGAAGAGTGCATTATCTAGCGTGGTCAACATTTTGAACTAGACCAGCCCGCCCCAAACCTCAGTCATGATGACTAATAAATATGGTTGCGTTTACTCACATCCCGTGGTATTGTTTACAGGTACTTTCCAATGGAGCCCCACGCCAAGATCATCTCTTTCACTCTATAAAGAAGTTATGTTGGTAAGATTTGAACCCAAGTCAGAAACGAAAGATCTAAATATTATCCCACGTTTCCATATATATCAGGTGATAGAGTTTATTAATAAGGAGTCGGAATGTTGCTGATATCCTAGATATTTTAAAATTTGTCTATGTATATTGATTTGCCTCTCGTAATTTAGCCATATTACACTTTCTGTTAATCCCGATTAAATTGAAACAAATATTGCGTGTTTAGATTTTGTTTTTACAGTTTCAGGGAGATATCCCGTTACCTAGAGTCAGCAACAGTCTGAACTAAGGCAGCACTCTCAAACCCACAATTATAATAACTAGCAGGACCATGAATGTCTCTCAAAGGCTTCTGTATACTCTCAGATGGTGGGAAATCATCCAAATTTTTCCAAAGATACCACATGCTGAAACCGCCACCTCCAGCTAATCAAAAAGTTACCTAGATAAGATTTGAACCAAGGGTCTCATGGTCCGAAAACGAAAGCTATAACCACTCGGTTACGTTCCCATACAGAGCAAGATATAGAGTATATTAATAAGAGTCGGAGTGCTGTTGATATCCTAGATATTTTAAAATTTCTATGTATATTGATTTGCCTCTCGTAATTTAGCCATATTACACTTTCTGTTAACCCCGATTAAATTGAAACAAATATTGCGTGCTTAGATTTTGTTTTTACAGTTTCAGGGAGATATCGCGTTATCTAGCGTGAGCTATAATCTGAACTAGATCAGCACTCTCAAACCCACAGTTATAATGAATAGCAGGACCATGAACGTCTTCCAAAGGCTTCTTTTTACTCTCAGCCCGTGGGATTCTTTCCAAGTATTTTCCAAAGATACCACACGCTGAAACCGCCTCTTCCAGCTAATCAAAAAGTTATCCTGATAAGATTTGAACCAGTCTCATGGTCCGAAAGCGAAAGTTATAACCATTCGGTTACGTTCCCATACAGAGCAGGATATAGAGTATATTAATAAGGAGTCGGAATTCTGTTGATACCGCACATATTTTTTAAATTTGTATATTGATCTCTTTCGTAATTTAGCCATATTACACTTTCTGTTAATCCCGATTAAATTGAAACAAATATTGCGCGTTTAGATTTTGTTTTTACAGTTTCAGGGAGATAGCCCGTTACCTAGAGTCAGCAACAGTCTGAACTAAGGCAGCACACTCAAACCCACAGTTATAATGAATAGCAGGACCATGAACGTCTTCCAAAGGCTTCTGTATACTCTCAACCGGTGGGAAATCATCTAAATTTTTCCAAAGATACCACATGCTGAAACCGCCACCTCCAGCTAATCAAAAAGTTACCTAGATAAGATTTGAACCAGGGTCTCATGGCCCGAAAACGAAAGTTATAACCATTCGGTTACGTTCCCATATATATCAAGTGATAGAGTATATTAATAAGGAGTCAGAGTGCTGTTGATGTCCTAGATATTTTAAAATTTCTATGTATATTGATTTGCCTTCTCGTAATTTAGCCATATTACACTTTCTGTTAATCCCGATTAAATTGAAACAAATATTGCGTGCTTCGATTCTGTTTTTTTTTTTTTTGTCCTTATGTTTCCTGAAATGTTTTCCAAGTTTAAAGATATTCTTCTACGAATAGATCGGATAATTGCTTGTTGCTATCTGGAATTTCTTAGAACGTTTATGTGTTTCAAATAATTGCGTTTTCTCCTTTGTCTATTTCTTTCTTCAAAGAATTAAAATATCTAGCCATATAGCTGGATCAAAAATAAAAAAAAAATACAAGGGGAAAGATCGATCGAGCCAGTATCCTCGACAATCTAAACATGCTTATCAAATACTTTAATCAATTCTTCGAAAATGATACGAAAATTTTTAATAATAAAACGTGAGAGAATTTCTAAGTGATAATTATATAATTTAAAAAGATATGAGAATATGTTGTTTCGTCAAATCATTAAAATACATTTGTACAAAAATATTGTTGTAAGCATCAGAATGAGACAGTTTCTAGGGTCTATAATAATCATTATAGTTTTATTTGATCCTAACGGAAATTTTCCGTTTTTTAATACATTGCTCAGCATTTGCAAGACATCTTTTTATTTCGTTTTACACACACACACACACACACACACACATATATATATATATATATATATATACTGGATTTGACAATAAAACAACAATTACCTTCACGGATTTTGAATCCGGGTGCCAGCAATAGGCAACTATTTGATACACCCGGGTTGTTTAGAGCAAAGCATATTACATATAGCGGGAACAGTGTTTCTGGATTTAAATGGACTGTTTTTCTATCTTATCAAGTTCCCACTCTTTTTTTGCTTAAAGATTCCAGAGTCCGTATACATCAAATCCCGCAAGCCCTCCCTCTGTAAACAGAGGGATTGTTACTGGGTTTGAATGCTATTGGATTCTAGTTTTCCTTGCATATTTTTAGTCATCCTCTATTTATTTGACACGTCTCTTATTTTAATTCCCAGGAATAAACTTGATATGACTGGTACGAAACAGGTTGTTTTTTAGTTATTAGATTTTATATTAAAAATACCTTTTAATGTACGCTTATTCCTTGCTAATATATATATATATATATATATATCGTTCATTCAGCAATGAATTAGAACACTCTCAGCTATTGGGCAGTATATTGATAAAATTGACTCTAAAATGTCTGCCTTCTTTTATCGAGCGCCTATAGTTCAGAGGTTCAATCCTGGGTTAAAAGCAATCGGTATCTAACCGTACTGATGAGCTGTGATACAGCGAAACATATCTGTCTACAGATGACTATATATATATATATATGCTGACCGTCACTTATATATATATATATATGTGTGTGTGTGTGTGTGTGTGTGTGTGTGTGTGTGTGTGTGTATGCATATATATGTGTGTGTTTGTGTGTGTGCCTCTGCTAAAATAAGGTGAATTTATGATAGATGGGAGAATTCAGGAGGTCATTCTGTACGGTGAAGAAGACACTGGATAAAAAACCGAGTGTGACCTTTTCTCCGCTTCAAGAAAGTCTGCAAAAGTTACCCGAGGGCGATGGATATGTTCATCGGGAGGTGGGAAGACGATGCCAACTAACACTCACTCTGGAGATGCAGTTTACCAGGTCGGCTGGAGAGAGGAGAGAAGAAAAGGATGCTTTCTGCTCTGAAATAGCTAGCTACACGAAAGAAAACAAGGTGATATGTAATTTTCTTGTTGGACTGTACAGCCATAACAAATGAGGCACCAATTTCAGCGGCTGTGGAATAACTTCTTTAGTAGCTATTCTGTGTGTATCTTGTGTAAGCCTAAGCATCAGCTAGACAGACCGAGTCAGCAATGCTGGGGTTCTTACCCATGTTCAGTTACCAAGTCTATGTAAACGTCCCCAACTTCGCTAGCTTGAACATATAGGTATGCTTGAGGGCAAGATTTCTGTCATTGACAAGAGGACACAAAGGCGGCCTCATCTTTGTATCAAAGACGTCTGCAAAGATATGAAGGCATTGGACACTGAGTATTGGGAAAACGTTGGAAATGATCGCTCATATTGGAGAAGCGATTTTACCGAGGATTGGACCAAGGAGAGGGAAAATGAAAGTTTGCCCGACAGAAAGGATGCAAGGCGACCTCGGTAGAGAGCGTCTTCAAATGCATTAGTTGCAATCGAGACAATCACTCTCGCGTGGGCCTGTTCAGCCATAACAGATCAAAGGTCTCTTATTTAAGTAGCAACATTTTTTTTCAATCTAGATTTAATAGAAACAAATTTGCAGTAACTTAAATAATATTTGAACAGATTGATTTTCTGTTTGTTGTGTAATAAAACTTCTTTGAATAATAAATAGTTCGTCAAAAGTTATTTTTAGTAGACTCCCTTTTTTGCTGTGACGAAACTTTTTCCAAACAATATTAAAGGATATATCTATTTGTTTAAAGGGTAACTAACTTGATTCATCTAACCTTTTAAGGAATGTGCATCCCTTCGTATTTTTTTTGTTTTTTGTTTGTTTGGTTTTTTTTTCTACTCCATCCGTATTTTAAAATTAAACAAACGAATTTCTAAAAAATTAATGGATTTTAAATTTAAATCCGTTATTGCATTCTATAGAGAATAAGTCGGTAGACGTAAGACATAGTTTAAAAATAAACTGCGCATCTAATTATCCATGAATATCCGCAAATAAGGAATTTAGAAATCGTTGTGATAAATCACACAAAATAATAAATAAAAAAAAATAAGGAGATAGAAAATGTAACTTATAATCAACAGAAAATATACAAACTTGAACACGCGTTAGTCAACTCAGGAATACTAGGAATAATGTTAGTAGGAATCAATATATACAGATTTGTAATGAGGAATTATGTCTGCGTGATGAGGCTATATCCAAACAACTCCAACTAACTCTGCACCAACTTACTGATCAACTAAGCAACTGCTTTACCACCTTACAACTGCTTTGCAACAGTATTTAGTCCCCTTCCCACTTAAGGCAAAATGTGCACAAGGCCTTTTTAATGTGGGTCTTCCGTGTCATATAGCCCGGCCAAAAATATCTGTCTATTGTTCCCCAGTCGTGACTCTACCCTTCTACGGAGCCACAACTGAGTTAATGCTCTCCGCCCGAAGGCAGAGAGCTGACAGTGACAAAGTCAGTTACTGCTTTGCAACGGTATTTAGTCACCTTCCCACTTAAGGCAAAATGTGACACAAAGTCTTTTTAATGTGAGTCTTCCGGGCCATATAGCCCGGTTTAAAATATCTGTCTATCTTTCCGCAGTAAAGATTCTACCCTTCGGCGGAACTACGACTGGGTTAGTGCTCTCTGCCCGAAAGCAGAGAGCGTTCTCCGCCCGAAGACAGAGTGCTGACAATGAAAAACGCAGTTACTGGTTTGCAACGGTATTTACCAACCTTCCCACGCAATGTTAGATGTGACACAAGGTCATTTTATAGTGGGTCTTCCCGGCCATATAGCCGGGCCAAAAAATGTCTGTCTATTTTTCCCCAGTCGTGATTCTACCCTTCGGCGGAACCACGGCTGGGTTAGTGCTCTCTACTCGGAAGCAGAGAGCGCCCTCTACCCAAACGCAGAGAACTGACAGTGTCATAGTAACAGCGGCAAATGCTAACTGCAACTGGTTTGCAACTACCGTACTCGGTATAGGCAGGATTATATGTACACATCAGTTGATTCCATTCTTGTATACAAAAAGGGGCGATGCCACAACAGAAATAATAAAAAATGTAGAACCTAAATAAAGGTCCTAACACCGGTATCTTGGTATATTATGTTGTCCTGAAATCAATTGTCGTTTAAAAAACATTTATTATTTCATTTGCAGTTACACGTATGTTCACGTTGTTTGTTGATTGTTTTTCGCTGTCCTTTTTTAATATCTGTGTCATTATCTCGGTGCAACTGTAACTGACTTTTACTGTTTTTTTTTAATGTCTAGTGGACAGTGCTTGAAGCGTTTGTGCATGAGTTTAATAAATATTTTTCCTACGTTTCTTTTAAAATGTGTTGTATGGTGCGTTAAACTATACAATGATTGTTTTTCCGGTGTCGTATTTTTTTGCTGTGTTGTGTGGAATATGAATTTGCTTTGGAAGAAGGCGTGAACAAGGGTTTCCACAGACTCATCGTAGCGGATTCAGTTAGAAGTTCCCAAGCCCGCTGAAGTAAGTTTTCTCGCCAACCCAGAAACCTTCTCCCATCAGATAAGCGATGCTTCATTCTTACTGAGTCATTCAAACCTTGGTTTCTGATTCGTTAAACCGAACTCGCTAATCGAATGATAGAACGGACCTGCTAACTGATATAAGATATAATGCCTTACGTAACGGATCCAGGATGTAGTTGCCGTAAGTGAAACCTGAGTGCTAACCAGTATTTACGAGAGAAAGAACACTTGTCTCGCGGTGAACAGTCGGCCTCTTCCTCGCAGGAGTGCTTACTTTCAATGTCTGGGAATCCTTGCTAGCGTCTACTTTCAGAAGTGTCTGAATCCCCTTTCTTTTAGGGCTGTTTCATAATCTTTCTTTAGCTATGTTGAATATGTTTTAACCGGAAGAATTGTTGCCAGACCTTCGGTTGATTAATTATGCTATCTGTTTGATTACTGCTAAACGGCGGTTGGAAGGTGTATATATATATAGTAGTTTATCATTGTTTCTTTTTTTTCTTTGTTTTATAATTCACATTTCTTAGGTTGAAGGTGACATCTGGAAAACCTCCGTCATTTGGGCTATTTTTTATGCCTCTGTTGAATCTGATTTAATTTATGATTGCTTTTTCTCTAGTTTTGCTTTTGTTTTGTTTGATATCATCATCATCATCATCATTTATCCATCACACCCAGACAGTGCATTGGGCAGCAACATTTTGTTGTTGTTTCTTTAACAAACTGTTTTTTTACGGGGCAGGGTTGTTAGCTATGCTCTTAACCCCCCCCCCCCAAACCTGGAGGACCGGTGGATCATTCATGGTCCTTACGTTTACAGCACCTGGTATTCCCAAATGGTCACCTATTTAAGTACTCACCAGACTCGATGTTGCTTAACTTCGGTGATCGGACGGGAACCGGTTTATTCAACATGATATAGCCATAGACTTTGCTTGATATAGTTTCTTCAAATTATGAGAGCGTCGTCACTGAAGAGTCCTCTATCATTTGTATTGATTATTTCCCCGGTAGCTACCTTGGGTAAAGACACACACAGACTTAAATTTTCTAACAGTTCGTAGGATGATGAACCGGTCAGCCACGCTGACAAATTGAGAGTAATGAAATTAATATACGAACCTAGTTTTGAAGAAATAAGTAGACTAGAATAATGGAAAGCAACGTTGATCTTTAAAAGATAAGAGCCACCCCTATCAGCGTGTCCCTCTTCCTCGGCACCGATTCTTCAGTCAAAAACATCATTGCACTTCTTACAGTTTCAAAATCTGTGACACTCACAGAGTCCAAGATGACAACCCTAAAAAAGTTCAGGTACAAAAATCGCTACCAAAGAAGGCTACACTGACTGTCACTTCAAAATCAATCCCTGCTGATATATTGTTTGAAAAGTGAGGATGGGATAGTTAACTTTCGATCTTTGACTATGTTAAATCATATCTAACAATTTGCAGGATGCGTTGTCTAGTATCATTGGCTATGATTAGACTTGCGCTGGAAAGGGTAGCACTATTAATGACATCTTCCATTGATAGACCGTGATGTTTGGCCAGTAAAAATGAATGGTGTCCGATCGGTGTTTTCGCGTTGTCTTGCTTTATTCGTCAAGGTTGTCCACTTTCGTCTTTGGTCTAAATTCTTGCATTAGAGCATTTTCTTCTGCGCAAGTTAAACGCCAATCCGTTCCCATGCAGAATCTTCTTAGCTTGTGCAACCACCTCTTGTGTCGAACAGAACCAAAACTGACGAATTTGGCAACAAAATCAGTTAATGACTGGGGGCACGCGTAAGTAAGTTTCTATTTCTGGACATTTTCGCTGGACGGACTGGTTAGTCCACATACTTGGCGTCTAGGCTGTTTCCGATCTTTTTCTGTAAATGAAGTAGTCGGAACTGCAGGAGGTGATCAAGGTCACAGTTCGTCTGTAATCCTGGAGAAAGGCTTTTTAAAGGGGAATGTGATAGTATTTGTTTCGATGCAATACTAATGCAGTTAGTTAATGTCTTGTTCTTCCGTCTTGCGGAGAGGCAAGACTTCGAAGTTATATCGAGAAATCTGTAACATTCACAATTCTGAAGGCGGTCTGGATATGCTTAGCATTGAGATTCGTCAACATACGCTTTGCATCGCGTTCCTAGATAAAATGTGTTTTCTAAAGGATGAAAATAGACACTTCTGAACGTAGACGCTAGCAAGGATTCCCAGACATTGAAAGTAAGCATTCATATTCCTTTTGTGCATGTTTATTGAATTATCAGGGTTCGCATTCTGCGACGAAAGGACTTTGTCCTTTATCGAATTAGAAGAGCCGACCTAGAGTGATATTTAGATGTCTGTTAAGCATCAGGATGATGTGAACCCCGTTTTAAACAGAGGCATCCCCTCCCCAAATATGTTAATTTAGGTCTATTTTGCTTTTAGCTTTTTAAGGCAAATTAACAATTTTTGTCCCTACATTCTTTATTTTAATTCACCATCCCATCTCTTTTAAGGTAAATTGAATGGGTAATCGTGTGTATTGATGATTGAATGACTGGTTATAATTTATCAACTAGATAAATATATGTCTCTAGGGAGACATATATTTTTGCCACAATTAAAGACTGTTTTTTTTACAAATATAACGAAAAAGAAATTAATTAAAATCAACCTTATTTTTCACTTTTACAATAATTCACAATAACGTGTGAAATCCTGGTTTTCCCAAATAGAAAAAGGATTGACCATGTGCTTAAAGAAAAAGTTAAAACCAGATTTCGCAAGTAGGTGTTAAAATGATTTTTGATGAATGAGAGCGACTTGTAAGATCAAAAATTATTTCGCGAGTAAGTGCGAAAAATTTAAATTACAATAAAAGGACTTCATCAACGTCAGTCAGTCACAGACAGATGGGAGCCTTGAGACAAACATCTAAAATGTAACTTCAACTTCAAGTGACTTGGACATTGTCGTATTTCTCTTTCTCCTTATCTCTTTCAACAATTTCTATTACGAGCATTTTGTACGAACTCTACCCTTAATCTCTTAATAATGTTTCTGATTGCACATTAACTTCTACAACCTATGTTATTCTCCTTTTAATAAATTTCTATTTTGACATTTGAAATGTATATTTTATTGTTCCACTCTTCTACACTAATCCACACATTCCAAACTGCCGACAACCAACCTGATGATGATGAAAAACCTTCTGATGATGATAATTCTGCATAATAATATTATAAACTGTAGGGAGTTCGGTTAAGTCTGACACAAGGCCGAAACAAAGAAACATTAACCAGCGCCCTATGGCTACAATTCCGTACTATTTTTTCGCATTTCTTGCCAAATGAATAATTGTAAATGAAAATATAATGGTTCTTTTGTTATCATTACTTTGCAAAGATTTACATGTCAAATAGCGACAATTTACCCATCGCACGCTGTAGATTATATATATATATATATATATATATATATATATATATATATATATATATATATACACGCTACCGGTCATAATTATTAGACGATCCTAGTGTTTTAAGAAAATGATATTTTTCATACTACTTTTTAGTCTGAAAAACACCAAGTGAATAATTGTAAATGAAATTAGAATGGTTCTTTTGTTAATACTGCACAATAACATGTGTATCAAATGAATGTATAAATATTTAAGAATTACCAATATTGCAGTTTCATCGATTAAAGAATTAAAAAATTAGGCTGATTTGAACGCGTCAAGAGTAGGAGATGGGAGCAGCGAGAAAGTGAGACACACATCTAAAATGTAACTTCGAACTTCATGCGACACGGACATTGTCCGCTTTCTTTTTCTCCTTATCTGTTTCAACAATTACTACTAGAACATTTTGTACGAACTCTACCCTTAGAACATTTTGTACGAACTCTACCCTTAACCTCTTAATGTTTCTAATTTAACATTAACATCTACAACTTATGTTATTCTTTCTTTTAATATTTTTTTATTTTAAAATGCAAAATGTATATATTATTCTTCTTACGCTATTCCACACAATTCCACATATTCCAACCTGCCGACGAACAACCTTTTGATGAAAATCTTCCGATGATAATTCTGCACAAAAATAGTAAGCTGTAAGAGGTTCTGTTAAGTCTGGCACAAGGCCGAATACAAGAAAAATTAACCAGCCCCTACGCTATACTAACACCACGCTGAATTCTTGAATACATATTATAATACACATTGTAAATATTACTCGGAGTTTTCTTTTTTAAAAGTTGTTAATTTTATTTCCACTCTCCGCAGATACATATGGGACTAGAAGGGACTTCATAGATTCTTTGACGTAGTATGGTAGTTGTAGTAAGAAAGTGGTGTTTTGGTGCAAGATATAGTGCGCTGATTGTTTGGGTCAGTGATAGTGGTTAGCTACGTTTTTACGATAGGTGAGATAAGGACAAGCATTCCCCATCACCCTTTTCTCAAATGCAACATTTTTCCTCTATCAACTCTAGATGTTAAATTTAATGTTCACTTGTTATATTTAAATATAATGCCACATTTAGGAAGAAGCAAGCCACATACACATGGTCGAATCACAATCATTCATCTTGCATTTTTCTTAAGAAACACTACGTTGTGAAGAAGCTTCTAGCTAGAATGCTTCCTTGATTCCTATCGTGTTAACTTCTTAAAATAGATGATCAACTTTTACTTATATATCGTCATAATATACGCCTACTTCTTTCTCCTAAAATGATATAGCAGTCATTAACTAACACAGACGTTTTACACTACTTGTTCGGACTGCTGTCCTCATCTTTATTGTCATATTCACCTACAACATCTGTCTCTATTTCTGAGTTGAGATAGTGTAACTATTTACACTATTTACATTGTTTGGACTGATGTCCTCATCTTTATTGGCATATTCACCTACAACATCTGTCTCTATTTCTGAGGTGAGGTATTGTAACTATTTACACCATTTACATTGTTCAGACTGTTGTCCTCATCTTTATTGCCATATTCACTACTTCAACATCTGTCTATATTTCGGAGATGAGGTATTGTAACTATTTACACTATTTACATTGTTTGGACTGTTGTCCTCATCTTTATTGCCATATTCACCTTCAGCATCTGTCTATATTTCTGAGATGAGGTATTGTAACTATTGACACTATTTACATTGTTTGGACTGTTGTCCTCATCTTTATTGCCATATTCACTCCTTCAACATCTGTCTCTATTTCTGTGATGAGGTATTGTAACTATTTACGCTATTTTCATTGTTTGGACTGTTGTCCTCATTTTTGTTGCCATATTCACCTTCAACATCTGTCTCTATTTCTGTGATGAGGTATTGTAACTATTTACACTATTTACATTGTTCGGACTGTTGTCCTCATCTTTATTGCCATATTCACTCCTTCAACATCTGTCTCTATTTCTGATATGAGGTATCGTAACTATTTACTCTATTTACATTGTTTCGACTGTTGTCCTTATATTTATTGCCATATTCACGATGATTCAGTCGTTGTACGCTCTGGCCTTTTTAATGATCGGTCTATATTTCTTACATGAGGTGTTGTAATCATTCATTTTATTTATACTGTTCGCACGGTTGTCCCCATCTTTGTTTTATAATTCACATTTCAGTCTGTATACGCTCAGCGCTTCTTCAGAGTTTAGACCTGAACTATTTTTTCGTACAACGGATATATTGTTAACATCGTAGTATGGCTCAGTTGGTGAAAACCTTGGTTGATTCCTGTAGCACTATTTCTTCTCCAATATATATATTTATTTTTGTTTGGCTTAATACAACGGAGTGAGAGTAGTTGATATTAGTGATATTGGTAGTTGTGCTTTATTGCAATTCACGATGTGAGTTTACGTTAAAAAAAAAATTGTTTCAAACTATTATGTAGTTGTAAAATCCTGGGAATAGAGAAATTGGCTGATAACTGGGAAAAAAGAAAAAAGAGAAATATAGTATTCTTTCTTTTTTATATACGAAACGAATAGTTTTGAGCCAAGAGGAAGTTTTTAATAGGGAAGTATCCATAGCAAAATGTCAGGATTTACTTGATGAGGTCAGGTAGGGTTAAATTCGCAAAAGTATTCCTAGAAAAAAAGGATTTGAAAATCGAATGATGTAAACGAAAGAAAGAAGACAAAAAGATATTACGTCATGTGAGCTGTTGATATTTCATTCGTCGAGCCATGACTTCCCGCAAATCGTGTTGGTGGAAAATAATCTCATTTGGTCAAAAGCTTTGAGACGGCTGGATCCCTCGATAGGATTGGGGATGGCTATAAAAATGGAGATGCAGCGAGAAAAAACAGATTTGGAGAGCGACTTTCGAGCGGCAAGGAAAAATAAACCCCACCGTCGCCGTCGTCGCCATTAGCCGTCTCATTCGCTCTAATTCGGTAAATTCCGTTAGGCTCCGATAAAAACCCGAAAGTTGTTTTAAAAGATACGGGGATAATTGACAGCTCTGAATAGTTTGAAAAGCTCTGATATCTTTAATGAAACTTGGAAAGGACATTTTATTTGAAGATTGAAAGCACTGATATTTTTAAACAAATCCTCTCTCCGTTGTAAACTGGCATTCTGACAATTGTATTTTCTGGTTTTGTAAGTAATATTTTTTTTGCTATAAATTCTTTCTTTCGTAATTCTTCCAGGTGTTTTCGAACTTATTAATTTATTTAATTTTTTTTTTTTTTTTTTTTGTGCCGGAAATGTTTATCTTTACACAAGTGTCCGGTTTGGATATGGTAGAAATACGGCTACCGGGTTTGCACAACGAAACTTTCTGAGATCAAAGCACATCGTAAGCAGTAAGTTCGTTGTTGTAATAGACGTCTTGAGGACCAGCTACTGTGACGAGATCATCCCGACCAGCGGCCCGAAAGCGTCGACATAATTGGTATCGTTTCGACATCAGCACAGCAGGCTCCGTTCCTGAACCAGCCAACCAACCAGCCAACCAGCCAGCCGAGTAGACGAGAGGTGTCACATTCCAACAACTTGATGTAAAATATTTGTTTATTCGATACCCGGCTACAGCGAAGGTAGACAAATGCTTGGAGATTTGAGTTAATGAGGCTGAAACATTCGGAATAATTATGGAACCGGGAACTAGAACAGTCTACCTCGCTCGGCGAAATGAAGTTTTTAGTTCAAAATTCCAACACGGGAAGATGGCCTGAGCGCACAACGGCCAAAATCTTGTCAATATGGCAACGAACATGAAGACCGATTAATTTCAAACTACCGGGATAATTACCATTCAGAATCGATTTATAATCAAAAGTAAGTTGGAGAGATCAGCTCATTAAAAATGCGGCGAAAAGAAAACACACCAACTCGTCAAACTAGCCGAATATCAAGTTTTAAGGGCGAACTCTTATGAGAACGGACCATAAAAAATGACGAAGAATCATTATTTTCAATGGTTGGTTGGTTGTTTTGTTTTATGGCATATCACCTTCGGCGGGTCATTTATTGCCAACTAAATTTTATTTATTTATTGCTGTAATACCTTTTTCTTTCAACAATTTATTGTTGTTTTTATATAAGTTTTTTGTCTAGCAATACATTTTTCTTTTCGAGTATCAAGATTCATTGGGATTTGTTTTTAAGGACAGGGTCCCCAAGTCCTACCCTGTTATATAACCCATAACTTGAGGTTAAGGGACGGATTAATAACTTTCCCAAGGGTACCAGTGCTAAAGTGAATGGAGGTTATTCAACTGGAATTCGAACTCGGCTCACCGATTTCTCTTTCCGAGACAATATCCACTGCACCACAATGCACATCCGTCACTAAACGCTTACAGCACATGGTATTCATTCCCAAGCGGTCACCCATCTAAGTACTGACCAGGATCAACGTATTTTCAATGAGTAAAGTTGTCCTCATCTGTTGTCCTCATCTTTATTGCCATATTCACTCCTTCAACATATGTCTATATTTCTGAGATGAGGTATTGTAACTATTTACACTATTTACATTGTTTGAACTGTTGTCCTCATCCTTATTGCCATATTCACTCCTTCAACATCTGTCTATATTTCTGATATGAGGTATTGTAACTATTTACACTATTTACATTGTTCAGACTGTTGTCCTCATCATTCAAAGGAATTCATGTAGAATATAGCTCAAACATATTTTTTTTAATATAATAGCTAAAAAGTATGGCATACACTTAAAAATGGATAGAAAAAAAACCCTTGATGTCATTGAAAAGAAAATTAAACTATGTAATAAAAAAATGAGAAGTAAAAGAAGAAAGTGTGAATTAAAATACAATATACTTCAGGAAGGAAATAAAGAATGATTCCAATTAAACATATAAGATACCTGCAGGTAAAATGAAAGAAAAAAATAAGTGTTATAACTTTGATTAATGCAATACGAAATGAATAAAAGGTTTTATATAAAGTTGAATGCATTAGGTAAAAAAATAACCTTGTAAATGAAAAATACAAAGACACACTGCAGATGCAAAACAAAATGGATGGCAGATTGACAAAATGGCGGAGGAAATGATTAACATAAACAATGAAATAAAAACTTCAAGCAAATAAAAAGAAATTAAATAATTGAAGGAACAATAAAAGCACAAGTTGTAAATTAGAAAATTAAAAAAATAAAACGAAAAACATACGTATTAAGGAAGAAACGGTAAAGTTTACAGATGTACGCAGTTTAAGCAAGAATCAACTTGAGTAAATTAAAAAAAAATGTTTGGGTTTCTAAAAATAGAATATGGAGAGGGAGGAATGAAAAATGAATCGATCATAACGCTAGGAAAAGAGCAGAACAAATATTGAAATATTAGAAGGAAAACAATATTTAGATTCAAAGAAGAGGATGCCAAATACTAATTGCAGAAAGGAATAAATGAAACGTGTGATATAATTAAGGAACTATAGCGGGGATAAAAAAAAAGTCTCTAGCCATTTTCTTTTGAAAGATAACTGGAAAGAGAGAGAAAAAAAAACGGAAGTTAAGTTCATGAAAAAATATGTATACAAATTAATGAATAAACGAAATAAAAAAAAAAGAAATTTTGACAAACCTAAGGACAAAAAAAAAATGAAAGAGAAAGCAAAAGAGAGAAATGAAGAAAAATAAAAGCAAATTATTCCAGTTTAATTCCTTGCATTCACCTAAGCGTCTATCCCCTCCAATAATGGGTTAAATAATAGGACAGATTGGGTTCTATTGCCTTGGCTGGCAACTAATCTACTGCAGAAATCAATGGCAACCTACTGCGGAATGATCTTCTGCCCAGTCAGTCATGTCTCGAAAGAGACATGATCGTCCAAGAGTGTATCACTTATGATACTTAACTGACTGACTGAATATAATAGTTGAAAACGCGATTAAGGCTTCTACTGGGCATAAAGTGGGCGATCAGTTTTCTAGTGTTATGAAGTAATAAACTGATCCCCCACTAATTACTACTTAATAATATAATACATCTCTTTCCCCTCTAGCTATGAGTCAAATATCAGGACAAATTGGGTTCTATAACCTTGGTCGGCAACCAGTCTACCGCAGAAAGCAATGACCACCTACTGCGGGAAAATCTTATGCCGAGTCAGTCCTGTTTCTTTTTAGACATGATCGTCCAAAGCGTGTATCAACGTATAGCACTTAACTGACTGTCTAAATAGGAATGATAATTAAATCTTCTCCTTGGCATAACGTGAAAGATCAGTTTAATATTCTTATGAAGTAATAAACTGATCCCCCACTAATTACTACTTAATAATATAATACATCTCTTCCCCTTCTACCTATGAGTCAAATAACAGGACAGATTGGGTTCTATATCCTTGGTTGAATATAATAGTTGGTAACTTACTACGGGATAATCTTCTGTCCAGTGGGCATAAAGTGGGGGATCGGTTTTCTGTTATTCTGAATTAATAAACCGATCCCCCACGAATTGCTGCTTAATAATATATCACTTCCCCGTCTAGCTATGAGTCAAATAATAGGACAGATTGAATTCTATAGATTTAGCGGAAAACCATTCTCTCGCAGAAAGCAATGGCAACCTATTGCGGAATAATCCTCTGCCTAGTCAGTCATAGATTTTTCGGAACATGATCGCCCAAGAGTATATGGCACTGATATGAGAAATAAAAAGACGATAGGGAAAAAAGAAGAGAAAATGAGGAAAACGAAAGAACGAGCGAACCGGGAAAAAGAAACAAAAAAAAATAATATAATAATAGCCAAACATGAAAATGGAACATACACTAAAACAGAACAAAAGACGAAAAAATTGGAATGAAAGTAATAACAAATAAAGAAATAAAGAGAAATAAAACAAATGAAATTAAAAAAAAATAGAAAGATGTATCGTAGGGACATCACGCCCACAGCTGCTACCGTAGCAGAATTCTTTCTTGGGCAAGATAATCAGAATTATACGAAAATCTCCAAGCTGGTTCTGCATTCAATCCTGTCGTTTTCTTAGACCAGTTGCCACCCAAGGCTAGAGGATCCAGCTTGCCCTGCTATTTAAACCATAGATGAAAGAGCGAATAGTTGTGTTCATATCTTTTCCAACTACAATAAAATAAACTGTAAATACCAAAAATTATTATCACGAGACAGTTATCCATCACGGTCTAAGGGGCATTACATCACGAGACAGTTATCCATCACGGTCTAAGGGGCATTACATCACGAGACAGTTATCCATTACGGTCTAAGGGGCATTACATCACGAGACAGTTATCCATTACGGTCTAAGGGGCATTACATCACGAGACAGTTATCCATTACGGTATAAGGGGCATTACATCAATGAGACAACATCCATTACGGTCTAAGGGGCATTACATCACGAGACAGTTATCCATTACGGTCAAGGGGCATTACATCACGAGACAGTTATCCATTACGGTCTAAGGGGCATTACATCACGAGACAGTTATCCATTACGGTTCAAGGGGCATTACATCACGAGACAGTTATCCATTATTGGTCTAAGGGGTATTACATCACGAGATGTTATCCATTACGGTCTAAGTGGCATTACATCACGAGACAGTTATCCATTACGGTCTAAGGGGCATTGCTATGAAAGTCGGCTCTCTGTGCAGGGCCCGGAAATTTTTCCCACCTGAAACTATTCTGCACATATACAAATCTACCATCCGCCCGTGTATTGAATATTGCTGCCATATCTGGTCGGGTGCCCCTGCTGCTCTCCTTGGGGCTTCCTTGACAAAATACAAAGGAGGATCTGTAACGTGGTTGATACTGACTTGGCAGACCGGCTGCAGCCGCTCTCACACCGGCGTGATGTAGCTTCCCTGTGCCTCTTCTACAAGTACTTTCATGGCTTCTGCTCCGATGAGCTTAGTTCACTGGTGCCGCCCAAGCACGAATTTACACGAGATACTAGATTAGCAACTAGGTCCCACCCTTTTACAGTTAAACAAATAAGATGTAACCGTAAATTCTACTCCAACTGCTTCTTTTCTCGCGCTTCCCGCCTGTGGAACTCCCTTCCACAAGTCTGCTTTCCCGACAGTTACAATCTCCAGGTGTTTAAATGTAGGGTCAATAGACACCTCCTATCACACTAACTCCCAACTATTCTCACAACACTCTCATCTACCCAACCCTCATTCTCGGTATCCTCACCCGCCTATCACCCACCCTCTGTTATTTCCTATATTTAACCAGCCTTTCTCCACTCTACGTAGCCCCCTGCACAGTAGTGGCAGTGACATGCCTTGCTCGGGGTGAAACGCTTATAAAAAAAAAAAAAAAAATTACATCACGAGACAGTTATTTATTACGGTCTAAGGGGCATTACTGCCTGCAGCTCCATTAGCAGTTGTGTTTCCTTGTCAATATAGCCTGAAGGAGCCCCAAATTCTCCAAGTAGGTCTTGCATTCAGACATTTTCCTGCTCCTCGTTGCTATTCTAGGTAAGAAGATCCACTCTGATCTGCTATTTACTTATACGTAGGGGGCTAGTGGCATGGATTGATACTTTTTATAAATCAGTATAATCAATTCGAATAGAATTCGAACTCGGCTCACTGATTCTGAGCCTTTACTAATTACTCCACCATGTCTTCGGATGAATAGAAACGCGAATAGATAAAACAGCGAAAAAAGAACGAACGACGAAATGTTAAGGCTTGTGAGAGAATTAAAACTCTAACCAGGATTCATAATTGACTAGCGGAACCCGTGGAATTTCCACGGAAGGATAATTATAATTTCCTGGAAAAATTTTATGATAGTAACTTCTTCAAACATAAAGGTATTGGATAATAAAATAACGATAACACAGAGTATAATTGTATTAAAATATTTATAAAAGTAATGTCCATAGAAGCTACTTTACTGTAATCTTATATTACGAGCGGAACCCATGGAATTTCCACGGAAGGATAATTATGATTTCCTGGAAACATTTTACTTTGTCATACTACAAATGATAGTAACGTCTTCAAACATAAAGGTATTGGATAATAAAATAACGATAACACAGAGTGTAATTTTCTTAAAATATCTATAAAAGTAATGTCCATAGAACCTATGTTAAGCGGCGTATGCACAGACCGTAACCAAAATACTGTACGCTATTTTTTGAGAGATTTTGAAAGAGAAAAGTTTTCTTTTTATTACTGAAAAATCATGGCTCCTGTATCCATTGTAAACAAAAACGACCAACTGAATAATGGCCAAGAGTGTAGAGGCCAGAACCTTCGTTATTAGGTCGCAGGATACGACAACAAACCTACCTATTTTTACTATATTGTACAGTACACACACTTATACACGAACACAATTACTGCTACAACGTCCAGCTTAAGCTGCGACTGATACGGTAATGCTATAGGCTCTCTCCTTACTTTCTTACTTTTTACTACTCTTCTGTTTGGCAAAGGTGAGAGAAAGGCTGAGGAGCGTAGCGTTTAAAAGGATAGATGGGAAGGAAAAGCTCGTATAGAGAATAGGTGGCGTAACGGACGGTCAAACTAAGTAACTAAGGACGGAACAAGCAGAATTATTAATAAGATGACCACAATGTGAAAATAATAAGGTATGCAAATGACACCGAATTTCTATCAGTCATATCACTACAATTTAATCTGGCTTTTGTTATGGAAGAAAATAACAGGAGTTAGGAACTTATTGGAGGGTTAAAGAGAACGAATTATTTTCCAGCTTCTTTAGTGATGGAACGTATTATCGAGTTTCACTTGAGGTCTCGGTTAAGATTCAGGCCCAACACCGGGTCAAGGTTACGGGGTCTCCCGAAAGGAACACCCATTCATCGTGTCTGCTTAATCAAACGTTACTGTGATGAGATCTGTATAGATTTAGAAGTGTTACAAAGATTCATTATTGGCGGTTACAATTTTTAAAACGTAAGATAACCAGATATTTCAGCAAGGAAACTATAAGAAGTCCTACAGACGCTTGAAGTCCCTGTTGAGTTTATAGCCCAACTAGCAGTATAGCCCGGCATTGCTCGGGTGTAATGAAAGCTTTAAAACTAATCCATGGTCCTGGAGCTCAGACGCTTTGGACGTTGGCACGAGAGAGTAAAAAGCAATATTCGTGTGTCTCTGTGTGTGTGTGTATCCGTATACACCATATTTGTTTCCAGTTAAAGTGAAATCGTAGACTGAAAGAAAAATGAATGGATGTAAGTCTAATTTTGATTTCCTGGTATCAATATCAAATTCCCTGCACTATTGTAAGAACTGCAACCTTGAAACTTCTGAATATCAAATTTGATTAAAATCGGGCCACTCCTTCTATAACACGATTTTTTTCATTATCGATTTTTGATATTTATCGAGGGTACCACGACACAAATCTTAGCTAAGAACACTTGCAGACGCTTATAGTACTACTGTGTAAATTTTCAAGAAAATCGGTTCAGCCATTCCGGAGTCTATAGATAACGGATACACACACACACTCAGACACACACACACACACACACACACACACACACACACACACACACACAGAGACAAAGTTCCATTTATAAATAAGTTTAGATACTCACTCATAGCACGAGGATTCCCTAAGGAAACATCCATTCATCGGGACTGGCTAATCAAACTTTACTTTGTTGCAATCTTTATAGAATTAAAAGTCATACCAGGATTCATTACTGACGGCCACGATGTTTAAAACATGAGATAATCAGATATTTCAGCAAGGAAACTAAAAGAATACAGACGCTAGCGAATTAAAACATGAAGAAAAAACAAAACATCAGTTGTAAGAATACAGAATGCTTAGTTCTCGACAAAAGGAATAATACAAAGTGCAAGTTAAAATTTGGAAATGCCAAAATCAAACTATTACAACAGTGTAAATATGTGAGAAGAGTTTGAACGGATTACGAAAAGTGTGACACTGAAATCCGCATATAAATTTAAAAAGATGCCTATCAAAAGCCAAGCAAACAAAATGAAATGAAAATTTCGTTTGAAACATGCAAATTGTTGAACTGTTATAAAATATCAGTGAATACTAGACAATCTTTTTACAGATTAATAAAAACTATGAATCAACAAAAATGTTGTTTTAGTGAAGGATATTTAAAATACAGTAAACCGAGAATTTGAGCAATGACGAAGTTTTAGTGAAAATTAATACAAATAGTGAACTATAGAATGTGTCTATAGGGATGTGCATTGGGATGTGCATTGTGGTACAGTGGATATCGGCTCGGAACGAGAAACCGGGGAGCCGAGTTCGAATTCCAGCTGAATCCATTGTATTCACTTACTCGCAAATACCCTTGGGAAAGGTATTAATCCGTCTTTTCCTTCCAGTTATGGGTTAAATAGCAGGACAGATTGAGTACTATAGCCTTGGTCGGCAACCAGTCTACCGTAGAAAGCAATGGCAACCTACTGCGGGATAATCTTCTGCCCAGTCAGTCATGTCTCTTTCGAGACATGATCGCCCAAGCGTGTATCACGTATGGCACTTAACTGACTGACTGACTATAGTTCTGAGATGAGGTAGTATTTATAATATTTACATTATTCTGACTAATGTCCTATTTGTTGTTATTTGTACGACGTTTCGGCCGTTGTACACTCTGGCCTTCTTCAGATGCTAGGAATTTCGAACCGAACCCTTTATTACAATCACTGGAGTACATCATTCTCATTCCTTAAGGACACATGGCCCAGTGGATGATCGACCCAAAGAGTGTGAGTTCAATACCAAGGCTACAGCAGTGGTGAACAAGTAACTTGCAGGGGTATAAGAAGATAACTCATGACTTTCAATCGTGGCATTACTACACAAGGAATGAGAAAGATATACAACAAACCCAAACGGAATCAGAACTCGACTATTCAGTTAATAATTTCAACCAATTATCCATTACACCCCCAGCAAGTCCAAGCTTACAACATTTGGTATTCCCAAGCTTTCATCCATCTAGGTTCTGACCAGGCTCGACGTTGCTTAACTTTGCTGATCGTACGGGAACCAATGTTTCAATTGGGTTTGACCGTAACATCTGATCTAAACATCTAATGTTAAGATTAATGAATGTGACTGATTTCTTTTTTTTTTTTTACAGTTTATCAGCCCTTTGCGGGTTATTTTGTAGTGGGATAAGAAATTAAGAATTAAAAATCAATATTCTTCTTCACTTTTACAAAAAAAAATTTTTTTTAATCATCTCACCCTAAGCAAGGCATTCCACTGCCACTATTGCGCATGGGGCTACATAGGGGAAGGTAAAGAGAAGGAGTGGTTAGACATAGGGAATGTCAGGAGGAAGGTGACAGATGAGTAAGGATAGCGAGGATGAGGGTTGGGCAGATGGGAAGAGTGTTTGATAGAATGGGAGCAGGTTAGTGTGTTAGGAGGTGTCTATTGACCTTACATTTAAACTCCTGGAGATTGTAGCCGTCGGGGAAGCAATCATTTGGAAGAGAATTCCACAGTCGGGAAGTGCGAGGAAAGAAACTGTTGGAGTAGAAAAATTCACAATGACGTGTGAAATCCTGTTTTTTTCCCAAATAAAAAAACGATTGATCTTGTCTTTAAAGAAACCACAATTCGTAAGTAGGTGTTAAATTGATTTTTGATCAATGGAAGCGAATTGTAAGACCTGAGGACTTCGAGAGTCAGTGCAAAAAATCTAATGACAATAAAAGGGTCCCGATCAGCGTCAGTCATTCAGTCAGGTATGGAAGCAGCAAAGACGACAAGATAAAATGTGACAAGAGACGCTTCAAGCTGACCCGGGCATTCGTCCGCTTTCACGTTCATTCTCGTGTGCTTCTTCTTCTTCACCGTCCAAAGACATTCCTCCAAAACAAACATACGTACGTACGCATTTATACTCTTTCAACAATTACTACTACGAACATTTTCTACAACTCTTGATACCTTTAACTTTCTAACTGAACATTAATTACTACGCATTCTTGTTAATCTTTCCTTTTAATAAATTTCTATTTTAACATGAAAAAATTGTATTTGATTCTTACACTATTCCATACTATTGCACACATTCCAACCTGCAACCAACCTACTGATGAAAACCTGATAATTCTGGTGATGACAATTCTAAGTTGTAGGAAGTTCGGTTATGTCAGACACGAGGCCAAATTAAATAAACATTTACCAGCTGCATTCGTCTACAATTTAAATTTAAAAAATATTTTTAGATTGTGAGATTTTCGTTTTGAAGATTATAAATATTTAGTAATACAAGATTCACTAATTAACCCGTAGCGCAAATACAGGAGCCCCCTCGTTTTAAAAATGATGCAGTCATACGACATGAAAAAAAAAGGCATATCAATTAGCTAAAAATAGTTTTTTTTTTGTTAAAAATAATATTAACAAACAAAAAAGAAAGAAAAATGCAGTGAGATATCTATTCAATTATTAAATATTAAGAAAAAAGAATAATAAAAATAAAAATCGGCCAAAAATAACTTTTAAATACAAGCCGAGGGAATTAAATGATGAGTGAAAAGCACAAATGGTCCAAAAAAAAATGGATGAGAAAAGAAATCAAGAATGAATTTAGTGATAGCCAAACTGATCGGAATTGAATGAAATAAAAATATAATAAAGGCAGAAGGAAGAAATACAAATTAGGTTGGGGAAAAGAATGAAAGAAAGGAAGGAAACTATTAGTTTCAATACGGTTCCGCCATGTTGTCCGCCCGTTCGCTGTGGGCCAAAAGCCTCGAGGAAAAGCAGTGAAATAGTGAGAAAGGACTTGATGCAAATAGCGAACGACAGGTCCATTCCCCACGACAACAGGCGTAATGAGATGCAAAGGGATAAACAGGCAAAGAGAAATTTGTTTTATACGATTTCTGACATGCAATCAATGTAATCACATTATGTAATACAATGTAACAAGAGGGTAGCCATTTTGTTTTATCTTAGGCTTTATATTTTTCGATAGCTTTTGATTTTAAACTTTTACTGATTTATAGAATATATGCATATTTATATTTTTTTTCACTTTAGTGCATTCGTTTTATTTAATATTTATTTTGCTTCATCACTGTTTATTTTGCTTTCATGTTTACATTTTAATTTATTTTGCTTATCCTTATTCCTTGCGATAAAAATAATAGCTATCAAAATATCCTCTAGCATTTAACAGAGAAAAAGATGAACGAAAAAAAAGAAAAAAGGTAGGAAGAGGTGAAAGAGAGAATGAGTAAGGGGAAGAGTAGAACAGTAAGAGCAAGAAGGAGTAAACCGAGAATAACACCAAGAAGAACAAGGAGGAGGAGATAAAGAAGAACAGAGAGAGGAAAAAGGAGGAAGAGAAGAAGGAAGAAGATGAGAAGAAGGAGGAGGATAAGAAGAATGAGAGAATGAAAAGGGAGCAGAGTAGAGCAAGAAGACCAAGAAGGAGTAAAACAGAAGAAGAACAAGAAGTAAGATATGAAGAAGAATAGAGAGAAGAAAAAGGAGGAGGAAGAAGAAAGAGAAAGACGAGAAGGAGGAGGAGGAGAATAAGGAGATAATGAGGAGGAGACAGAGTAGAGCAAGAAGACGAAGAAAGATTAAAACGAGAATAAGGCCAAGAATAACAAGGAGGAGAAAAGGAAGAGGAAGAGGAGGAAGAGGAGGAAGAGTAGAACAAGAAGAAGCCAAGATGAAGAAGAAGGAAGAATAAAAAGAAGAACATAGAGAAGGAGGAGGAGGAAAAGAAGAAGGAGAGAATGAAGAGGAGGAAGGGTAGAGCAAGAAGACCAGGAAGGAGTAGAACAAGAAAAAGACCAAAAATAACAAGAAGAAAAAGAAAAGAAGAAAAAAATGAAGAAGGAGGTGGGGGAAAAGAAGAAGGGAGAGGAGGACAATAATAATAATAATAATAAGAAGAAGAAGAAGAAGAAGAAAGAGGTGAATGAGAAAAGACGAAGACGATGAATAACACCAAGAAGAAAGAAAAAGAGAAGACTCGAAAAAGAAGAACAAGAACAAGGAGAAGAATAACAACAAAGGAGGATGAGGAGAAAAACAGGATGAAGAATAACAAAACGAAAAAGTTAAGAATAGGAAATAAAGAAGACAAGAAAAAGAAATAGAAGAAGAATAATAAAAAGGAGCAGATAAAAGGGAGAAGAAGATGAAAGAGAAGCAGATAAAGAAGGAGAATAAGAAAGAGGAGCAGATAAAGAAGGAGAAGAAGAAGAAGGAGGAGCAGATAAAGAAGGAGAAGGAGAAGAGAGAGGAGCATAGAATAGGAGAAGAATAAGAAAGAGAAGCAGATAAAGAAGGAGAAGAAGAAGAAAGAGGAGCAGATAAAGAAGGAGAATAAGAAAGAGGAGCAGATAAAGAAGGAGAAGAAGAAGAAGGAGGAGCAGATAAAGAAGGAGAAGGAGAAGAGAGAGGAGCATAGAATAGGAGAAGAATAAGAAAGAGAAGTAGATAATGAAGGAGAAGAAGAAAAAGAGGAGCAGATAAAGAAGGAGAAGAAGAAGAAGAAAGAAGAGTAGACGAAAAAAAAGGAGGACAAGAAGAAGAAAGAAGAGCAGATAGAGAAGGAGAAGAAGAAGAAGAAAGAGGAGCAGACAAAAAAAAAGGAGGAGAAGAAGAAGAAAGAGGAGCAGATAAAGAAAGAGAAGAAGAGGAAAGAGGAGCAGATAAAGAAAGAGAAGAAGAAGAAAGAGGAGCAGATAAAGAAGGAGAAGAAGAAAAAGAAGAAGAAGAAGAAGAAGAAGAAGAAAGAGGAGCAGATAAGGAAGGAGAAGAAGAAAGAGGAGCAGATAAGGAAGGAGAAGAAGAAAGAGGAGCATATAAAGAAGGAGAAGAAGAAGAAAGAGGAGCAGATAAAGAAGGAGAAGAAGAAGAAAGAGGAGCAGATAAAGAAGAAGAAGAAGAAGAAGAAGAAGAAAGAGGAGCAGATAAGGAAGGAGAAGAAGAAAGAGGAGCAGATAAGGAAGGAGAAGAAGAAAGAGGAGCATATAAAGAAGGAGAAGAAGAAGAAGAAGAAAGAAGAGCAGATAAAAAGGAGATGAAGAATAAAGAGGAGCAGATAAAGAAGGAGAAGAAGAAGAAAGAGGAGCAGATAAAAAAGGAGGAGAGAAAAAAGAAGAGCATATAAAAAAGGAGAAGAAGAAGAAAGAGGAGCAGATAAAGAAGGAGAAGAAGAAAGAGAAGAAGAAAGAGGAGCAGATAAAGGGGAAAAGAAGAAGAAAGAGGAACAGATAAAAAAAGGGGAAGATGAAGAAAGAGGAGCAGATAAAGAAGGCGGAAGAAAGAAGGAAGAAAGAGGAGCAGACAAAGAAGGAGAAGAAGAAGAAAGAGGAACAGATAAAAAAAGGAGAAGATGAAGAAAGAGGAGCAAGCAGACAAAGAAGGAGAAGAAGAAGAAAGAGGAGCAGACAAAGAAGGAGAAGAAGAAGAAAGAGGAACAGATAAAAAAAGGAAAAGATGAAGAAAGAGGAGCAGATAAAGAAGGAGAAGAAGAAGAAAGAGGAGCAGACAAAGAAGGAGAAGAAGAAGAAAGAGGAGCAGACAAAGAAAGAGAAGAAGAAGAAAGAGGAGCAGACAAAGAAGGAGAAGAAGAAGAAAGTGGAGCAGACAAAGAAGGAGAAGAAGAAGAAAGAGGAGCAGACAAAGAAGGTGAAGAAGAGGAGGAGCAGACAAAGAAGGAGAAGAAGAAGAAGAAAGAGGAGCAGACAAAGAAGGAGAAGAAGAAGAAAGAGGAGCAGATAAAGAAGGAGAAGAAGAAGAAAGAGGAGCAGATAAAGAAGAAGAAGAAGAAGAAGAAGAAGAAGAAGAAAGAGGAGCAGATAAGGAAGGAGAAGAAGAAAGAGGAGCAGATAAGGAAGGAGAAGAAGAAAGAGGAGCATATAAAGAAGGAGAAGAAGAAGAAGAAGAAGAAGAAAGAAGAGCAGATAAAAAAAGGAAAAGATGAAGAAAGAGGAGCAGACAAAAAGGAGAAGAAGAAGAAAGAGGAGCAGATAAAGAAGGAGAAGAAGAAGAAAGAGGAGCAGACAAAGAAGGAGAAGAAGAAGAAGAAAGAGGAACAGATAAAAAAGGTGAAGATAAAGAAAGAGGAGCAGATAAAGAAGAAGAAGAAGAAGAAAGAGGAGCAGACAAAGAAGGAGATGAAGAAGAAAGAGGAGCAGACAAAGAAGTAGAAGAAGAAGAAAGAGGAGCAGATGAAGAAAGAGAAGAAGAAGAAAGAGGAGCAAACAAAGAAGGAGAAGAAGAAGAAAGAGGAGCAGATAAAGAAAGAGAAGAAGAAGAAAGAGGAGCAAGCAAAGAAGGAGAAGAAGAAGAAAGAGGAGCAGATAAAAAATGGAGAAGATGAAGAAAGAGGAGCAGACAAAGAAGGAGAAGAAGAAGAAGAAGAAGAAAGAGGAGCAGATAAAGAAGGAGAAGGAGAAGAAAGAGGAGCAGACAAAGAAGGAGAAGAAGAAGAAAGAGGAGCAGACAAAGAAGGAGAAGAAGAAGAAAGAGGAGCAGATAAAGAAGAGAAGAAGAAGAAAGAAGAACAGATAAAGAAGAAGAAGAAGAAAGAGGAGCAGACAAAGAAAGAGAAGAAGAAGAAAGAGGAGCAGACAAAGAAGGAGAAGAAGAAGAAATTGGAGCAGACAAAGAAGGAGAAGACGGAGAAGAAGGAAGAAAGAGGAGCAGACAAAGAAGGAGAAGAAGAAGAAAGAGGAGCAGACAAAGAAGGAGAAGAAGAAAGTGGAGCAGACAAAGAAGGAGAAGAAGAAGAAAGAGGAGCAGACAAAGAAGGAGAAGAAGAGGAGGAGCAGACAAAGAAGGAGAAGAAGAAGAAGAAAGAGGAGCAGACAAAGAAGGAGAAGAAGAAGAAAGAGGAACAGACAAAGAAGGAGAAGAAGAAGAAAGAGGAGCAGACAAAGAAGGAGAAGAAGAAGAAAGAGGAGCAGACAAAGAAGGAGAAGAAGAAGAAAGAGGAACAGACAAAGAAGGAGAAGAAGAAGAAAGAGGAGCAGACAAAGAAGGAGAAGAAGAAGAAAGAGGAGCAGACACAGAAGGAGAAGAAGAAAGAGGAGCAGATAAAGAAGGAGAAGAAGAAGAAAGAGGAACAGACAAAGAAGGAGAAGAAGAAGAAAGAGGAACAGACAAAGAAGGAGAAGAAGAAGAAAGAGGAGCAGACACAGAAGGAGAAGAAGAAAGAGGAGCAGATAAAGAAGGAGAAGAAGAAGAAAGAGGAACAGACAAAGAAGAAGAAGAAGAAAGAAAGGGGTGGACGAGAAAAAACGAAGACAAAGAAGAACAAGAAGAATACCAAGACCAAGAAGAAGGAAAAAGTGAAAAAGAACTCGAAAAAGAACAACGAGAAAAATAACAACAAAGAGGAGGAAGAGGAGAAGAGGATCAAGAGTAAGAAGAAGAAAAATTAGCAAAAGGAGAAAAAGAAGGAGCAAGACGAGAAGACCAAGAAGAAGAGAAAAAAAGTAAAAGAAAAAGAAGAAGAAGGAAGAGGAGCAGATAAAGAAAGAGAAGAAGAAGAAAGAGAAGCAGATAAAGAAGGAGAAGAAGAAGAAAGAGGAGCAGATAAAGAAGGAGAAGAAGAAGAAAGAGGAGCAGATAAAGAAGGAAAGGAAGAAGAAAGAGGAGCAGACAAAGAGGGAGAAGAATAAGAAAGAGAAGCAGATAAAGAAGGAGAAGAAGACGAAGAAGGAAGAGGAATAGTTCAAGAATGAAAAGGACCAGAATAACAAATTAACCAAAAGAAAGCTAATTACAAAGAAGGCGAGAAGAAATAGCAAAAGAAAAAACAACCCTGATGAAAAGTTGACGAAGAAGTAATTGTCCGAAAAAAATATAATCAGAAAATGAAGAAAAAAAAAACTAAGAAGAAAGCTATTGAAAGCCCAGACAGCGAGACGAGAATTCTATTGATCATGGTGAAGGGATACCACCCAAGGAGAAATGTTTCGTCATTTGGCTAAAAGAGAAGAATTCCTAGCCTAGTTTGGCTTTCAAAACAAACACTAAAACGCTACTCACTTTCTTGATCAAACATAGGACTCCTTTTTTCATATAGAAAAAAGAAATATCTATTCAATCAAGAAGGAATCTGTACTTGTGAAGTAAGCGAGTGCTATCATCGAAAACCCTTGCAGCAGATGATGGCGTGAGTACCCTCGACGCGAAACGAAAGACAACAATTTTATTGTGATTATCAATAACCAAAAACGTTTGGGTAGAAATATATAAAACGCGTGGGCTACGCAAAATACACTACGAAAACAGACGAGGTCTGACAGGAAACTTCTTCTTTTCTTTTAAATGTCCTGTCTCTTCAGGACATAGGTGATCATGTCTTTCCACATCTCCCTATCACTGGTGGCTCTTAGCACGCCTTCTCCTGTTACACCATGCAAACCTCGTTCCATCATCCACCTGATTAAGTCCTTCAAATATATTATCCGCTGCTTTTCCCTGTCCCTTCTTCCCTCTATCTGGCCTGTTAGTATCAGGTTCTCCAAGCCCTCTTTCCTCATTGCATATCCCAGGAACTTCAGCTGTCTCTTCCTGATGCTCAGTATTAATTTCCTTTTTGTTGTTTCCATCATTTCTAAGACCCCATCATTGCTCACATGCACGATTCCATGATATTCGCTGCATCCTTCTGTAGAACCACATTTCAGTTGCTTCAAGTTTTTCCTTCATCTGTATGACCTGACGGAATGTAAAAATTTGAAAAACTAGACCAATACAAAAACAGAAACACGATTGATTTTAAATAACAACGATGATATTATAAAAAAAATGGTAACCTGAAAGTAATTCTTCAAATAGAAAAAAATGATAGCTTTAATTAGAGTAAAAGAAAAGAAGGCGTTGGAAAATATAATGCTTATGAGAGGTCGATTCGTGGGAATTATCGGGCAATAAATTTGTCTGAATTGCTGGAAAGGTAGGGACATGTGCGGATGGTAAAGAGTTAAATTAGGTGGGGGGGGTTCACAGGATACTGCGGAGAAACACGACCGCCGAATTAATGAATGTCAGTCAGCGTTTCAATCAGCGTATCACCCTAGAACAAAGGTCTGCAACCTACAGCCCACGGACTGGATCGGGCCCGCGATGTCATTTTGAGCGGCCCCGAGTCTGATTGACAATGACTCTATTTTTAACATGAGAGTCGAAGCTTTCGAATTCAACAAAAGACCTACTGTTATCTTTAATGTCAAATAATGGATAGATATTTGTTATGAACCTTGGCTAACTTACAAAAACTAGCAGTATAACCCGGCGTTGCTCGGGTGTAATGAATGCTTTAAAACTAATCCATGGTCCAGGAGCTCAGACTCTTTGGACGTTGGCACGAAAGACTAAAAAGCAATAGTTGTTTCCAGTTAAAGCGAAACCGTAGACTGAAAGAAAAATGAATGGATGTAAGTCAAATTTTGATTTCCTGGTATCGATATTAAATAAGTTTTTTTCGTCGTAAACTGAATTTTGAAGGCTAAATAAGTCCCCTGAGTAAATGGTATCATGGCTGAGACTAAGAACTACAATTATACCTACTTAGAGCCAAACCCGAAGCAAAAACTAAAATAAAAGGGCTGAAAAACATACATACATACAGGCAGATAAACACACACACACACACACATACACACACACACACACACACACACTCACAAACATCTTGCCTTTTATATATATATATATTATCGATTTTTTGCACTATTGTAAGAACTGCAACTTTGAAGCTTCTGAATATCGTTTCCTTATGTCTTTGTCTATGAGTGTATCAAATTTCATTAAAATCGGACCACTCGTTCTATATCCCGATTTTTTCGGTTATCGATTTTCGATATTTATCGGGGGTACCTCGACACAAAACCTAGCTAAGAACACTCGCAGACGCTTATAATACAACTGTGTAAATTTTCAAGAAAATCGGTTCAGCCGTTTCAGAGTCTATAAGTAACGGACACACACACACACAGACACGCACACACTGACAAAGTTCCATTTATAAATATGTTTAGATTAGATAACAGAAGCGAAAGGAACGGTTTGGGGCGAAGGCCAGGGAGGGACTAACATACGAGGTAGCAGATATCTAAAGACAGTTAACCATACGCGCATTATACATAGATGCCTCTTGAATGTGTGGATGATAACGCATGTGTACGAACGTAAGTGTATGTGTTTGCAACTATTTGTACTCGTATGTATGGGTATGTGTTTCGTTTTTGTTTGATCTGTGTGTGTGTGTGTGTGGTTCGTTTGTGGTACAATTTTCAATAAAAGTTTCAAACCTACCCGTCATAATTTCATCCATTTCACTTCGGTTGATTTTTTTTGTCTTTGAAGTATTTTGATGTTCCTTGAAGAAAAGTAATTTTTGTTAGGTGTTTTTTAATTTTAGATTTTCTTTTGTTTTCTGATTTCTCAATGTTTATTTTCATGCTGGTTTTAAATGTTTTGGGTGACAAGGGTCTGCAGATGTAATTTTCTTTAATTTTTTATTCATGACCTCCGTCCGACCCGCGACCCATCATCCTAACATGATCCGGCCGGCGGGGTCGAATGAGCTGCAAACCCCTGCACTAGAAGGAGATTATGTTGATGAGTAAAATCAAATTTTGCTTTCAAATTGTTGTTTCATTCGTTAGGTCCGGGATTTATTAAGTGATTATGGCAATATTAGCATTGTATTTAGTCAAAAATCTAAATACCTAGGAAGTGTTCTAACAGGAGAGGGAAAGTGAGACACTAAGATCCGAAGGCGAATTGGCATGGCAAAGGACGCGTTCCAGAAGATGAGCAAAATACTAACACACAGGAAAATCTCAATAGAAACGAAGAAAAGAGTGCTAGACTGCTACGTGATGTTAGTTTTTCAATACGGCAGCGAATGCTGAATAATATCATCGAAAATGTGGACAAAACTGGAAGCAGCGGCAATGTGGTTCTACAGAATGATGCTGCGGACATCGTGGACGGAACATGCAAGCAACGATGAGGTGTTGGACATAAAGTGGGACATCAGTTCCATATTACAATCAATATATAAACTGATCCCTCATTTTGCAATCAGAGCAGTTTCTATATTTTTATATTCCTGTGATCCAAAGGCACAAGGATTCATTCCAGGAGCTGAGAAGAGTATTAAGAAACCGAACAATTTCGCTAGAAACAAAGAAGAGAGTACTGGATTGCTATGTGATGTCAGTTCTTCAATATGGCAGTGAATGCTGGACAATATCATTGAAAATGAGGACAAAACTGGAAGCAGCGAAAATGTGGTTCTACAGAAGGATGCTGCGGATATCGTGGACTGAGCATGCAAGCAACGATGAGGTGTTGGAAAGAATGGCAACCAAAAGGAAATTAATACTGAGCATCAGGAAGAGACAACTGAAGTCCCTGGGACACGCAATGAGGAAGGAGAACCTGATACTGACGGGCCAGATAGAAGGAAAGAGAGACAGAGGAAGGCAGCGGATAACATATTTGCTGGGCCTGGTCAGATGGATGACGGAACGGGGGTTGACAGGAGTAACAGGAACAAACATACTAAGAGCCACAAGGGATAGGGAAACGTGGAGAACCATGATCGCCTACGTTCTGAAGGGACAGGGCACATAGAAGAAGAAGAAAAAGAAGAGGATTTCTTTTGGGAGCAACATCTTGTATGGCTTGAACGACCAATCTTTGGATGTCACTTTCTTTTTGCAGGTAGGGCAGACAAATCTAGAATGTGGAATGAAGGTCTAATCTTGCTCTTCCTGCTTTCTGTGCGCTCGTCTTTAGGAGAAGAGTGAATTCGCCCTTTTCCCGGACATTCTGCATTTCTCCTGAAACATGCTGCCAGTCTCTATGATTGTTTAATATCTCCTCCCAGATTCCAGAGTCGATGTCGGCAGGTCTCAGATTCTTCTTGCTAATGCCATTGGAACGTGCAATCTACACAAGGCAGTAAAACCTTCTGAGTGAGAGGTTTTAAGATCGTCGGAAAACCTCTTAATTGATATTGTTACCAGGACCACCCTGACTCGTATGTTAGGGTCTCAGCTATTGGAGAATATTTAAACCCAAAACTGGGGACAATAAACTATGAAAGCATAAAAGTGGATTTTCATTGTAAAAATACTAGCAATACGTTTTTGAAAACATTATAAAATATTACTAGCAGTATATTTGACTTTCAACAAAAAACATCTTTACAAAATTACATCATTGAAATCTGCTCCACGAACTAATTTCTTACAAACAATACATAATCTATTAATACGAACCTATCTTTGAAAAAATTGTTCAGCGTTAAACAACCCATAAATGTTGATATGTCGTAAACCAATTCAAACAATAACAAATATATTATCAGCAACACATTTGACTCTAGATAAAACCCCTCTTTACAAAAATACGTCAATGAAACATTATCTACAAACTGATTTCAAACAAAGAATGCATATTCTATTCATACTGACGTATCCCAAAATCTCGTCGGCGTTAAATAACCCATTCAGATTAAAATCTCGTAAACACAAAATATTCAATCCTCGCCGAACAACAAGCCGACGAAATTGAGATGTTGTAAGTTGAACGAGTTGTCACGTACTCACAACTGAAAATTCCCAACAAATAACACTTTATTTTGTCTCAGAAATTGCAAGCAGATAAGTTTCCATAAACTCTAGAAATGAATAAAAAAAAAAAAACAGAGCTGTAAATTCAACAAATTAAATATGTCTGATTCCTATTTCCATGTTGTATTTACAGATTTTCACCAGTGTGTTTTGTCGGCTTTTTATTATTATGTCATTTTTAATCATATTTCAATTTCTGCTTTGGTCTCACTACCAACCAAGTATGCGGGGAGACCTAAGGCAGGTCGTGGCGTGTTGTTATGGCTCCATTTCATGTTTTTCTATCTTCCCTATCATCCCTAGCGTTACATAGATAAAGTTTTCCTTAGTGTGTGGGCTGTACTTAATAAGACAATTTTTTGTATATCTCTTAATTTGGGGTTTCTAGGGATTCTTTCAATGTGTTGTTTTGTCCATTTTTTATCATTCCAAGTGCACCTACTATCACCGGCACAACTCTTGTTTTCAATTTCCACATTTTTTAGATTTCAATATTCAGGTCTTTATATTTTGACAGTTTTTCAAATTCCTTGGTTGCTATGTTACAATCCGCTGGACAAGCCATATCGATTAATAGGCAAGTTATTATTATTATTATGTCATTTTTCATCATATTTCGATTTCTGCTTTGGTCTCACTACCAACCAAGTCTGCGGGGAGACCTAAGGCAGGTAGTGGCGTGTTGTTATGGCTCCATTTCATGTTTTTCTATCTTCCCTATCATCCCTAGCATTACATAAAGTTCTCCTAAGTGTGTGGGCTGTACTTGATAGGACGATTTTTTGTATATCTCTTAAGCTGGGGTTTCCAGGGATTCTTTCAATGTGTTATTATTATTATTCCTTCAATGTATTATTATTATTATTATTATTATTATTATTATTATTACTTTTAACATGACATCTCTCCTGTCATGGCTGGGTTAGGTACAAGGCTGGATGTGCGTTGGGGGTGCGGGTTGTGGGTTATGATGCAGTGGAGATCGACTCGGAACGAAAAATCGAGGAGCCGAGTTCGAACTCCAGTTAAATTCCTTGCATTCACTTACGCAAAAATACCCTTGGGAAAGGTTTTAATCCGTCTATTCTCTCGAGCTACGGGTTAAATAATAAGACAGATTGGGTTCTATAGCCTTGACTGACAACCAGTCTACCGGAGAAAGCAATGGCAGCCTACTGATGGATAATCTTCTGCCCAGTCAGTCATGTCTCTTCAGAAGTGTGTATCATGTATGGAACTTGACTGACTGACTGAATATAATATTTGGAAATATAATTAAAACTTGTACTGGGCATTAAGTGGGGGATCGGTTTTCTATTGTTATGAAGTAATAAACTGATCCCCCACTAATTATACTTAATATAATAATATAATCTATCGCTTCCCCCTCCAGCTATGAGGTAAATGGCAGGACAGATTGTGTACTATAGCCTTGGCTGGCAACCAGTCTACCGCAGAATGTAATGGCAACCTACTGCGGTATAATCTTCTGCCCAGTCAGACATGATCGCCCAAAACGTGTATCACGTATAATACTCAAGTGACTGACTGAGGTACATCGAGTGAATGGAAGTGATATAACAAAAGACATCAGGCAAATTAAATTGGCCACGGGAAACCACCCGGTAAGATGGCATTGTGAAAATACACCCGATATTTATAACTTTAATCCAAAAGGAAAAGCAGGTATGTAAATCCCAAAAACCCGTTCCTAATTAATATTAATTACATTAATATCAAAACTGATCAAGGTGGAGGGCTCAATGCAATTTATATTCAAATTACAGAGCCAATTATAAAACAAAAACAAATTCCGATGTTCAAATTCGCTGAATGGCCATATTTCATTTTCTTTTTTTTATTCTACCCACTTCCATTTCTTTCGACCAGAGAGATCTACATTTCAAATTTTAACTCTCGACCCAATTAAGGAGTAGGGGTTTTCAAAAAATCTAAAAATAAAAATAGACATAGATGTCTGCTTTCTTATAAATCCCACCCCTTTAATTTTCCGTGATGATTTTTTTTAACTTCCGCCAGTAAAATATCTTTGTTCATTTTGTTATTTAACTTTTTGCAATAAATTCTTTGCTGATGACGCAAGAAGTTTCTCGTAGAAATTTCTCGTAGAAATGGCCAGTCAGCGAATTTGAACATCGGAATTTGTTTTATTTTATATATATATATATATATATATATATATATATATTACGGAAATTAATGAAGATTATCGAAACTTGGTTATAAACAACCGACAATTTGAAATGTTCAAACAAATCATTTCATATATATGTGTGTGTGTGTGTGTGTGTGTGTGTGTGTGTGTGTGTGTGTGTGTTTGCACGAAGAATTTGCTCTTTAATAGAGCAGATTCATGCATAATTCAAAGTTTCAAGAGACCACCGTTATGATATTCTCACTCATCAAAGCTGTTTGTCCAGATTCTTTGAATATATAAACGCTTTATCTACATTCCTATATTGAGCACCTTACGATAAAATAGCTGCTAGCAAAATTACATTTATCAGTAAAACCATTGAAAAACAACTACTGTGGCGCTAACCAATTATCACAGTTAAACACTGTATATATATAATTTATTTGTAAAACATTTTAATCGATGAGTGTATTTAAGTTGATATTCTGTTTTTAATCAAACATTGTATTCATACATTTATTTCTATAATTATACAAATATGCTGCTTGATTAAAAACAGAATATCTACTCAAATACGAGTATTGATCAAAAATAATGTTCAAAACAAATCATTTCAAATTGTCGGTTGTTTATAACCAGTTTCGTTAATCTTCGTTAATTTCCGTGAAATAAAACAGAATATCTACTTAATTACGAGTATCGATCAAAAATAATGTTCAAAACAAATAATTTCAAATTGTCGGTTGTTTATAACCAGTTTCGTTAATCTTCGTTAATTTCCGTGAAATAAAACAGAATATCTACTTAAATACGAGTATCGATTAAAAATAATGTTCAAAACAAATCATTTCAAATTGTCGGTTGTTTATAACCAGTTTCGTTAATCTTCGTTAATTTCCGTGAAATAAAACAGAATATCTACTTAAATACGAGTATCGATCAAAAATAATGTTCAAAACAAATAATTTCAAATTGTCGGTTGTTTATAACCAGTTTCGTTAATCTTCGTTAATTTCCGTGAAATAAAACAGAATATCTACTCAAATACGAGTATCGATTAAAAATAATGTTCAAAACAAATCATTTCAAATTGTCGGTTGTTTATAACCAGTTTCGTTAATCTTCGTTAATTTCCGTGAAATAAAACAGAATATCTACTCAAATACGAGTATCGATTAAAAATAATGTTCAAAACAAATCATTTCAAATTGTCGGTTGTTTATAACCAGTTTCGTTAATCTTCGTTAATTTCCGTGAAATAAAACAGAATATCTACTCAAATACGAGTATCGATTAAAAATAATGTTCAAACAAATAAATTAATTATGTCGATTGTTAAAACCATTTCGTTAACATTCTGGAGTTTTCGTAACATTGTATGTTTACATTTGTTGACATTGTGATACATTTCAGAGCAGAATTGGTTATTTAAGTAGAATCTAAAACTGTGTTATATAGGGTTGATTCGACTTCGTTTAAACTGTGGTATCATTTGTGGTTGAGCGGTCAAAGGCGCACCAAATCTAATGGTACCTTCCCCCGTGTTAATAGAGGTAGCAGGTTCGAATTCTATCGAATGCCACACATTTTTGTAACAAAATTTATCGTAAATAACCAGTTCGCTAGAAATAAACAGTTTCATTAAAAACAGAATATCTACTCAAATACGAGTATTGATTAAAAATAATATATGTTGGTTAGTTCCTTTGACTTGACCCAAAGAGTTGTGAGTTCAATACCAGGCTACAACAGTGGTGCTCAAGTAACTTACACTAACTCATGACTTCCAGAAGAGGCATTAGGCAAGGAATGGAGTTCATATACCCCAGTGATTGTAATAAAGGGTTCTGTTCGAAATTCCTAGCACCTGAAGAAGTCCGGAGCGTATAACGGCTGAAACGTCGTACAAATGGCAACAAAGATTAGGACAATAGTTCGAATAATGTAAATACCGTAAATACTACCTTATATCAGAAATATAAACAAATATTAAAAATAATCTTAAAAACATAAATTACATATGCCGGTTTTTATAACCATTTGGTTAAATTCGGGATTTTCCATATGTACATTTATACAGTACTGTGCAAAATTATTAGGACAAGAACTATTTTATCTTTTATAAAGCATCAAAATAAAGTTTAAAATCGCCCCCCCCCTACTGATAGTGTGCAAAAGTATTAGGGCAGGTGTGATTTTCTTAAAAACCTCACTGAAATTCAAATACAGGGTGAAAAGCCCTGTAAACTGCTATTAAATAATGATTATTTAAAAGTATATGTAAACAAATGTATTAAAAAGAAGTTATATGTAATTTTTTCCTATTTTCTATTAAACAAATTATTTTGAAACTACTCATTATTCTATTATCCTTGGATATGGCTGACTTTTTTCTTATTCCTCCCTCTCGAATTTATACATCTAATGTTACTTTGCAAGACACACTTTGGAAACAAATACAAGCTGCTTGGCACGAGATACCATTAGATACATTGAAGAAGCTTGTGATGTCAATGCCTGACGGAATGAAGGCTGTGATCAAAGAAAAGGCTATTATACTAAGTATTTAATTTATTTTGGAACAAGTATTTTTTTCTTGTGAAAGAATTTGAGAATTTGAGAGTAAATCAAATCAAATTACTTTAATTAAATTGTTTATTTTCTGCAAATATGACTCATAAAAGATAAAATAGTTCTGATCCTAATACTTTTGCACAGTACTGCATGTATATATATATATATATATATATATATATATATATATATATATATATGATAGATGCGATTGGTAAATTGTCGCAATTATTTAAAAGCAAACGGCTTTATAGTAAATATTAAATTTATTTTGTAACAAGTATTTTTCTTGTTAAAGCATTTGTTGAGTAGATCAAATAAAATTGCTTTAATTAAATTGTTTATTTTCTGTCAAAATGCCTCATAAAAGAAAAAATAGTTCTTGCCCTAATACTTTTGCTCAGTATATATATATATATATATATATATATATATATATGTGTGTGTGTGTGTGTGTGTGTACTAGGTGCGATTGGTAAATTGTCGCAATTATTTTATTATTTCGAAGTAAAAGGCTATTATACTAAATATTAAATTTATTTTGTAACAAGTATATTGTTTCTTGTTAAAGCATTTGTTGAGTAAATCAAATAAAATTGCTTTAATTATATTGTTTATTTTCTGTCAAAATGACTCATAAAAAAAATAGTTCTTGCCCTAATACTTTTGCACAGTACTGTATATATATAACAAGGAGGTAAATAAGTATATGCAAGTGTATACGCACAAATGTGCAAAGTTCAGTTCACAATGTTCACCTGATGATTGCATCACGCATAAAACACCGAGTAATGCCTAAAACCTTTGTCTCTGTCTCTGTGTGTCTGTGTGTGTGTGTGTGTGCGTGTCCGTTACCTATAGACTCTGAAACGGCTGAACCGATTTTCTTGAAAATTTACACAGTTGTACTATAAGGGTCTACGAGTGTTCTTAGCTAGGTTTTGTGTCGAGGTACCCCCGATAAATATCGAAAATCGATAATCGAAAATATCGGGTTGTAGCAGAAGTGGTCCGAATTAATGAAAATTGATACACTCATAGAGAAAGACATAAGAAACGATATTCAGAAGTTTCAAGTTTGCAGTTGTTACAGTAGTGCAGAAAATCGATAATAAATATATATATATATATATATATATATATATATATATATATATATATAAAGCAAGATGTTTGTGTGTGTCTGTTTATCTGCCTGTATGTCTGTATTTTTTCAGCCCTTTTATTTTAATTTTTGATTCCTGTTTGGCTCTAAGTAGGCATCATTGTAGTTCTTAGTCTCAGCCATGATACCATTTACTCAGATGACTTATTTAGCCTTCAAAATTCAATTTACGACGAAAAGAATTTATTTGTTATCGATACTAGCAAATCAAAATTTGACTTACATCCATTCATTTTTCTTTCAGTCTACGGTTTTGCTTTAACTGAAAACAACTATTGCTTTTTAGTTTTTCGTGCCAACGTCCAAAGAGTCTGATCTCCAGGACCATGGATTAGTTTTAAAGCTTTCATTACACCCGAGCAACGCCGTGCTATGCTGCTAGTATATATATATATATATATATATATATATATATATATTAATCATTTCAGCCCCCCCGCCAAGTAACGTTAAGTAACGTTAGTAATGTTAATAGTACGCATGTTACTATATATTACTTTTCACCATGATCATATTGCACAGTAGGTATGAGAGGTAACTATTGAACGATTTGATGGAAATTTTGTCTGACAGATTCTTAATAATTTTGTTTTTCTTATGGTTGAGTTCTTTTATTACATTTTCCTCAGAGAGAATTTAATGAGTTCTTGGATGAAACTTTTGGTAATTTTATCGTCGTTTTGTCTATCGTCCTTAATTCCATCTAGTGGCCGTCAATTTTTAATTCATTTTGCAAATTTTAGTCATAAGCCAAGTGAGTGGCGTTTAGCTTTGCATAGTTTTATATCCGATAGATTTTTTTTGTTAGATCTGGTCGTCCAACGTTGTTCCATCGGCTATTTTCACACAGGGTGTTTAGTTTCTGTTTGGGCTTCTCGATTTTCGCGTTGGGTATTATGTTTAGTTGTTTGTCGTAAATGATCTGCTTCAGATTTCGACAAAACGGTCATGGAGCGATGTTCCGCGCGTTTGCACACACGTTTCCCATATTCTATATAGTCATTCCACTTGAGGTCCGTTGTGAAAGATAACCCAAGGAGGCCCAGTGTTTTACGTTCAGGGAGACTAACCTGATCCATGCTAATCGTGGGTAGGAGCGATTATCGGTGATAGTTAAGATATCGTCTCGGAAGGAGATTTCAATTAGACGAGTTACAAATTTCAGGAGAATGAATTACATTGATTTAATCGCAGTTAGGAAAGATATTAATCCATCTCTCAGACTATGGGTTGAATAGCAGGAAAGACTGGATTCTATAGCCTTGATTGGCCACCAGTCTTCCGCGGAAAGAATTGATGACCTACTACGGTAATATCTCCAAATGGTCTCATCTAAAATGCCTTTCGCCATTACGGTCATAAGATTAACATGAATCACAACTTAATTATTATTTTTCATGGATTATCCTGATGCAAGGTGTTAGCACCTGTTAGGGTCCAAGTTATGGGAAAATAGTGAACACGCAAACACTAAGAACGTATGAAATTACATTTTAATAGTAAAAATACCATCAATACATTTTTATATAAAAATACCAAGAATATAAATTTATAATAGAGTTACAGTGGTTTATCCGTTCTAGTGATATGTAGTTGTGTGTTGAAACAGATTAACTGAGTTTGGCTTCGTTAGTAGATAGCCCACTATAGGGGGTTAGTAGATAGCCCACTATAGGAGGTTATTACATAGCCCACTATAGGGGGTTAGTATAAAACAAGAAAATCAAATGGAGTATAGAAACAACATTTATGTATACAGATATGAATTAAGGTTTTTTTTTTACAAATAAAAGTAATGTCTTTTGGATGGGTTCAAAGGACGTTAAAATTTTCATAGCAGTAAATGCCGAAAAGATTTTGTGCGTATGAATGTGTGAGCGTTTGTCAGTTAGGAATGTCTTTCATTTCTCCGTTCCGTTGGTCGGGTACGTAGCTCAGGGGACGGCGAAGAAGAAGGTGAGAGAGAAAGGAGCAGCAAGCTCATGCTAATTATGCTCATACTTTCTCACATGTCGATGCTTCCTGTGTCGGCTTTTTATTTCGTCTTTGTGGGTCCCAGCAAACCATTTGGGAATTCACACCCGTATTTAATTATGGGCTTCCCATTGGACGATAAACAAAATTCACGTAGGCTCGCGTAAAGGAATTTGATATTTATTAATTTTTGGTTTTCTCCCGGAACATCTGCGTGGATCCGGGTGCGCAAAGAGCAGCTTTGGTCATTTGCTTTCTGGACCTCCGAGAGCAAACATCCGGTCCCTGGTATCACTACAAGTTTTTAATTATTTCACCCCAAGCAAGGAGATGCCGTCATTAGTGCACAGGGGGTTACATTTCAAGAAAAGACTTGGTACAAGGATATACTGTATCAAATATTTATTACCCGGACTCACATTCAAGTCCTCAGGAATATCACAGAAACAATATACCTGCAGACACGTGTTTCAAACACAAACAAAAGTAGGATTCTCGTAACATAATGTTTTGTAAAAAAAGGCAGAGAGAGTGGGTGATATATTCATTCCTTAAACAGCGTCCCTAGTGATGTCTTTCTTTTAGTAACCCACAATATGTAAGTAATTGAATTTCTGGAGAGCTACAAAATGCTTATGTAACAGGTGTTCAGTCTCAATTATGGTTTACATTTTTGCAGAGTAATATTAAGTTAGAAATGTCATTTATCCAATTTAAATTATAAAAAGACAGTGAATAAAGATTTAATTTTCATGTAAATGAAATATTGTTAACGTTCCTAAGACTTACGCATTACTACTTGAAATTGCATACATATACACGTACACACAGATGCGAGAGATTACATGTATTTATACAAGATAAAACATTAATAAATAACTCATAACAATAATAATGTGGAAATAATAATAATAATAATAATAATAATAATAATAATAAAGAAATTTCAGGTCAATATTATACATAATAATGTGGATCCAAAATGCAGGTTCTGTGATAAATACCATCAAACAATAGACCATCTAATCTCAGGATATTCTGTAATTGTCCCAAATGAATATAAAAATTGTCACGATAGAGTGGGGCAATATTTACACTGGACAATGTGCAAACACTATGGAAAATCTGTAAACAAACACTGGTATGAACATCACCCAGCACCGGTTACAGAAATAGAAGATGTCACCATTCTATGGGATTACACCATTTACACAGACATAAAAATTGAATCAAATAGGCCAGACATTATTGTTAAAAAGCAGAAAGAAAAAACTTGCCTATTGATTGATATGGTTTGTCCAGCGGATTGTAGCATAGCAACCAAGGAATTCGAAAAACTGTCAAACTACAAAGACCTGGAAATTGAAATAGAAAAAATGTGGCAATTGAAAACAAGAATCGTGCCAGTGATAGTAGGTGCACTTGGGATGATAAAAAATGGAACAAAGCAACACATTAAAAGAATCCCTGGAAACCCCAGCATAAGAGATATAAAAAAATTGTCTTATTAAGTACAGCCCACACACTAAGGAGAACTTTGTCTATGTAATGCTAGGGATGTTAGGGGAGATAGAAAAAACATGACATGGAGCCATAACAACACACCACAACCTGCCTTAGGTCTTTCAGCAGACTTCGTAGGTAGCACGACCATAGCAGAAATAGAAATATGTTGAAAATGACATAATAATCATAATGTGGAAATTGAAAACAAGAATCGTGCCATTATAGACACTTGCTCAGTCACATTTGTGCTTGTTCAAACCCACATAGCTCAGATGTGGTTTATACTGCGAACATTAGTTACATTTTTTGGGAGAGAGTGCGTTATCTAGCGTGAGGAAAATTTGAACAAAACAAAGACGCTCAAGCGTTCGGTCACGATGACTTGTGACTCCGTGCTATCACAACTATTGACGGCTTCAGAAGTGTCCCGTCTACCCAATTTTATTCACAAGGTTTGAATAGACCCGCGGTATTTTTTGTTTGATAGTAGGTGCACTTGGAATGATAAAAATGGAACAAAACAACACATTAAATGAATCCCTGGAGACCCCAGCTTAAGAGGTTTACAAAAAATTGTCTTGTTAAGTAAAGCCACACATTAAGGAGAACTTTATCTATGTAACGCTAGGGATATTAGGGGAGATAGAAAAATACATGAAACGGAGCCATAACAACACACCTCGACCTACCTTAGGTCTTCCCGCAGACTTGGCAGGTAGTGCGACCATAGCCGAAATAAAAATATGATGAAAAATGACATAATAATAATAATAATAATAATAATAATAATAATAATAATAATAATAATAATAAACTGCAACTCACACAAATGGAAAAATTGTATTCAAGGATACCTGTCTGCTAAGCCGACTAGCTAATCCCCATTATAGACACATGCTCAGTCACATTTGTGCTTGTTCAAAACCCACATAGCTCAGATGGGGTTTATACTGCGGACATTAGTTACAGTTTCTGGGAGAGAGTGCGTTATCTAGCGTGAGGAAAATCTGAACAAAAACAAGATGCATAAGCGCTCGGTCACGATGACTTGTGACTCCGTGCTAGCACAAATATCGACGGCTTCAAAAGGGTCCCGTCTACCCAATTTTACTCACAATGTTTGAATAGGCCCGCGGTATGTTTTTCAGAAACTTTTCAAAAGTGCCGTACACTGAGATCATCTCTGCCAGACCGATGACATCAAGAAGTCAGCTTCTTAAAAAATTGATGATGGTGAGATTCGAACCTTACTGTAAGAAACCGACTACCTTAACGACTCGGTCACATGTCCCGAAATGTAGATTGTGTGATAAATATTCAGAAAAAATACAACATCTTGTTTCAGGTTAAACGGTATTATCAAGCTGCTACGTGTTAAGTGTAACAAAAGAAAAAATGATTGACCAAAACTCAGAGTTAAATCACAGACAAATATTTAATTTACGATAAACACGAAAAAGGATATATACAAAATTTAAAGATTTTGCATTCAAAACAGAAATATAGAGTTTACTACTAACAAGTGTTGCAAGGAACGACATGAGCAACAGGTGTCTCTGGACCGTTAACCTGCAACTGTGTGCATCAAAGACAAACTCACCATAGGAACATGGAACGTCAGGACACTCAACTGAGGACAACTAGAGAATGTCAAACAGGAGATGAACAGACTGAATATCAACATCCTAGGCATATATGAAACAAGATGGCCTAATAACGGAGATGTCAGTAGCGACACCCACAGGATAATATATGCAGGAGGTAAAAAAAAACGAAAAAGAGGTCGCTTTAATACTAAACAAACAAGTGAAGAGATGTGTACTTGGATACTGGCAACTGTCAGAGAGAGACCTCTTGGTTAAACTGCGGGGAAGGCCCTTCAATATAGCTATTATAGTAGTTTATGCGCCGACAACTCAATGCTCAGAGGACGAAATAGAATCATTCTATTCAATACTGGACAGTGCTAAGGCTCAGTGCAAAAGCCAAGAAGTCAGGATAATAATGGGGGACTTAAATGCAAAGGTAGGTAAAGATAGAGAAGGAGACACGAACGGCAACTTCGGACTAGGAGAGCGCAACGAAAGAGGAGAAAAATGAATCCAATGGTGCTCAGCCAATGACCAGATTATTACTAACACCTGGTTCCAAGAACACCCACGACGTTTATGGACATGGAGAAGTCCAGGAGGCGACACGAAGAACTAAATAGATTATGCAACTATAAACAAGAGATTCAGGAACGCAGTGGTCCACTGCAAAACATACCCAGGTGCCGACTGCGGAAGTGACCACGTCCCAGTCATCTGCAAACTAAAAGTGAAACTCCGAAGACTGAAGAAGCCCAGCACATCACCAAGGCTGCAATACGACACGCTAGAGGACGATCTCACCCTGCAGAATGAATACAATAACAGCGTAAGAAAGAAATATGAAGAACAAATTGGAAAAGGATACTCAAAATGGGATTCACTAAAAGAAGCGATGGTGACCTCAGCGAACAACATAGTCCCAAAGGAAATCAGACGCAGAAGAAAAAACGAGTGGATGACCGAAGAGATACTACACATGATGCAAAGGAGACAAAATATAACGCCAAGACACTAGCAGAGTACAAGAAACTTCACAGGGAGTTAAGGAACAAATGCAGACAAGCCAAAGAGGAATGGCTCAACAACAAATGCGCAGAAGTAGAGAGACTGAGCAGTAACAACAAAGCAGAGATGCATAAAGAGATAAGAGAACTGACAGGACAAAAAACCTGCTCCTCAACAGAATGCATAAAATCCAAAGAAGGAACAATCATATTAGAGAAAGAGGAAATACTCCAGCGATGGGAAGAATATATAAAGGACCTCTTTTGCGACAAGAGAGAACAACCGAGAATACACAAGGAGATGGATGGACCAGAAATACTAAAATCCGAAGTGGAAGCTGCAATTGCCAAAATGAACAGAAACAAAGCACCTGGTCCAGATGGCATAGTGATAGAGCTGCTGACAGCCTTAGAAGAATATGGTATAGAAAAGATTACCGATAGAATAAACAAAATCTATAGCAGCGGAATAATACCAGACGACCAATGCAAGTCAATATTTATAGCGCTGCCGAAGAAACCTGGTGCAAACGAGTGCGAACAACACAGAACCATCAGCTTAATGAGTCACATTACAAAACTGATTGTCAGAATCCTGATGAATAGAGCGAGAAGCAGAATCAGGCCAGAGATAGGGCAGGAACAGTGCGGGTTCGTCAAAGACACTGGAACAAGAAACGTCATATTCATGATTAGGGTGCTCTCCGAAAGGGTAATACAAATGAAGAAAGACTTGTACCTGTGCTTCATTGATTACGCGAAAGCATTCGACAAAATACGACACAAAGAATTGATGGAGATGCTAGGCAGCCTCGACATTTTCGGGAAAGACATAAGAATAATCAAGAATCTTTACTGGCAGCAAACGGCCTGCATACAGACAGGTAACGACCTCAGTAGATACACAAAGATAGAAAAAGGCGTATGACAAGGATCTGTCTTTTCACCGGATTTGTTCAACCTATACAGCGAGAATATTTTGAGGACCCTAGATGACACGCCAGGATTTGTTATTGGAGGCCACAACCTGAACAACATAAGATACGCGGACGATACAGTACTGATTGCGGACACGGAAAGGAAACTACAAGACCTCATACAGAAAGTAGCAGGGGAGAGTGACAAGAAGGGACTACAAATAAACTTTAAGAAAAATGAGTGCATGGTCATCAGCAAAAGATACAACCCAAAATGCCAAATACAGGTTAGGGATAACAGAATCAAGCAAGTACAAACTTTAAGTACCTAGGAAGTGTTCTAACAGAAGATGGAAAGTGCGACTGGGAAATCCGAAGGCGAATTGGCATGGCAAAGGACGCGTTCCAGAAGATGAGCAAAATACTAACACACAGGAAAATCTCAATAGAAACGAAGAAAAGAGTGCTAGACTGCTACGTGATGTCAGTTCTTCAATACGGCAGTGAATGCTGGACAATATCATCGAAAATAAGGACAAAACTGGAAGCGGCCGAAATGTGGTTCTACAGAAGGATGCTACGGATATCGTGGACTGAGTATGCAAGCAACGATGAGGTGTTGGAAAGAATGGCAACAAAAAGGAAATTGATGCTGAGCATCAGGAAGAGACAACTGAAGTTCCTGGGACATGCAATGAGGAAAGAGAGCCTGGAGAACCTGATACTGACTGGTCAGATAGAAGGAAGGAGAGACAGAGGAACGCAGCGGATAACATATTTGCAGGGGCTGATCAGGTGGATGACGGAACGGGGGTTGCCAGGAGCAACAGGCTCAAACATACTAAGAGCCACAAGGGAGACGTGGAGAACCATGATCGCCTGAAGGGACAGGGCACATAGAAGAAAAAGAAGAAGAAGGAGCCAAGTATCTTTACCCATATAACTTAACGAAGTAGTTTAATTGCTATACTTTATGGAAATCCTCAAATGTGTATATAAAGAATAATTTTAAGTATGGTCAATGAAAGTGTCAAAAATATCTATTTACTCATTTCGTTCCATGAGGTTTTCTTTCAGGTTTCAGTTGGTCGGCAACTTTTCTCAGAGATTCTTTTGCCTGCATGCACAGATCTACAAATCGGGCCGGAGTTGATAATGTCAGAAACTCCTGTTAACAACTGACTACTCTCTGCCCAAAACCTGTTTTTATAGCGGCTAGCACAAAATTTGCGTATTTCTAGTATCATTTAGAATTCTCTCGAATTTAATCGAACATTCTACAATCTTCCAAAACGTCCTGTTCCTAATTTCCTTATTTAACAACTACTTCATGAATTAAAACTTTTTTGTAATAACAAGTAAGAATCAATAGAATCCCTTACTATAATTTTTATAAGTTATTAATATTAATTTTTTATGTATAAGTGCATCCTCGTAACAACCCACTTAAGATAAAACTGAGAATGTCATAGCGGAATAGTATCTACACAGGAAAATATGAAACTGTTACGGAAAAGAAAACTGCAAATTATTGGTACAAACACCACTCACACCCGCTTACAAGCGCTTTTATGAGCCTTTACAATACACAGTATAAATAATCAAAGCTATCGTCATCATAGACTAGGAAAACAGAATCCTTTTTTTTTTACTGAATTTGGAGATCCTGCATTTAATGCATTTATGAAGATCTTCACAAAACTATCAAAATACATGAGACCTTTGCGCCAATCTAGTACTGCGCTTCATTTCAAAGAGTCTAGGCAACGTAGCAATGAGCTCAACCAAGCAACTACCAAGAAAGTATTTATAAAAATGACACAGAGAAGCAATCTTAATGTTAGGAACTTGGTAATCTTCCACTGTAAGCTGACTCCTTAGTATTCAGCTAACTGCCGACTAATATCAACTGCCTATTAGTTCTACTGAACTCCAATAGAACTCTAAAGAACTCCTATGAACTTCCCAAGAACTTCTTCCGTTAACTTCCTGTTAACTCTTATCAATATAGGAGGGATAGTCCATTATCTGAGGAATAGGTGTCTTTCACCATAGCATTAATATAGGAGGGAGAGTCCATTATCTGAGGAATAGGTGTGTTTCACAATAGCATTAATATAGGAGGAAGAGTCCATTACCTGAGGAATAGGTGTGTTTCACCATAGCATTAATATAGGAGGGATAGTCCATTATCTGAGGAATAGGTGTGTTTCACCATAGCATTAATATAGGAGGGAGAGTCCATTATCTGAGGAATAGGTGTGTTTCATCATAGCATTAATATAGGAGGAAGAGTCCATTATCTGAGAAATAGGTGTGTTTCTCCATAGCATTAATATAGGAGGAAGAGTCCACTATCTAAGGAATAGGTGTGTTTCACCATAGCATTAATATAGGAGGGATAGTCCACTATCTAAGGAATAGGTGTGTTTCACTATAGCATTAATATAGGAGGGAGAGTCCATTATCTGAGGAATAGGTGTGTTTCACCATAGCATTAATACAGGAGGGAGAGTCCATTATCTGATGAATAGGTGTGTTTCACCATAGCATTAATATAGGAGGAAGAGTCCATTATCTGAGGAATAGGTGTGTTTCACCATAGCATTAATATAGGAGGAAGAGTCCACTATCTAAGGAATAGGTGTGTTTCACCATAGCATTAATATAGGAGGGAGAGTCCACTATCTAAGGAATAGGTGTGTTTCACCATAGCATTAATATAGGAGGGATAGTCCATTATCTGAGGAATAGGTGTCTTTCACCATAGCATTAATATAGGAGGGAGAGTCCATTATCTGAGGAATAGGTGTATTTCACCATAGCATTAATATAGGAGGAAGAGTCCACTATCTGAGGAATAGGTGTATTTCACCATAGCATTAATATAGGAGGGAGAGTCCATTATCTGAGGAATATGTGTGTTTCACCATAGCATTAATATAGGAGGGAGAGTCCATTATCTGAGGAATAGGTGTGTTTCACCATAGCATTAATATAGGAGGGATAGTCCATTATCTGAGGAATAGGTGTGTTTCACCATAGCATTAGTATATGAGGGAGAGTCCATTATCTGAGGAATAGGTGTATTTAACCATAGCATTAATATAGGAGGGATAGTCCATTATCTGAGGAATAGGCGTGTTTCACCATAGAATTAATATAGGAGGGATAGTCCATTATCTGATGAATAGGTGTGTTTCACCATAGCATTAATATAGGAGGGATAGTCCATTATCTGAGGAATAGGTGTATTTCACCATAGCATTAATATAGGAGGGATAGTCCATTATCTGAGGAATAGGTGTATTTCACAATAGCATTAATATAGGAGGGAGAGTCCATTATCTGAGGAATAGGTGTGTTTCACCATAGCATTAATATAGGAGGGAGAGTCCATTATCTGAGGAATAGGTGTGTTTCACCATAACAATTATATTGCGCTCTGGAATTTGAAAAAAGTCTAATAAATAATAATAATAACAAAATACTATATACGAGTTATGCAACAGAAAAGCTTAGCATTTTCTTTTCCATTGTTGTGCAACGAATATTGTCTTGGAATGAAATACCGGAAAGCCGAATTCAAATTCTACTCGATTTTGTTTCATTCACTTCCTTGCAAATACACTTGAGAAAGATCTTTTCTCTCTCTAGCTATGGGTAAAATAGCAAAAGAGACTGAGACCTTGGTTAGCAACCAGTATATAACAGAATGAAATTGCAACTGACTGCGATAAAATCTACCTAGTTACCCATGGATTCAAAGAGATATGAACACCGAAGCGTGTTTAACGTATGGCTTTTAATTGAATTTATCTCTTCTCATTCCATCTATGGGTTGGACAGCAAGACTGATTGTGTTCAAAGCCTTGGTTGGCAACCTGTTTACCACAGAAAATAATGGCAACCTACTGCGGGAAAATCTTCGTCTAGTCAGCCATATCGCGAACGATTCATGATCACCGAAGCATATATCACGTCTGACAACAGACTAAGTGATTCATTATAAAAAAAATACTGATTTTTTTTAGAGAATGGAATAGATGACATATTGGGGATTATAGAATCATGATAAACAAGGAGAGTAACAAATCAACAATAACTGAAGAGCCGAAAAACAGCAAATTTACTTAGAGAGACAAAGGACAGGAAGTCGAGAAGAGACGTAACCACTGAGAGTTACCTATTATGAAATTATAAAAAAAGAACACATGGAATAAAAATCTAGAATTAAGTATGGTAAAGAATGAAAAGTTAATTTGATCAACAAAAACAGCATGTCCATAAAAGACATAATCTTCTACGGCCTAGAAAATAAACACTTCTTGAATTAGAAAGAATCATTATATCTATTACTATTGTTCGAAACCTGAAACTAAATTTCACTAACGTAGGGTCTTAACTACTTCATAAGCCTGAGCGTGTGTTGCGTTGGCAACTGTTTATTCACCTGAAGTGAAAAAAGGAAAAAAAATATGGTGAATGTTAACTAATGGCGTATTTTCTAACGAAGTGAATCGGGTTGATCATTGATTGTCGGGTATTTGCTTTTTATTCCTCTAAAACAAATTGTCAGTTATTACCATAAGCGATGCGTTCGATATAGAGACACCACATTAAACAAATAAGATTTAAACTAAATAGAAATTAACGCTCAAACCCAATAAAACCGATTCAATCCAAATAGAAATAAGTGCGGGTGTATATCTGACAACAAATGGACGGATATGCCAATTGGAATAGATAGATAGATAGATAGATAGATAGATAGATAGATAGATAGATAGATAGATAGATAGATAGATAGATATGATAATGATGAGACTGGGATAGATAGATAGATAGATAGATAGATAGATAGATAGATAGACAGATAGATAATGATAAGACTGGGATAGATAGATAGATAGATAGATAGATAGATAGATAGATAGATAGATAGATAATGATAAGACTGGGATAGATAGATAGATAGATAGATAGATAGATAGATAGATAGATAGATAGATAGATAGATAGATAAGATCGATAAGGCTGGGATAGATAGATAGATAGATAGATAGATAGATAGATAGATAGATAGATAGATAGATAGATAGGACCGGCCTGAATTTGATGGAAAGGATATAAAAAGATTATAAATATGAATATAAATGAAATAAGAAATAAATACAAATATGAATATATAAAAATATAAAAAATAAAATGAAAATAAAATTTTAAAAAAAAAGTAAATCAAGATATAAATAAATATAAATATAAACTAGCAGTGTAGCCCGGCGTTGCTCGCCTGCAATGAAAGCTTTAAAACTAAACCGAGATCCTGTAGTTAAGACTCAGGCTAAAGAATATTTAAAATAATAAAATGACTGCGACAATTTACCAATCGCACGTAATATATATATATATATATATATATATATATATATATATATATATATACTAGAAGTATAGCACGCTGTTGCTCGGGTGTAATGAAAGATTTAAAACTAATCCATGGTCCTGGAGCTCAGACTATTTGGACGTTGGCACGAAAGACTAAAAAGCAATAGTTGTTTCCAGTTAAAGCAAAACCGTAGACTGAAAGAAAAATGAATGGATGTAAGTCAAATTTTGATTTCATGGTATCGAAATCAAATAAGTTTTTTCGTCGTAAACTGAATTTTGAAGGCTAAATAAGTCATCTGAGTAAATGAAATCATGGCTGCGACTAATGACTATAATTACACTTACTTAGAGCCAAACCCGAAGCAAAAAATAAAATAAAAGGGCTGATAAAATATGTAATATAACAATCTGGCCCCACCCGAGGAAGGCTGATGCAAGCGAGGGTGTTTCCGGTCGTTGAAAGGAGCGGATGTCATTTTGACCTTATTTCCGGCAGCAGCGGAAATAACTACAGAGGCAAACAGAACAGGTGTCTCTGAGAATTACGTGGGCGTGCGTGGGCGAGGCAAAACCGGAAGAACAAGTCCCGGTTCTGGAAGATTATATAAAGACCTCGGGACACGGATTCGCCAGTAGTAGTAGTAGTAGTAGTAGTAGAGGAGCAACAGAGATCGGCCGGTGAAGAGAGACACAACAGATACGACTACACTCCCGTCAACCCATTTGAAGCGCGCTCTCTCAATTCTCTGTTCCCTATTCTACACGGTCCATCGTCATTAATAAAAATATAACTTCATATTTTTATAGAAAAAAAAAATGGAACAAATTATTCGCCTCAAAACAGCAAGCACGCATATATATAAAAATATGAAGTTATATGATATCCGCTCCTTTCAACGACCGGAAACACCCTCGCTTGCATCAGTCTTCCTCGGGTGGGGCCAGATTGTTATATTACAAATAGACATACAAGCAGATAAACAGACACACACATAAATATCTTGCCTTTTATATATATATATATATATTATCGATTTTTTGCACTATTGTAAGAACTGCAACCTTGCAACTTCTGAATGTCATTTCTTATGTCTTTGTCTATGAGTGTATGAAATTTCATTAAAATCGGACCACTCCTTCTATAACCCGATTTTTTGGATTATCGATTTTCGATATTTATCGAGGGTACCTCGACACAAAACCTAGCTAAGAACGCTTGCAGAGGCTTATAGTACAACTGTTTAAATTATCAAGAAAATGTACACACACACACACACACACACACACACACACACACACACACACACACACACACGCCGTTGCTCGGGTGTAATGAAAGCTTTAAAACTAATCCATGGTCCTGGAGCTCAGACTCTTTGGACGTTGGCACGAAAGACTAAAAAGCAATAGTTGTTTCCAGTTTAGCGAAACCGTGGACTGAAAGAAAAATGAATTTTTTTGATTTCCTGGTATCGATATCAAATAAGTTTTTTTCGTCGTAAACTGAATTTTGAAGGCTAAATAAGTCCTCTGAGTAAATGGTATCATGGCTGAAACTAAGAACTTCAATTATACCTTCTTAGAGCCAAACCTGTAGCAAAAACTAAAATAAAAGGGGCTGAAAAAACTACAGGCACACAGATAGATAAGCAGACATACACACAAATATCTTGCCTTATATATATATATATTATGGATTTTCTGCACTATTGTAAGAACTGCAACCTTGAAACTTCTGAAGATCGTTTCTTATGTCTTTGTCTATGAGTGTATCACGTTTGATTGAAATCGGACCACTTCTTCTATAATCCGATTTTTTCGATTATCGATTTTCGATATTTATCCGGGATACCTCGACACAAAACCTAGCTAAGAACACTCGCAGACGCTTATAGTACAACTGTGTAAAGTTTCAAGAAATCGGTTCAGCCGTTTCGGACTCTATAGGTAACGGACACACACATGCACAGACACACACACACACACACACACACAAATAAACACACAAAGTTCCATTTATAAATAAGTTTATATATATATAATGATTTTGTGGCTCTTCATTCCCAAATGATATATATATATATATATATATAGAGAGAGAGAGAGAGACAGAGAGAGAGAGAACAAGAGGGAGAGAGAGATAGAATGAACTAATGCAACTAGAATGTTGATTAACATTAACTTCGTCTTCTTGAATCTATATATTCGTAAACGGCCCCTCCGGAAATTACCTTATCCAATCGTCAGTGGGTATTAGCAAATGACGGCTAATTCTTCGTGAGCTGTATTTTTATATACAATTTTCACGTGTCCATGGGCCCAACTGCGATATATGTGCGTCAGCGGAGAATGTTATGACTTTTTGTCTTGACCACCTTTTTCATTTTCACTTTTCCCTCATCCTTAATTTTCTTTTTCTTCAATTGTTGCTTATAGGAGTGTGATAAACATGTCAACAACGCGTGGCGTCTATCTGATTCAGTCCTTAACGCAATATTCAGGCCATGGGTGTGGGATGGTCATTGAGTGTTTTATTGGCTGCCTTAACTGGGATAACGAAGTAAACCGGAAAATACAGATCTCGTCTTTGAACTTGGTATTCCTTCCAATATGAACAAAATCTCTACACCTGATATTCAGCATATTTAACTATAAATATCAGTTAAGTGCCATACGTGAAACACGCTTGGGCGATCATGTCTCGAAAGAGACATGACTGACTGGGCAGAAGATTATCACGCAGTAGGTTGCCATTGCTTTCTGCGGTAGACTGGTTGTCAACCAAGGCTATAGAATCCAATCTGTCCTGTTATTTGACCCATAGCTGGATGCAAGAGAAGGATTAATACCTTTCTCAACGGTATTTTGGCGTATATGATTTTGGCGTATATGATTCAACTGCTATTCGAACACGGCTTTCCGACTTCTTGTTCCGAGTCGATATCCACTGGACCACAACGCACATCCAACGACAAATATACCATACTTAAAAGTCTATTTTATAAGATATATATATATATATATATATATATATATATATATATATATATATATATACTTTAATCCAAGTGAAAAAAGCAGGAAGGTAAATTCCAAAAACCCGATCCTAATTAATATTAATAATTTTATTTTAATATTAAAAAATGATACAGGAAGAGAGCTCCATGTAATAAAATATTACAGAGCAAATATAAATTAAAAAAGGATTAATTCAATGATGTTGAATGACCATTTCGATGTGAAAATCGATAACACATCACCTCAGCAACCGAAAATCCTTTCAGAAACTGGAGAAAAATCAGTCTAATTTTCCTTTTTAAATAGATTTGCAAAGAAATTAAAAAAGAAAATAAAAAAGAAAAAGAAAGAAAAAGATAAAACAAAATAAAAACAAATAAACAAGAAAAGAAAAAATTGACATCGTCTGGGTTCACAAAAACAGAAAACAGAATTGTAGCTTAAAAATTAACAGACGGCCGTGTTGAATTGACGTAAGGTTAAGCAACACGGAAAAAAGATGGGAGATAAGAAAGAAAAAGGAAGGAAGGGAGGGAAAAAGAAAAGAAAAGAAAGAAAAAAAAATTTATAACGGTATGTGTACCTTGTGCGCAAATTATTTAATTTATTTTTTATCGTCTTGGCTAAGGCAATAGTGACGTACAGCGTTTCTGAATCGACGCTTGCAACTTTATAACTTCCAAGCAATCAACTGATTTCTAGAATGATTTCTAGAGAATGATCTGAGTCTGACTAAGGAAAATCTAGATTCCTAACTTTCCCGATGGCATCTGTGAATATTTGATTTAAACAAACCTGAACGAAAATGAAATCGGCTCTCAATAACGGTTATTATGTTTATATTTAACATGTTTTTTGTAAAAAAAAAATATTTTCAAACATGATTAATTCACCAAAAATATGAAAAAATATTTTTTAAATTGTTTTAATTGAGAATTCTCCAAACTTCGTCATTTTCTGAGCGTGCGTGATATATGCATATATATATATATATATATATATATATATATATATATATATATATAGAGAGAGAGAGAGAACGAGAGAGAGATTATATTGGTAGAGATATAGAGATATGAACAGATACTCAATAGATGGGGAGACGCATACCAACATACTTGAGTCATTTACAATTATATGAACAGATTCACATAGATAGATTATGAATAAACAGAGATAGATAGATAGATAGATAGATAGATAGATAGATAGATAGATAGATATGAATAGGACTAGATAGATAGATAGATAGATAGATAGATAGATAGATAGATAATGAACATACTGACATAGATAGATAGATAGATAGATAGATAGATAGATAGATAGATAGATATGAATAGGACTAGATAGATAGATAGATAGATAGATAGATAGATAGATAGATAGATATGAATAGGATAGATAGAATAGGACTAGATAGATAGAATAGATATGAATAGGACTAGATAGATAGATAGATAGATAGATAGATAGATAGATAGATATGAATAGGACTAGATAGATAGATAGATAGATAGATAGATAGATAGATATGAATATGATAGATAGATAGATAGATAGATAGATAGATAGATAGATAGATAGATAGATAGATATGGCCAGAGTGAGTCAGATAAATATATATGTGAACAGATTCAAATAGATAATAGAGAAATAGATATATTTTTACATTTAACAGTGATATGAATTGACTGAGATAGATAGATATGAACAGGCTATCGTTGATAGATAGGAACCACTCTAGATAGATAGATAGATAGATAGATAGATAGATAGATAGATAGATAGATAGATAGATAGATAGATAAACAGGATGTATAACCACGTAAATGTGTATGTAAATGCAGCTATAAAAAACATGAATATCGACTCGAACCAGATTTAACCTGCGTGACATTCGATTAAAAGACCCGAAATTTAAAAGAAAGTACACAAACGATTTTCGTTAAATCGACAAATACTTAACAATGTAAAAGAATAAAATAAATAAGCCAATGCCTGGCTGATAAAGAAATCCGGTAATATTTTGGCAAGGGATTTTTAAACAGTATTGTGACATTTATTTCCGCACGTATTGACACCAATGCCTTGAATAATAAACGGATTGCGAAATGCAATAATTTTTTTTTTGTTCCATGAATCAAAAAACTGATATTCATACGACCAAGAATAATATAATAATGTGCGTGTACTCCTGCCGTCAAAAACGTCGGCAAAATATTTCATAGGATTATTAACTGGTATATATATATATATATATATATATATATATATTAATGCAGGTTTCATTGAATAGTATAGACAAGTTTTGTCTATTAATTTTGTGTAGGATCCGTTCATACCGTCTGATATACTTGATGGTGATGTCGTTGAAAGACAACAAAATATCACAGTATTTGTTGAATTTTTTATCGGGTCTAAGCTTTCGGCTCACATAAGCCATTATCAAAGAGTAAATATTAACACACAGTAAACATAGAACATTTAAGCTATTAAGAATAAAGATAATTGAATTGAAAATATCCCTACCGTGGCGGATGGCCGAAGACAGTGACAAAATAGTGGTGTTATGGTCCCTGGTCTGATTACAGACATTTGAGTACGTTGTTGGAAATATCGAAATTGATTGTATTCAAACCAGGTTTAAATTGTTTAATGTAGAGTGCTTCGAGGATTTTTAGTTTCTGCTTATTATTTTCTTGTTTGAGTATGTACGTGTTATCAACAAGCGTTTTTCTCAGAAGTGTGCGTTGATAACCGTGTTGTTCTAAATGACGGAATATATTTGAATTTTTATTTAAGTGCAACGTCAGACGCCGTGAGAGCGAATTTGTGGTGTGGCCGATATAGATATTATTGAGGTTGTTAGAGATACATTCTCTAAATGGACATATGAATTTATATACTACATTGGTTTTTTGCAAATCACTAAGGGTGGGGGAAGAGTCGTTGCGGACATATATATATAAATGGATAAGGAACGAAGAAAATATGTGCAATGTTCAAAACATTAATTTCTAACAGTGCTCAAAATAAAAATAGAGCAATAAATATTTATTATAAATTATACTTTAGAACCTGTGCAATCTACCGTGTACTACAAATTTGTACATTTTGTTTCGACATTGAACCTAATAGGTATTTTATGGTATTTTATGGTATGGTTTTATTAGGCCAGGAATTACAACCAGGAATTAAAACGTTATATTTTCTTCTAATTTTAAAAATTGCGCGTTCAAAAATACCTGTTACGTGAGCGTTCTTTAGAAAAAATGGTCAAATCAGTTATTGCAAATCGCTTGGAGACACCACTTGTTATAAACATTGGTCGCGCAATAACTCGTTTACAAATAAAGAACATATATATATATATATATATATATATATATATATATATATATATATATATATATAATGTATCGAGGCAGCAGATAATTTTCTAAACATATACTGTTAAATATAAGAGACAATGAATATCTATTATGTTTACTCATGAGCCGTTCTAAATATCGTATTTTGGCTTTAATTTCAGGCGAAAATAACGACAAAAGGTCTCCAACATTTAGATAATTTTTTATGAAGTTGGTTCTAAGCTTTCGGCTTACATGAGCCATCATTAGAGAGGTTACATTGCATTTAAATATATGGTTCTGTTATCATTTCGAGATCTGTTATCCTGTCATAACAGGAGTGTATACATGATATATATCATGAATACACACCTGTGAGTGCAGCGGATCGCCTCATCAGTGATTTTATACTTTGAAATCATGACAAGTTTCAGGTGTCTTAACATCATACTTGTCCACCCAAACAGACTCTACCGGAGGAACAATCCTCTTCCAGCAGGCAATCCTGTAATTGTCATGCGCACAACAACGGATTTATAGTTGTTAACTGCCAGGTATAAAGTTGCAAGCGTCCAATCAGAAACGCCGTTTCATTATGATGTTTCACTCATTCCCCAAGTATACAAGTTTGCAGAACTCGGTAGCACATCGTACACGGATTTTACAAGAAATTTTATCCGACTGGCTTCGGTGTGCCAGATCTGGGACCTGCTTAATTTTCTTTTGTAATAAGTTCTCCAATCGTGTCTTTGCTTCCTGCTGGCTTAGTTCTACCATCCTCCATAGTCTTTTTTCCTCCACATTGGCTCGTACTTCCTACAGAATGAGTTCCTTTTCTGTTTATCCACGTCTTTTGGACTTGTTTACCAGGAAAGAAGCCCAGTCCTTCATATCCCGAGAGATCTCTACCTTAAACGCTATTCCGCAATACCAAGTTCACTTCTTGAACTCCATTTTTTCCAATACGGACATCGATACCAGCTTCTGCTACTTTTGAGTTCTTAATTAGTCTCTATACTGTAGTGATTCTCTTGTCCGAGAGACTACGAATTCCTCCACTAACCCTTTAAATGAGAGCAAAATACGTTTTAATTGACATATAATGTCAGTCAGTCAGTTAAGTGCCATACGTGAAACATGCTTGGGCGATCATGTCTCGAAAAGGAGATGACTGACTGACAGTAGGTTGCCATTGCATTCTGGGGTAGACTGGTTGCCAGCCAAGGCTATAGAACCCAATCTGGAATTAACCCATAACTGGAAGGAAAAGACGGATTAATAACATTCCCAAGGGTATTTGCGCGTAAGTGAATGCAAATATGTAGTACTACTTAAAAACCTCGACAGTTCTAACCATCTGCGCAGGTAGCCGTCAATATTTCTTTCCATGGCCTCCATGGATGTTATTTAAAAGTTATAGACAAACAAAGTGCAGAGTATTCTCGGGAGCACTGCGTGTTGATAAATCTATGTATTAAAACGGCTTGGCAGTCCAGAGTTTTCTAGCTTCGCAAACCACAAATCTAACTTAGGAGATCGCCATCGAATTGACTCAGTATCCTTTAAGGAGCTATTGAGAACATTTCCCAGGCTCTTCACCGGTTACTCTGTCATCGTGGGTATCGAGGTTTTCAATATCAAGAATCTGAAATTATCGACCATTTTTCCCTTCATTATTACAACGATCACAATTTCGAATGGTTTAAACTCATTCTCGCCCAAAGTATAAACCTGACAAGTCTGCGAAGGATCCACCCACGGTATTTATTATAATAGAGAGGATATATATATATATATATATATAATGGTTGACATAATTATTGCAAAAGAAATAACGCACCGTTAACTATAGTGTGTTAGTGTTAGTGTGTGTGTGTGTGTGTGTGTGTGTGTGTGTGTGTGTGTGTGTGTGTGTACTGTGAGTACAAATATATATATATCCCTCTTGTCACGCTCAAGGAGAAAAGGCAATAGAGAGGTAACGTTGGCTCAGTTCATTCTCGTGCATATATATATATATGTGTGTGTGTGTGTGTGTGTGTGTGTGTGTTTACTGTGTGTACAAATATATATGTATCCCTTCATGTCACGATCAAGGAGAAAAGGCAATAGAGAGGTAACGTTGGCTCAGTTCATTCTCGTGCATATATATATATATATATATGTGTGTGTGTGTGTGTGTGTGTGTGTGTGTGTGTGTGTGTGTGTAAAAGTCAAATAGGTTCAGACGGAAAAAAAAGTATTATTCTGTCTCTTCCCTCCAGTTATGGGTTACAAAATAGGACTTGGCTTCTATAGCCTTGGTTGGCAACCAGTCTACCGCAGAAGCAATGCCAACCTACTGCGGGATAATCTTCTGCCAAGTCAGTCATCTTTCTTTCGAAACATGATCGCATAAAGCGTATACTACTTAACTGACTGACTGACTGACTGATATATATATATATATATATATATATATAATCATCCGAAGACGTCTGTATCACAGTTAATGACTACGGTTAAACATCCGACGTTTATAAACAGAAGTGAAAAGCGACAGAATTGACAACAGTCAGTGATTCCACTTCTAAGCTATGAGCACTCGGATTTTAGCGTGTTATATGCACTAGGGGAATACACTCCAGTAGTCGAGAGTGTTCAAATTCATTACAGATGGAACAATGCGTAAAGTCCTGAGTAGCTACTGTTTTTTAAATCTACCATATATCTATAGTGATCAATAGGCTGACAAGAGTGTTAAATAAACAACGGTATTTATTATAATAGAAACAATATATCTAAATATATATTCTTCACTTCTCTGTGCCATAATTATTTCACAAAAAGTAAAATACGGCATTGTTAAAAAGCAAACAAGCGTCAAGATATTTTATAATTGGTAATAAATAAATAAATAAACTTTCCCATTGGTGTTTAGGGAAGCGTTTTTGCTGTTTCCGTCACAAACTGTTTTCTTTTAGGGGGGCAGGTTGGTAAGCCCTACAACCAATCCTCCAAACCTGGCGGAAGTAAGGGGTGCCCAGTGAGGATCGAACTCACTACTCAGCTATAATGATTCTAGCAAGACGAGCTTGTTAACCATTACACCACGCCGAGGTACCCATTTTATAATTGGTAGTAAAGGTTAATAACTGGGCATAAAAGGGATGATGACGCTTCCTCTCTATTGCTGAAATCCTACTATTTCGGTCGGGTTCAGTCTAAGCTGTCATCAGATTTCATATATTCATGAATTTTTTAATTAATTTATTTTTTTCTCCCTTTAAATGTTTTCATGTCTCTGTTATCCATAACTAAACAATTGCCGTCACCATGTTTTTTTGTTGTTTTTTAACTTTTAGAAATTTCTCTTGCATTCGAACTTTTGTTCATTCTTTTTTCTTTTATTTTCTTTCTCGATGCCTATCTGGTATCCCCCCAACCCGGATAAAAAGTGCACTCTCCCAGCCACTGGGTCATATAACTACTGGCACTAACTAGAATTGTCTGATTTGGTCTCTGCGAAAAAATGGTAAATCTGATTCAGATAGAAGCTTACTTTTTTTTTCTCTCAGCAGTGTCACGAACTTTTCTCATCTGTGCACAAGCTTCCGTATTCCCTCAGCGTAAAAATCTTTGAACTGATGTTTCAGCCGATCACTCACAGCACCTTTGACTTCATCGTCACTTTCAAACTTCGTGCCTCTCGTGAAGGCTTTCAAGCGACTAAACAGGTGAAAGTCTGAAGTGGCAAGGTCTGGGCTGTAAGGGGGATGAGGGAGCAGTTCCCAGCCCAGCTCGTTAATGGTCTGCACCGTTTGGGATGCAAGACGAGTCCATGTAACAGATGACCCCTGCTTATGTTTTTTATGTCTTTCTTAACCTGTCACAGCAGCTCACAGTAGTTGGCACTTTTTACAGTGCTTCCTTTCTCAAGAAATGAAATGGTGATTGGGCTTTGCATATCCAAAAAAAAACAAAAAACGGTGAGCATCACCTTTCCCGTGGGTCACTGGAACTTGAATTTCTTATTCACTGGAGAGGCTGCGTGCTTCCACTCCATGAACTGCCGTTTGGACTCAGGCTCATAGTGCCAAACCAATGTCTCGTCACATGTGACCCCCTTCTTCGGAAACTTATCACAATCCTTCTTTTAACTTGATAAATGACCTGTGTTCAATACTGTAGCCAGCTTCTTGGTCGACCATCTTTGTTAATCGCCAAACCTTTCAAAGTTTTTTTTTCAATCTGCAAAAAACAATTAAATCCCTTTGAAAAATAAGTAAAGGAAAAACTAAAAAAAAAGTAAGCTTCTATCTGTATTAGAAGTCCTTATACCAAAAAATTCACCTTATTTATTGAATGACCCTCGTAGATGTCCTTATACCGAAAAATTCGCCTTATTTATTGAATGACCCTCATAGAAGTCCTTATACCGAAAGAATCACCTTATTTATTGAATGACCCTCGTAGAAGTCCTTATACCGAAAAATTCACGTTATTTATTGAATGACCCTCGTAGAAGTCCTTATACCGAAAAATTCACCATATTTATTGAATGACCCTCGTAGAAGTCCTTATACCGAAAGATTCACCTTATTTATTGAATGACCCTCGTAGAAGTCCTTATACCGAAAAATTCACCATATTTATTGAATGACCCTCGTAGAAGTCCTTATACCGAAAAATTCACCTTATTTATTGAATGACCCTCGTAGAAGTCCTTATACCGAAAAATTCACCATATTTATTGAATGACCCTCGTAGAAGTCCTTATACCGAAAGATTCACCTTATTTATTGAATGACCCTCGTAGAAGTCCTTATACCAAAAAAGTCACCTTATTTATTGAATGACCCTCGTAGAAGTGCTTATACCAAAAAATTCTCCTTATTTATTGAATGACCCTCGTAGATGACCTTATACCGAAAAATTCGCCTTATTTATTGAATGACTCTCGTAGAAGTCCTTATACCGAAAAATTCACCTTATTTATTGAATGACCCTCGTAGAAGTCATTATACCGAAAAATTCACCTTATTTATTGAATGACCCTCGTAGAAGTCATTATACCGAATAATTCACCTTATTTATTGAATGACCATCGTAGAAGTCCTTATACCGAAAAATTCACCTTATTTATTGAATGACTCTCGTAGAAGTCCTTATACTGAAAAATTCACCTTATTTATTGAATGACATTCGTAGAAGTCCTTATACCGAAAAATTCACCTTATTTATTGAATGACCCTCGTAGAAGTCATTATACCGAAAAATTCACCTTATTTATTGAATGACTCTCGTAGAAGTCCTTATACCGAAAAATTCACCTTATTTATTGAATGACCCTCGTAGAAGTCCTTATACCGAAAAATTCACCTTATTTATTGAAGGACCCTCGTAGAAGTCCTTATACCGAAAGATTCACCTTATTTATTGAATGACCCTCGTATTATCTGAACGTGTCCTACTTAGGATTATTGCATGTAAAAACATTTATACATTCGCCCTTTCATATTCTGCTTACCTTTTTAAAAAGTTGTGTTCTCCAATCGTAAATAAATTTCTTTGTGATATTTGTGTCCTTCTTTTCGTTGTAACAAGTTTTTAGTATATCACTGAGAGGATAATACCTAAAGTGGAACTTGGACAGTAGAGAAAATAATAATGTACAGTACTGTGCATAAGTAAAAGGTTCAAAAGTATTTTATCTTTTATGAGGAATCAAAATAAAGTTTAAAATCACCCCTGTCCTAACACTTTTGCACACTACCGGCAGTGTGCAAAAGTATTAAGACGTGGGTGATTTTCCTAAAAACCTCACTGAAATTCAAATAAGGATGAAAAGTCAAAACTTTTAAGACTTATTTAACTAATAAGGAAGAGGAAGGAAGGCTTCGCAATTAGCAGTGGTCCCTACAATGCCCTGATCTCAATCCTATTGAACATCTATGGGTTATTTTAGATATAAAAATTGAAAAATCTCATGTTACTTCGCAAGATACACTTTGGGAACAAATACAAGCTTCTTGGCAGGAGATACCATTAGAGACATTGAAGAAGCTTGTGTTCTCATTCCTGACAGAATGAAGGCTGTGATCAAAGCCAAAGGCTATTATACTAAATATTAGATTTATTTTGTAACAAGTATTTTTCTTATTAAAGCATTTGTTGAGTAAATCAATAAAATTACTTTAATTAGATTGTTTATTTTCTGTCAATATGCCTCATAAAAGATGAAATAGTTTTTATCCTAATACTTTTGCACAGTACTACATATTTTAATAATTTCAGCCAAAGCAAGGCAATAAAGCCACTAAGACACAGCGGATTACAGAGTGTAAGAGAATAAAAAAAAGAAAACTGCTAGAATGATCGACATTGCAATTAAATCCTTGAAGATAAAAGTTGGAGGAAAAGTCTGAAGCCGGACACACAGGTGAGAAAATAAGTTGTTAGGAAAGAACATACTATGAGACCTAGTTGCCAGTCTAGTACTGCATCTGAATTCAAAAAGTCTACGTACTATATAGCATGGCACACCAAAGCAGTTACCAGATTGGTGTCAATAATATTGCTGATTCTTCTATGAATTTCATCCCGAATCTATAAATGTATGACAGGTGAACCAGACCATAGATAGCAGCAATATGCGAAGAAAGGATGAATTGTGCATTTAGAAATACCTGTGATAGATGTTGAAGTAAAAAATTGTCTAGAAAAATATCCTAGCAATAAAACTCGCAACTGATTTTATATAATCTCTCTACTTCAGCAGAAAACGTTAGCATGAGAGGACACAACAAATAGATCCTCCACAGGGTTAGCATAAGCCATGCTGAAGGAAAGCAGATAGAGGTGTCTCAGATAATTAACAGAAAGCAGTTTTATAATTCTCAATCAACGCTATTTTTCTCATGATCTGAATGAGATCACTGCCCCTTTAATGTTCCGTCCAGTCTCAGATTCTTTGGATGATCATCCACAGTGATGTTATCAGGTCATTGCCATCTACCCAGTTTTTTTTTAATCAATAGATAATGAATACTCTGCGCACCTTCTTGTCTGATAAGGTTAATATTTTCGAATAGTTTCTATGTGGGTATTTCCCACACATCATAATAGGCATTTTGAACCCTAACATATGTGCAAGTGAAATTTCATTTGTGATAGATTGACGGATTTGATGGCATATCAACGCCTGTTGGGATAATGGAACCACTATATTGAATCCATAGCAAAATCTACTGCTAAGAAGGTTGGTTCACTATCTCGATCCAGGATGTTTTTTCCACCTGAATCCATCCTGCATATATACAAGTCAACCATCCGTCCGTGCATGGAGTACTGCTGCCATTTATGGTCAGGTGCCTCTGCCGTTCTCATCAGTGTTCTTGACAGGCTCCAAAGGAGAGTCTGTAATGTGATAGGTACTGATTTGGCGACTCGACTGCAGCCACTTCCCAATCGTCGAAATGTGGCCTCCCTTTGTCTGTTCTATAAATATTTTCATGGCTTCTGCTCGGACGAACTTAAGTCACTGATGCCTCCTCAACAGGTGTTTATTCGTGCAACCAGACTGGCAACTGGGTCCCACCCATTCACGTTCAGGTTAGCCAAATGCAGACGACAATTCTACTCCTGCAGCTTCCTCTCTCGCACTTCCCGCCTGTGGAACTCGCTCCCGTATTCTTGCTTTCCTGACGGCTACAACCTCCAGAAATTTAAATGCAAAGTCAATACTCATCTACTAACCACTGGACTCTAGCTCACTCCCCTCCCCTGTATAACCTTCCCTTTCTCTCCACCTATGTATCTGTCATCGCACCTGCTTTCTATTGTTCCTTTCTAACTAGTTTGTACTCCTCACTCTTTTCTAATTAATATTTTTACATTTATGTTACCCCCTGCACATCAGTGGCGTTTCCGCCTTGCTCGGGGTGAAATGATTAAAAAAAAAATATTATGAACACATCCGGCATCATGCTTTCTAGCCAACTTTAATTCATAAAAATTATTTCCGAATCGTTATCTAAACTTCTTGTCATTACTATTCGTTTGTTTTAGCTCCATAGCAATTGTTCCTGTTTCTAACTCTTCTACACTTAGTAACCCTTTGTGTCTCAGTGACTTTATTGCCTTTCTCAAAGTGAATTCAACGGAACAGAAAAAATATGTGCATAAGTGTATACATTCAAGGAAACGAAAGATTACGATTAACGTTGCTGTTGTTTTTTTTAAGATCGTAGTTGATAGGAAATTAAGACACCGGAGGGGTTTCCGCAGGCTTGAACTGCTTGAGAAGAAACTATCAGAAGAGAACTTACGCCTAACCTTAGAAACTTCAAGAGTAAATTGATAGGATCGTGCTGTAAATGCTTAAATTCATTAAGACGGTTTTCAAACCTAAATCTAATCATAAAAATTATCATGAAAATATTTTTAAACTAGCAGTATAACCCGGCGTTGCTCGGGTGTAACGAAAGCTTTAAAACTAATCCATGGTCCTGGAGCTCAGACTCTTTGGACGTTGGCACGAAAGACTAAAAAGCAATAGTTGTTTCCAGTTATAGCGAAACCGTAGACTGAAAGAAAAATGAATGTATGTAAGTTAAATTTTGATTTCATGGTATCGAAATCAAATAAGTTTTTTCGTCGTAAACTGAATTTTGAAGGCTAAATAAGTCATCTGAGTAAATGAAATCATGGCTGCGACTAATGACTATAATTACACTTACTTAAAGCCAAACCCGAAGCAAAAAATAAAATAAAAGGGCTGATAAAATAGACATACAAGCAGATAAACAGACACCCACATAAATATCTTGCCTTTTATATATATATATTATCGATTTTTGCACTATTTTAAGAACTGCAACCTTGCAACTTCTGAATATCATTTCTTATGTCTTTGTCTATGAGTGTATCAAATTTCATTAAAATCGGACCACTCCTTCTATAACCCGATTTTTTGGATTATCGATTTTCGATATTTATCGAGGGTATCTCAACACAAAACCTAGCTAAGAACGCTTGCAGAGGCTTATAGTACAACTGTTTAAATTATCAAGAAAATGAACACACACACACACATGCAGAGAAAAAGTTCCATTTATAAATAAGATAGATAAAGAAAACGAAATCTGCATTATAGTGGCGAAGAAGAGACAGAATCTGCAAACTAGATGTGACAGCAATAATCAGTGCCTATACGAATGGTAGACTTATAAAGTTGCAAGACAGATACGGGTGGGTGAAATTGCTGAACACGGACCATAGGAAGATAGACAACAACCTTTCTTTTTTTGCCGGCTCACGTCCTATTTATCTGACAAAATTGCCATATGAATCATTTTAATTAACATCTTCTTAATAAAACAAGAATATTAATTTAAGTGCAAGAGATTATTTAAAGTCATTTATATTTAGTAGAAACATCTATCCATATATAAACACGACTATACATGCTAACACCGTATTTGATTTGGAAAAAATGGTTTCCGGGTACAGGCCTTATAGATTTCATTCACAGTTTTTTTTTTAGTCATTCTTTGCAAGGCAATAAAGCCACTAAGACATAGGGGTTTACTTAGTGTTAAAGAATAAAAAAGAGAAACATTAGAGGGCGAGAACAATTAAAGTGTAATCAAGAGTACATTAGATAAGGATTGACATTCTATTCTATTTTTGAAGTTCAAAGTTGTCCTAACAGCATAGAGCGGGAAGAGACTTCCACAAGCGGGAAGTGCGAGGAATGTAACTGTTGGTGTAGAATTTACGGTTACGTCAAATCAACAGTAAATTCATGAGATATCGTGATAAACCGTTAACATCGAAGTGAAAAGCGCTCCAGGACAATTCCCATGAAAAATTTATAGAACAAGCACAGGGAAGCGACATTACGGCGGTGAGAATTTGACAGAGGCCGACATGATAAGTTGACAGAGGCCGAGATGATTTGAATTTTATCAAGAATTTCTAAATATATAAAGGGAACAGCAGGTCAGATGTATCTGTTGAATTCAGTGCATGGACCAATGATAGACTTATACATTTTAAGAAAGACCCAGACGAAAACTAATTTTGTCTAGCACGGCATAGCGAACCAATTTTTCTAGTAGCATGGGTGTTTCGTTTTTTAGCGTTATTTCTATTCCTAACTGCAGACAATTTCTACATATGGCAACTAGTTATGACTACATAGAGACCTGAGGTATTGCAGTGACGGTAGCGAGAATGTCAAGTCAGAATGTATTTCGTTTTTAGCGTTATTTCTATTCCTAATTCCAGACAATTTCTACATATGGGAACTAGTTATGACTACATAGAGACTTGAGGTATAGCAGTGACGGTAGCGAGAATGTCAAGTCAGAATGGGTGTTTCGTTTTTTAGCGTTATTTATATTCCTAAATCTAGACAATTTCTACATATGGGAACTAGTTATGACTACATAGAGACCTGAGGTATTGCAGTGACGGTAGCGAGAATGTCAAGTCAGAATGGGTGTTTCGTTTTTTAGCGTTATTTATATTCCTAAATCTAGACAATTTCTACATATGGGAACTAGTTATGACTACATAGAGACCTGAGGTATTGCAGTGACGGTAGCGAGAATGTCAAGTCAGAATGGGTGTTTCGTTTTTTAGCGTTATTTATATTCCTAAATCTAGACAATTTCTACATATGGGAACTAGTTATGACTACATAGAGACTTGAGGTATTGCAGTGACGGTAGCGAGGATGTCAAGTCAGAATGTGTTGTTTTGGTGTAAGGAATGCTGTGGTATGTTTGGATCAGTAATAGAGGATAGCTCTGCTTAAGAGAAGACCAATTGAATACCAGAGTTCCGTTTTTTTACCAATTTGAGCCTTGTGCCAGTTTCCTATTACTCAAAATAAATGTTACTTTCCTAGTGGCAGATTGTTCATGTAGGCGTAATCGTTAGACGGAGGAAATGAAATGTGGCATTCTCCTGGGTGTTAGCATCAGTCATAGAATCTCTAAGATATTTAAAAGAGAGAAGATTTGGTTAGGCTGTGTTCACATAACGAGACATTTCTTACTCCATGTGTTTATCAGGGCATAGGTAGTATATTAGTACTGTGTTTAATTCAAAGAATCTAGGCACCATACCGAAGAGCTGGTCTGAAAAATGGCCATATTTCTTTATAGAAAAGGCAAAGGGAGACAACTTTATGGCGATGAAAACGTGATTGAAGCTGAGATGCCAGGTCGATGCCAATAAAATTGCTGTTTATTATTTGAATTTTATTAAGGAGCACCGAACTTTATGTGGTAGCAATATTCTAAGCATGAACGAATTGTAGACTTATAAATATGAAAAATATGCTCTGGGGAGAAAAAAAAAAATTAGGATGACACTGTGACCTAGTAATGAGTTCATGATAGTCATTCCACTTCATGTTAGCCGACAATATTAGCCTAAGAAGGTGCAGCGTCACGCTACTCGAAGCCAGCATGCGCTATGTTGATAGAAGGCAGAGAGGGTTTTTGCAAAAGATTAATATAGAGCAGTCAAGTTTTGAAGTCGTTAAAACTAACAAACCATATTTTGCGACAGTAAATAACAGTTTGAAGGTCGTTTTGTATATCAACTGTCATTGTAACCCTGTCAACATGATGAGACTTACTATCGAGTAAAGAATATATGGTTGTGTCAGGAATGTAGATACCATGTTGATCGATGAAGCCTTCGGGAAGGTCATTGAAAAAAATGAAAAACAAAGTAGGACCAAGAGTTGAACCCATTGACTCAATCTTTTTTTTACAGTGTATATGAAACTGCGGATGTGCGTTGTGGTACAGTGGATATCGGCTCGGAACGAGAAACCAGGGAGCTGGGTTCGAATTCCAGTTGAATTCATTGTATTCACTTACGCGCAAATACCCTTGGGAAAGGTATTAATCTGTCTCTTCCTTCCAGTTATGGGTTAAATAATAGGACAGATTGGGTTCTATAGCCTTGGTCGGCAACCAGTCTACCGCAGAAAGCAATGGCAACCTACTGCGGGATAATCTTCTGCCCAGTCAGTAATGTCTCTTTCGAGACATGATCGCCCAAGCGTGTATCACGTATGGCACTTAACTGACTGACTGAATATAATAGTTGGAAACATGATTAAGGCTTCTACTGGGCATAAAGTGGGGGATCGATTTCTTATTGTTATGAAGTAATAAACTGATCCCCCACTAATTACTACATAATAATATAGTACATAACTTCCCCCGTCTTGTTATGAGTCAAATAATAGGACAGATTGGATTCTATAGCCTTAGTCGTCAACCAGTCTACCGCAGAAAGCAATGACCACCTACTGCGGGATAATCTTCTGCCCAGTCAGTCATGTCTCTTTGGAGACATGATCGCCCAAGCGTGGATCACGTATGGCACTTAACCGACTGATATGAAACTGTCGCAATCTGATTATCAGTGTATTAATTTTATTTATATTTTCGGAAAGCTTCACATATATTAATTCGATATATGTAGTATACCAGAATGTATACCAGAGCGATGTATGCTGTAAGACCTTCAAACCAATATTGATGATCGGCTTGAAATGCAACAAAGGAAAACATGTGAATAGCAATATACTGCAATGTGACAGTCGCGCGTAAAGTAGGAGTCAGTGAAACACGCACACAGGAGGGAGTGACGGCTGAAGTTGTCTATTTTTTAGTTCTCTTTGCGTCCCGGGCTTGTCTGTTCTCTCCTCTGTCTGCCTTGACCGGGGAAAACTCTGTCTTATATATAAATTCAGGCTGTGTCGAGCATCACCCAGTTACATCCTTCTCGAGCGGGCCTAATCAGCAATTGTTGTCTTTGTTCATTTGCATATTTATGTAATCACATTATCGTTTATTTCATTGTTCAAATTTTTTCCATTTTTGACACGCTGACGCATTGTCTGTTTATTTCACTGTTTCTGACAATCAAAACATATTTCTCTATTCATTGTTTTATAACCAGAAATCATTTAATGGGAATTATACTCTGTAGTTTATATTTCGTAACCTGGTGTTGTTGATACAATACACTGCATCTCAGCTTCGAGTGAATTCATCTCGTGTTCTTTTTCGCCTTCGACTGGAATAAATTCCTTTCAAGTTTAGTTATATTCTGTTAGCCCCTAGAATGTATAATACACAACTACTTGCACTGTCTAAGGTTGTACCTTGTATAATTACAATGGAACGAGTACTGACTATTTATACTGCAGAGGATCAGAAATTAAGTAAAATCAAATCTCTTCTTCACTTTCACAAAATTTCACAACGATGTGTGAAATCTTGGTTTTCCAAAACAGAAAAAGATTTGAATATCTTTTTAACAAAAAAATTCATTGAAACCAGATTTCACAAGTAGGTGTTAAAATGATTTTTGACCAATGGGAGTGACTTGTAAGACTTGAAAGGACATGGCGGTCCAGTGTGAAATTCAAAAGGACTATATAAATGAACGCTGCCTCAGTCAAGACATAGAGATGGGAACAGTGAAAGACAACACTAAAATGTAACTTTCAACTTCAAGCGACTCAGATATTGTCCTCTTTCTCTTTCTTTTTTTCTTTATTTCTTTCAACAATTACTACTAGAACATTTTGTACGAACTCTTGATACCTTAACTTTCTCAATGAACATTAATTTCTACAACTCATGTTATTACTTCTTTTAATAAATTTCTATTTTAAAATTCAAAATGTGTATTTTATTATTCCACTCTTCTACACAATTCCACATATTCCAACCTGCAGACAACCAAACTTCTGATGATAAAAAACCTTCTGATGATTATAACTCTGCATAAAACTTGTAAGTTGTAGGGAGTTCGGTTAAGTCTGACACAAGGCCGAATCAAAGAAACATTAACCAGCTCCCTACGCTACAAATTCTCTTCCGGATTTACTCTACAATTCTACATATTTCAACCTGCCGGCCACCAACCTTCTGATGATGAAAAACCTTCTGATGATTATAACTCTGCATAAAACCTTGTAAGCTGTAGGGAGTTTGGTTAAGTCTGACACAAGGCCGAACCAAGAAACATTAACCAGCTCCCAACGCTTTTTTGAACCAGCCTGTTTCCTGTCTGAGAGTATTTTTCTAGCGCTGCGTTATTTGTGATAATGTCATCATACAATATGACTAGGATGGTTATGTACCACCATATCTAGGATCTGAACTATTATCAATGCTGATGACGCAAATATATAATATTGCTTTTATGTTAAAAATGACCTACATTCTGTTATTACATGGAGCAAGAAATGTTTCGTTAATTTTAACGCCCCCCCCCACAACATCTCCTCTAATTTAATCATCTTAGAGAATCTATAAAAGATGCTAACAGCCGGAAGAATGCCTCATTGCATTTCCTCGGTCTAACGTTCCCGCTTACGTATACAATCTGCTACTAGGAAATTAACATTTATTTTGAATGCAAACTTGAGGTACAAGGTCAAAATTAGTAAAAAACGGAAAGCTAGTTTTCAGTTTGTTGTATCTTAAACATAGCTGGCCCCTATTACTGACTCATAGATACCACAGCATTCTTTACACCAAAACAACTTATTCTTACTTAGCATTCTTTCTCACAGGCACAATGTGGCTTCTCTGTGTCTCTTCGACAAATACTTTCACGGCTCCGATGAACTTAGCTCACTGGTGTCCCATGTACATAAATTTACTCGAGCCACAGAATTAGCAACTAGGTCCCACCATTTTACCGTGAAATCAATAAATTGTAAACGCAAATTCTACTCCCTCAGCTTCTTTTCTCGCACTTCCCGCTTGTGGAATTCGCTTCCATTTACTTGTTTTTTCCGAAAGCTACAATCTCCAAGAATTTAAATATAAAGTCAATAGTCATCTCCTATCCCACTAACCTGTATCCTCTCTCTCATGCTCCTTTCTCCGTCAACTCCACTCTCATCACTATTCTCATTCATCTCTTACCCACATCCTGACACCCCCTATAACCTGTCACCGTTTCTCATAACTTTCCTCCTATGTAACCCCCTGCAAAAAAGGGGCAATAAAATGCCTTGCTTAAGGCGATATGATTATATATATAAAAAAGCAATAGTGCTACCGTCACTGAAATACCTCAGGTCTCTTTGTAGCTTTAACTAGTTCCCATACGTAGAAATTATCCGGTGTTGGGAATAAAAAAGTAATATTTAAAAATGTAAACCCCAGTCTTCTAGAAAATTTGTTTAGCTATATCGTGCTAGACAAAATTTATTTTCGCCTGGGTCGTTCTTAAAAATGTATAGGTCTATCATTCGTCCATGCACTGAATTCTACTACTGAATCTGTCCTGTCATTCTTAGTATATATTTATAGATTCTTGATAAAATGCAAATAATTTTCTGGAATATTTTCAGTCTTTACCTAGCATCTCTGTCAAATTCTCACCACCGTAATGTCGCTTCTCAGGGCTTCTTCTATAAACTTTTTCATCCGAATTTTTCTGGAACGCTTTGCTCTTCAGTGCTGACAGTTTATGTAATGAAACTCACGATTACATTGGCGGCAAAGTCTCATCGTTTTATAAATGATATGAATAGACGTCTTGCTATCCCCATTTTCACCAAGGTAAACCAAAATATGACCATTAGAAAATTTGTCATATAAGACAATCTCAATGAATTTTGTGAACATTGTTCAAAAAATATTTTTCGAATCAATTATTCGAAAAATATTTATTCGAATTGAAAATTTTCTGAATGAAAATTAATCGAAAGGACAATCATACTAAAGTTGTCAATGTTTCTGAGATGAGGCGGTATTTCCCCAATTTGCATTATTAGGATTATTGTCCTGATATTTGTTGACATTTACACGACGTTTCGGCCTTTGTACGCTTCGGCCTTTTTCAGTTATTGGGAATTTCGAACGGGAACATTTATTACAATCACTTTGGCATATGATTCTCATTCCTTGCATAAAGCACCTTTTGGTAGTAATGAGTTATCTCCCTCTAGCCCTCTAAGTCACTTGCTCACAACTGCTGTAGCCTGGATATAAACGTTGGTTAGTTCCAGTGACATGACCTAAATAGTTTATGAGTTCAATACCAGGCTACTGTAGTAGTGATCAATTAGCTTAGATGGTTAGAAGGAGATAATTCATGGCTACCAAAAGAAATTGACGCAAGGAATGAGAATGATACACCCCAGTGATCGTAATAAAGGCTTCGATTCGAAATTTTTTAGCCCCTGAAGAAAGCCGGAGTGTAGAACGGCTGAAACGTCGTACAAATGGCAACAAAGATTATGACAATAGTTCGAATAATGTAAATAAGGTAAATATTCAAAATGAAAGGTCCTGGGCACGACGGTAAACTGCATCCGGCAGCAAGGCCTCTGATTGGGAGGTTGTGAGGAGCATGGAACCACCTCTTATTTTGCTGTTGTTCTTAGATCCACCCTGACTCGGAGTTCTAGTACCTGTTAGGGTCCCAGCTATGGGCAAAGAGTTAAACCCCTAAACTGGGTTCAAAACATTATGAAAATATAAAAATACACTTTTATAGAAATATATACATAAAAATTGACTTTTATAGAAAAATATACATTTTTGAAGGAAAAATATTACCAACAATACATTTTTGAAGAAAAAATTATTACCATAACACATTTTTGAAAACAAAACTAGAAGACATTTTCAGTTTTTCTAAAATAAAAGGGAATAAAAACAATTTTTTTAAAATTAAAACCTGATTAAATCAACATTCTCACTATAATTGAACATTAAAAACAAATATCTTAAAACCCCATATTTTGGCATTCAAATATCCCACAGAGGTGTTGACATGCCACTCAACAAATCTCAAACTCAAAATCAAAATTGAAAAAAAATCTTTATTGCAACAAAAATATAAAAATCAAAAGAAGAAAAGCACAAATAATAATTATTCGAAATGCAAATACCGTGAATAAATCAATTTATTAAAAAAAAATTATAGCCTCATATACTTAAATAATACTGTTGTGGTGCAGTGGATATCGACTCGGAACGAGAAGTCGGGGAGTCGATTTCGAATTCCAGTTGAACTCCTTGCATTCACTTACGCACAAATACCGCTTGGAAAGGTATTAATCCGACTCTTCCCTCCAGTTATGGATTAAATAATAGGACAGACTGGGTTTTATAGCCTTGGCTGGTAAACAGTCTACTGCAGAAATTAATGGCTCCCTACTGCGGGATAATCTTCTGCCCAGGCAGTGATCTCTCTTTCAAGACAGGATCGCCCAAAGCGTGTATCACGTACGGCACTTAACTGACTGACTGAATATAATAGTTGAAAACATGATTAAGGCTTCTTCTGGGCATAAAATGGGAGATGAGTTTTATATTTTTATGACGTAATAAACTGCTAATATCTTCACTAATTATACTTAGTATAATAATGTAATATAATCTATCTCTTCTCCCTCCAGCTATGAGTTAAATTGCAGGACAGATTGGTATCTATAGCCTTAGTCGGCAACCAGTCTACCGCAGAAAGCTATGGCAACCTACTGCGGGATAATCTTCTGCCCAAGCAGTAATGTCTTTCGAGATATGATCGCCCAAGCGTGTATCATGTATGGCACTTGACTGACTGACTAAATATAACAGTTGGAAACATGATTAAGGCTTCTATTGGGCATAAAGTGGGGGATCGATTTCCTATTGTTTTTAAGTAATAAACTGATTCCCCACTAATTACTACATAATAATATAGTACATCACTTCCCCCATCTAGTTATGAGTCAAATAATAGGACAGATTAGATTCTATAGCCTTAGTCGTCAACCAATCTACCGCAGAAAGCAATGGCAACCTACTGCGGGATAATCTTCTGCCCAGTCAGTCATGTCTCTTTCGAGATATGATCGCCATGCACGTATGGCACTTAAATGACTGACTGAATATTATAGTTGAAAACATAATTAAGGCTTCTAATGGGCATAAAGTGGGGGATCGGTTTTCTATTGTTATAAAGTTATAAACTGATCTCCCACTAATTACTGTTAATCATATAATACATCTCTTCTCCCTCTAGCTTTGACTCAAATAACGGGACTGAATACTGCATGCACATAAGTAAGTATTAATGAGCGTTCGTTAAAGGATACCACTATTGTTTTTAAATTCATTTCTAGGCGCTCTTGATATTTTGGCAAACTGCCCTTTGCAATATAAATTTTCTGCAAGTCTTGTTCTCTTTTAAGAACGTCTAAGAATTTCCATTTTGCAATGTGTTGGGATGACACTTTCTGCAAAAACAAAAGTCCCATATCATCCTTCAATAGCATTATTATTAAAAAAATCATTATTGACCCTTTTGGCACGAGTTCCCGTTCGTATTTCAAGCATAGGTATTTTGAATAAACATTATTTGGTATAATTGTTTTTTCAATTAATTTTCATTCAAATAATTCCGATAAATGATTTTAGAATAACTCTTTTAGAACAATGTTTTTCGAACAATTTATTCGATACTGCTAAATGCTTATAAAATCACATTGATCTGATCATGTACGAATAATTTCATTCTCTAAAACGTCATGTAGATTACAGAAGCATCTCGTTATTATTGTAATATATTCACATAATATACAGACTAAAACGCACTAAATGTTTTTAATAACGTCTACATCTCAAACTTACTCATTATTTAATATATATATATATATATATATATATATATATATATATATATATATATATATAACGGCGTTTGGAGAAACCAAGATTAACAAATAAACATTGTGAAACTCTGGATTGTAGACGCTAAAGGTCAAAGTATGTCAGCCTTCTTTCGCCAGAATGACGTGTGATTCCAAATTTCAAAAGACCTGACTGTGGCCTGTACAGATAAATCATTTGAATGACGGCCAATTTCATCAGTATTCACATTTCTTGGTTCGTTCCTGTCCAATCGGTGGCCAACGTTTATTTTATAGGCTTACGATTTAGGGACGTAATGAGATTTTTATTTGTTTTGGTTTTAAGGTAATGTGGTTTTTATTCTTGTTCTGTATTGATTGTTTAATTTGTCTTTCTTTTTTTATATTTTTCATTCTTCCTTTCTCACCCTCACCCCTTTCCTTTCGAGCAGTCGTTCTCTGTAAATTTGTTCTTTGTAGGTATCTTGCATAGTCAGCTGCTTTCTCGATTAAACCAATTTTAATCTTGAGAGAACTTTTGTTCATTTTTCTTTTACCTCTCCTCCTTTCTTTATTCTCTCTTCTTCAACGACATATCTTCGTCTTTCTTTTTGTTCTTCTTTTTCTTTTCATTCTTCTTTTTTTATTTCAACTTCTTTTTTCCTTCTTTTTTCTTTTTTCTTTTTCTTTTCTTCATCTTCCCTCTTCTTCAAATTCTTCTTCTTCCTCTTTTTTCTACTTGCTCCTATCTTTTTCTCCTTCATCTCCTTCTTTTCATCCTGTTTATTTTTCTTCTTTTTTCTCCCTTCTACTTTTATTCTTCTTCATTCTTCTTTTTTCTTCTTTTCTTCTTCTTTCCTTTTCTTCTTCCATCTTCTTTATTCTTCTTCAGTCTTGTTTTCTTCCCCTTTCTTTTTCTTCTTTTTTTATTTTTCTTCCTACTTCTTTTATTCTTCTTTATTCTTCTTTTCATCCACTTTCTTTTTCTTCTTTTTTCTTGCTCCTTCTTCTCCTATTCTTTTTTCTTCCTCCTTATTTCTCTTATTTTTCTTCCCCCTACTTATTTTATGCTTCCTTCTTTTTTATTCTTATTTCATCTTCTTCATCTACTTCTTTCTTTCTTCATTTTTTCTTTTTCTTTCCTCTTTCTCATTCTTCGTCTTCTTCTTTCATTCTGCGCTTTTCACCCCCCCCCCGTCAATTTTTTCATCCCTCTGATCTTATTCTTCCATGTTTTTTCTCTCCATTTCTTTTCTTTTTTTCTTTTTCTCTTGCTTCTTCTTTTTCTTCTTAATGCTACTCCAACTCCTACAGCCCCACCTTCTTTTTATTGTTGGTCAAACCTTCCACCTGCCCACCTTCTTCACTTGTTCCTACCTTCTTATCTTCTTCTTTTTCAACGGTTGCACCTTCTTCTTCTTTTTCTTCTTCTTCTTCTTCTTCTTCTTCTTCTTCTTCTTCTTATTATTATTATTATTATTATTATGTCATTTTTTCATCATATTTCGATTTCTGCTTTGGTCACACTACCAACCAAGTCTGCGGGGAGACCTAAGGCAGGTAGTGGTGTGTTGTTATGACTCCATTTCATGTTTTTCTATCTTCCCTATCATCCCTAGTATTACATAGATAAAGTTTTCCTTAGTGTGTGGGCTGTACTTAATAAGACAATTTTTTGTATATCTCTTAAGCTGGGGTTTCCAGGGATTCTTTCAATGTGTTGGTTTGTTCCATTTTTTATCATTCCAAGTGAACCTACTATCACTGGCACAACTCTTGTTTTCAATTTCCACATTTTTTCTATTTCAATTTCCAGGTCTTTATATTTTGACAGTTTTTCAAATTCCTTGGTTGCTATGTTACAATCCTCTGGACAAGCCATATCAATTAATAGACAAGTTTTCTCCTTCTGGTTTTTAACAATAATGTCTGGCCTGTTTGCTTCAATTTTTATGTCTGTGTAGATGGTGTAATCCCATAGAATGGTTACATCTTCTATTTCTGTAACCGGTGCTGGGTGATGTTCATACCAGTGTTTGTTTACAGCTTTTCCATAATGTTTGCACATTGCCCAATGTAAATATTGTCCAACTCTATCGTGGCGATTTTTATATTCGTTTGGGGCAAGCACAGAACAGCCTGAGATTAGGTGGTCTATTGTTTCTTGGTGTTTATCACAAAACCTGCATTTTGGATCCATATTATTATGCATAATATTTGCCTGAAAGTTTCTAGTGAAAAGACTTTGGTCTTGTGCTGCAAGAATAAAGCCTTCAGTTTCAGACTTTAATCCAGATGCACGTAACCATCGATGAGTATTAACTTTGTCAACATTGGATTTATTGGCACGTACTGGATATTGGCCATGCAGAGGTTTGTCTTGCCAGCGCTGTTTCATCTGTTCAAGTTATTATTATTATTATTATTATTATTATTATTATTATTATTTGTAGCAAACATCCAAACCTTCACTTCTATAATTATTCTATTCAAATAATCCACCTTTGCAAGATATATTATACTGTCTCAAATATGAAGAAAAATAAAACAGATAATACTTTCGTAATAATAGAATTCAATTATCAATAAATTTAAATTTCTTCAAATATATCCCACGCTGAGTCATTGGATCCGGAGTGGAGAATCGCAAATTAATAATTCAAAGACATTCCTTTCGTTCACAACCGAAATATTCTCTGCTAATTCGTAAAATTTTTACACTTAGTTTGACGAGTAAGAAAAATATACATTTGTCTATATTTCTAAGATGAGGTAGTATTTACAGTGTTTACATTATTTGGACTATTGTCCTCATCTTTGTTGCCATTTGTACGATGTTTAATAATAGTTCATTCTATTTGTCTATATTTCTGAGATGAGGTAGTATTTACAGTACTTACATTATTCGGACTATTGTCCTCATCTTTGTTGTCATTTGTACGATGTTTAATAATAGTTCATTCTATTTGTCTATATTTCTGAGATGAGGTAGTATTTACAGTGTTTACATTATTCGGACTATTGTCCTCATCTTTGTTGCCATTTGTACGACGTTTCGGCTGTTGTACGCTCCGACCTTCTTCCGAATGAGGATTATATATCCCAGTGATTGTAATAAAACGTTCGGTTCAAAATTCTTAGCACATGAAGAAGGCCGGAGCATATAACGAGCGAAGCGTCGTACAAATGGCAACAAAGATGAGGACAATAGTCCGAATAATTTAAATACAGAAATATACATATTCTTCAATTGTTAGAATTGGGCAGTCTTTGAAAATACATTATTCCGGCCCCTGGATTATCAGTCACTCACTCAGTTAATTACTATACGTTAAATGAGTTAATTTTTTTAAAAATTATATCGCCCCAAGCAAGTTTTTCACCCCCCGCCTATTTTTTCATCCCTCTGATCTTATTCTTCCATGTTTTTTCTCTCCATTTCTTTTATTTTCTTCTTTTTCTCTTGCTCCTTCTTTTTCTTCTTGTCCCTTTTTGCAGAGGGTTACATAGGAGGAAATTTATGAGAAACAGTGACAGGAAGTGAGTAAGAGTTGAATGAGAATATTGATGAGATTGGAGTGGACGGAGAAAAAAGCATGAGAGAGAGGATGCAAGTTAGTGAGATAGGAAATGAGTTTTGACTTTACATTTAAATTCTTGGAGATTATAGCTGTCGGGAAAGCAAGTAAATGGAAGAGAATTCCACAGGCGGGAATGCGAGAAAAGAAGCTATTGGAGTAGAATTTGCGTTTTACATTTTATTGGTTTCACAGTTTCTAATCTTGTTGCTTGAGTAAATTCATATATAGGAGACAGCATTAAGCTAAGTTCATCAGAGCAGAAACCGTGAAAGTATTTGCGAAACAGAGAAGCCACATTGAGCTGGTGAGAAAGTGACTGTATCCGAGCTGCCAAGTCAGAATCTATCACATTACAGATTCTTCGTTGGATTTTGTCAAAGACACCTAGGTAGATAACAGGAGCACCCGACCAGATATGGCAGCAGTATTCAATGCACGGGCGGATGGTAGATTTATATATGCGTAGGATTGTTTCAGGCGGAAAAAACTTCTTGATGCTACACAGAGAACCGACTTTATTAGCAGCGGATTTAGCTATGGATTCTATATAGTCATTCAACTTTCGAGACATAGTTATCTAGGCAGAAGATTTTCCCGCAATATTTTGCCATTACTTTTTGCGGTAGACTGGATACCAACCATAGAACCCAACCTGTCCTAATATTCAACCCATATCTGGGGGTAGAAAAGGCCTAATAACTTTCTCAGGGTTATTTGTTGTCATGGGAATTAAACGAAATCGACTTGAACGCTAATAAAACGGTTTTATTCTCCTCCAGGGTCTTTCCTGGCACTGTTGGTAAATCTGGAGAGAAATCACGTAATAAGACAACCATGTTATTATGAATGTCTTTAGACAGAAGGATTAAAATTATTTTTGCTGGCATTGTTAAGACTACGATATTGGATTTTCTCTGTCTTTTCTAGTTACTTTTGAAGTGTTTTTAAACAGTCAGAGTGGAAAATAATGCATGCAATATTTCACAGGCCCGCCATCACTCCTTCGTAATCAGCCTATCATACATTCAGCAAATACTCGTAGTTTAATTTTAATTTAGGTCGGGCACTTTTTATTGCCACCAACACGGTGTTCTCTCTCTCAGTATGTCTCTCTCATTCTTTCTTTTCTCTCTCTCTCTCTCTCTCTTTCTTACTATATATATATATATATATATATACATATAAACTTATTTATAAATAGAACTTTGTGTGTGTGTGTGTGTGTGTGTGTGTGTGTGTGTCTGTGGGTGTGTATCTGTTACCTATAGCCTCCGAAACGGCTGAACCGATTTTCTTGAAAATTTAAACAGTTGTGCTCTAAGCCTCTACGAGTGTTCTTAGCTAGGTTTGTGTCGAGGTACCCCCGATAAATATCGAAAATCGACAAGCGAAAACATCGGGTTATAGAAAGAGTGGTCCGATTTTAATCAAATTTGATAGACTCATAAACAAAGACATAAGAAACGATATTCAGAAGTTTCAAGGTTGCAGTTCTTCCAATAGTGCAGAAAATCGATAATATATATATATATATAAAAGACAAAATGTTTGTGCGTGTGTCTTTTTATCTGCTATATGTCTGTATTTTTTCCAGCCCTTTTATTTTAGTTTTTGCTTCGGGTTTGACTCTAAGTAGGTATAATTGTATTTCGTAGTCTCAGTCATGATACCATTTACTCAGAGGACGTATTTATCCTTCAAAATTCAGTTTACGACCTAAAGACTTATTTGATATCGATACCAGGAAATCAAAATTTGACTTACATCCATTCATTTTTCTTTCAGTCTACGGTTTCGCTTTAACTGGAAACAACTATTGCTTTTTAGTCTTTCATGCCAAAGTCCAAAGAGTCTGAGCTCCAAGGCCATGGATTATTTTTAAAGCATTCATTACACCCGAGCAACGACGGGCTATACTGCTAGTATCTGATAAGTATATTAACGGTGGACAGAAATTCCGACACGAAAATCCGAAATCATATGTGAATAGCGATAAACTTGTTTCGAAATCTTAGCAAATATAAAGAAACAGAAATGAGAATCGTTAAAACCAAGAGAATAAATGGAAAATTGATGTAGTATTAGTCCTGACATCGAAAGCTGGAGAATCTTCTAAAGGGATGAATAAGAGACGTAAAGTAATAGATATCTTTCAAGAAAATCGGTTCAGCCGTTTCGGAATCTATAGGTAACGGAAACACTGACACATACACAGACAAAGCTCCATTTATAAATAAGTTTAGATTAGATAGATAAATGTAAATTGTTGAATCTGTTCGATTTTAGTATATCGGATCTATAATTTGCATCTTGGCCTCTTTCTTTTGACATAGTGTGTTAGTGAGGAAAAGTATTTGATTTATCCGTAAGCAATGTCTAAAAAACCAGCCTCTATTGAACGTGAACTCTGTTGGAGAACGAATGCGACATTCATACTAGCAATGATATCTGAAAGAGCAATACAAATGCAAAAGGATGTTCACCTAGTTTTTTATTGATTCGGCAAACGAAATTCTTAGAGGTATAATGAAGAAAAAGGGCTTAGAAAAATTAATAGAAAAAGGAAAAAATGAATGGAAAAGGGACAAAGGAAAATTACTTTAGTCTACCTAGCACTCCTCCGTACATGAATAGATAAACTGGCTGAAAACAAACGTATTAAAGGCTACAGTAAATTGTAGACAGCAATGATTGTCAACGGACTGAAGCGACACGGCATATAGAAGAAGAATTAAGAATAGACAGTAGAGATTCGTGATTACTGTTATGTCATTCCAAAATATGACGAGGGTTTTTAGCATCACCATCAATTTTGTGGCGTATTTTGTCGAACGCCTTCGCATAATCGATAAAACATAAGTACACGTCCATCTTTATTTTTATTGCTCTTTCGGAGAGAATCATAATAATAGATATGGCGTTTTGTCCTTATCTCTAGCCTGATGCTGCTTCTGGTTCATCAGAATTCGGACGAACAGATATGTAATGTGCTACACAACTTAATTCTTCTTCTATATACCATGTGGCTTCAGTCCGTTGACAATCATTGCTTTCTACAATTTACTGTAGCCTTTAATACGTTTGTTTTTAGCTCTCAGAAACACAGTTTCTCTATTCATTTACGGAGCAGTCCTAGGTAGACTAGAGTAGTTATCTTGTCCCTCTTCCCTTCATTTTTTCATCAGGCTAGAGATAAGGACAAAAACGCCATATCTATTATTATGATTCTTTCCGAAAGGGCAATAAAAATAAAGATGGACGTGTAGTTATGTTTTATCGATTATGCGAAGGCGTTCGACAAAATACGCCACAAAAATTGATGGTGATGCTAAAAAACCTCGTCATATTTTGTAATGACATAACAGTAATCAAGAATCTCTACTGTCAATTCTTAATTCTTCTTCTATGTGCCGTGTCGCTTCAGTCCGTTGACAATCATTGCTGTCTACAATTTACTGTAGCCCTTAATACGTTTGTTTTCAGCCAGTTTATCTATACATGTACGGAGAAATGCTAGGTAGACTAAAGTAGTTTTCTTTTGTCTCTCTTCCCTTCATTTTTTTCCCGTTTCTATCAAATTTTCTAAGCCCTTTTTTTTCATCATAGCTCTAAGCATTTCGTTTGCCGAATCAATAAAAAAATTAGGTGAACATCCTTTTGCATTTATATAGTTCTTTTAGTTATCATTCCGAGTATGAATGTCGCATTCGTTCTCCAACAGAGTTCACGTTCATTTGCGCCTCGCTTTTTAGACAGTGCTTACGGATAGGTTAAATACTTTTCCCCCCTAACACACTTTCCGTGAGCTAAAAACAAACAGAAAATGTATTAAGGCTACAGTAAATTGCAGAAAGCAACGATTGCCAACGGAACGAAGCAACACGGCAAATAGAAGAAGAATTAGGTTTTGTAGCACATTACAAAACTGTGCGTCCGAATTCTTATGAACAGAGCGTGAAGCTGCATCAGGCCAGAGATAGAACAAGAACGCCATATTTATTATTATCATACTCTCCGAAAAGACAAGAAAAATAAAGACTGATGTGTACTTAATATTTTCGATTATACGAAGGCGTTCGACAAAATACGCCACAAAAATTGATGGAGATGTTCAAAACCCTCGTCATATTTTGGAATGACATAACAGTAATCAAGAATCTCTACTGTCATCAAGCCACCTGCATACGGATAAGTAACGACTCCAGACGATATACAAAGTTAGAAAGGGGTGTAAGACAAGAATGTGGCTTTTTACCGGATCTATTCAACTTGTTCAGCGAGACTATTCTAAGAACAGAATTTTATGACAGGTTTTCTGTTTGGAGGTCAGAATTTGAATAATACAAGGTACGCAGATGATACAGTGCTGATAGTAGACACGGAAGATAGCTGAAGAGAGTGACAAGAAAGGACTACAAATAAAATGCACGGAAACTCATCAGCAAAATGAGAAGCCAAAAATATCAAATACCGGTGGAGGATACTAAAATTAAACAGGTACAAAAATTTAAATGCCTGAGAAGTGTTTTATGAAAAGACGGAAATTGCGACAATGAAATCCGAAAGGCGAATCGGCATGGCGAATTACGCATTCTACAAACGGAGTAGAGTATTAAGAGATGGGAAAATTTCGCTAGAATCAAAGAAGAGTGTCGTGTAATTCTATGTGATGTCAATTCTTCAATATGACAGTGAATGCTGGACAATATTATCGAAAATGTTGAAAAACTTGAAGCAACTGAAATGTCTTTCTTCATGGATCGAGAAGGGGAGCAATAATGAGGTTTTGAAAAGGATGGAAATGACAAAATAAAATGAACATCAGAATACTGAACATCAGAACGAGACAGCTAAAGTTCCTGGGACATGAAAAGAAGGAGAGCTTAGAGAACCTTGATATTAACAGGGCAGATAGAAGGAAGGAGAGACAGTGGAAAACAGCGTTTAACATACGTGACGGGACTGAGTGGGTGCTTGGCAGAACGGGGATTGCGTGATGTAACAGGAGAAAGCGTGCTTAGAGCCACCATGGATAGTGAGATGTGGAAAGCCATGATCGCCTACGTCCTGAAAGGACAAGGCACCTGAAAGAAAATATATATAAGCTAACTGTTTACAAGAAATTATAATGTGGATATAGAATAGGGGACCAATTCTATATTATAATCAATAAATAAACTGATCCCTAATTTTGTGGCCATGCTAGTTTCTATATATTTATATTCTAGATTTATAGTTTTAAGCTAAGGGATGACTGAGCGGGGTTTGGGTGTAGTAACAGGAGAAAGCGTGCTAAGAGCCACCAGGGATAAGAAAACGTGGAGGGCCATGATCGCCTACGTCCTGAAAGGACATGGTACATACACTACCGACCATAAATTTGGGACCACTTAGATTTATTCTCTAAGAAAACGAAATAGCAAATTTTGTCTTAGAAGAATATAGATATATTTCATTGTTACTCACAATAATTAAAACCATAATTAACATAGAGTAATTTCAAATTTAATTAAAGTTAATTCATATTTTCTTTTCATCAAAGAAATCACCACAAGCATTTATTACTGCAGTGCAAATCCTTGGCATTCTTTCTAATAACTTATAAAAATAGGTTGGTGAAAGTGATTTCCAAGCATCCTGCAAGCATTTAAACAGCATTTGTTCATTGTTAGGAAGTTCATTTCGAACTGTACGATCAATTTCATCCCTTATTCTCTTTCTTTAATAAGGGTTTCTTAACTGCTACACAGTCTTTAAGCTCAGCAGAATGAAGTCGCCTCTTAACAGTAGTAACAAATACTGGATGTTGCCGAGTAGAATTAATTTCAGTTGTTAGTTCCGGAGCGGTTTTTCTTCTATTCCTCATGCTAGATATGATCAAGTGCCTATCCTCTAAAATAGATGTTACTCTGGGCCTACCAGATGTTTTTCTGTCAATATTAACTCAGATTCACGAATTCGTTGAAGGCAATAATGCAGGGCATTTTTGGTTGGCTTAATTTTTTAGCAATGACACGTTCAGAATATCCTTCTTTCGAAAGAATTTCAACCCGATCTCCTTTGTCAATGCTTTCTGTTTCTTCCTTGCCATTTATACCGTAGTAATACAGTTTACAAAAATGAATTATACCATAATTATATCTGAATAAATCTGAATTTTCGGCAAAAGCTTGGTCACAATAAGAGAAGTCAAGTAGCAAACTGAGAAAATGTTTACTTTAAAGTTGAAAAGAATATTTTTTTTTACTTGACATCTGCATATGAATAACAAAAATTACAAACACGGCAAATTTGATTCTGCTAAAAATTTGGGTGGTCTCAAGTTTATGGTCGGTAGTGTAGAAGGAAAATATATGTGCGAAATGTTTATAAGAAATTATAATGTGGATATAAAATAGGGGATCAATTCTATATTATAATCAATATATGAACTGATCCCTCATTTTGTGTCTATGCTAGTTTCTATGTATTTATATTCTAGATTTATGGTCTTGAGCTAGTGGATAGCAGAGCGGGGTTTAGCTGGTGTAACAGGAGAAAGCTTGCTAAGAGACACCAGGGATATGAAGACATGGAAAGCCATGATCGCCTACGTCCTGAAAGAACAAGGCTCATAGAAGAAGAATATATATGCTGTTTATAAGAACTTATAATAGGAATATAAAATGGAGGATTAATTCTATATTATAATCAATATATAAACCGATCCCTCATTTTGTGGCCATGCTAGGTTTTATAAATTTATATTCTACATTTATGGGCTTGAGCAGGTGGATGACAGTATGGGGGTTGCGTGGTTTAACAGGAGAAAGCCTGCTAAGAGCCACCAGGGATAGTGAGATGTGGAAAGCCATGATCACCTACGTCCTGAAGGGACATGGCACATAGAAGAAGAAGAAGAAGAAGAAGAACTGTGGGCTGAAAGGCATTAATTTTAACTTTTCTTATTGTCCATTTTCAAGTTTGATGACGGTTTGATGATGGGCTGAAAAGGTCATATGATGTTTGAGCTGTGAAATATTTCAGCCATTAATTTCCTTTCTCTTCATAAATAACTGCCTATTTTTCTAGAACGAATGTTGGCTGAACAGTTCATAGGTTCACTATGAAGGTGTAATGCTAGAGTTGCGAAATTTTTAATGCATTAATTTCAATTCTTCTTCATAATAACTGCATTGTTTCTTTCCAGATAAACTTAAAGGGAATATCTTCTTCACTTATGACACTTGTTCATTCAGGACGTAGGCGATCATAGCTTTCCATTTTACCCTATCCATGGCGCCTTCTCCTGTTACATCAGCCAAACCCCGCTCTGCCATCCACTAGCTGAAGACCAGAAATCTAGAATATAAATATATAGAATCTAGCATGGCCACAAAATGAGGTATCAGTTTATATATTTATTATAATACAAAATAAATCCCCCATTTTATATCAATGTTATAATTTCTTATAAAAAGTTGGCATATACATTCTTCTTCTATTTGCCTTGTCTTTTCAGGACGTAAGTGATCATGGCCTTCCACGTCTCCCCGATGGCTCTTAGCACGCTTTCTTCTGTTATATTTACGCAACCCCCGTCCTCTCATTCAGGTCCTTTAAATATTTTAACCGCTGCTTTCTCCTGTCTATATTTCTTCCTATCTGACCAGTTAGTATCAGGCTCTCCAAGCCCTCTTTCTTCATTTCATGTCCCAGGAACTTTAGTTGTCTTTTCCTCATGCTCAGTATTAATGTTTTTATTTGCCATCTATTCCCAAACCCCATAATTGTCCACATGCTCGGTCCATGATATCCTCAGCATCCTTCTGTAGAGCCACATTTCAGCTGGTTCAACTTTCACCTTTATCTTCGATGATATTGTCCAGCATTCACAGCCACTGAAGGACCGACATCACACAACAATCCAGTACTCTCTTCTTTGTTTCTAGCCAAATTGTCCTTTTACTTAATACCATTCTCAGCTCCTGGAATGCATTTTTGGGCTTTTCGTCTCAAGAATATAAATGTATAGAAACTGCTGTGACCACAAATTGAGAGGTCAGTTTATATATTGATTGTAGTATGGAACTGATCTCCCACTTTATATCCAGCATACTTCTGTAGAACCACATTTCGGGTGCTTCAACTTTTTCCTTCATCTTTGATTATATTATCCAACACTCACTGCCATGTTGAAGAATATACATCGCATAGCAATCTAGCACACTCTTCTTTGTTCCTAGTGAAAGTTTCATGTATTTTACTAAGGTTCTAGAACGCGTCTTTCGACATGCCTATTCGCCTTCGGATCTCTGCTTCGCAATTTTATCTCTTGTTAGAACATTTCCTAGCTATTTAATTTTTTGTACTTTCTTGATTCTGGTATCCTCCACCAGTATTTGGCATTTTTGGTTGCTCTTTTTTCTGATGACCATGCACTCGGTTTTCTTGCAGTTTATTTGTAGTTCCTTCTTGTCACTCTCTTGAGCTACCTTCTGTAAGTTTTCTTTTCCGTGTCTGCTATCAGCACTGTATCATCTGCATAACTTATGTTGTTCAAATTGTAGCCACCGATGATTAATCATGGCATAACATCTAGACAGGAGATATATTGAAAAATAAACCACATTTGTTAACCTTCTATTAAAATCTTGGTCAGCTTATGAACTTTTCAATCAACATTCGTTTATGAATGGCCGAAGATGAACAGGGAGGATAAAAACCCGAAAAAAACTTTTTCTAAGAGTCATTGTGAGTTGTTGCGAGATATGGTTGCTCGCGTTTTTAATGATCGCTGCGCATAAAAGATGGTTTGCAGAATTTGTTTACTGTACAACTTGTACAGATTAAGTCTTTGTGTATTTGTTTCTGACATTGCGTGTGTGAACGCCTATGGGCAAAAAGCAGGAGATAGTTTTGTAATAACATGAGAACATCAGTTTGACTCTGTAAGATTGAAAAAGAAAGAAAGATAGAAAGAAGAGGATGAAGAAGAAAAGTCCGGCAAACATTAGGTTAGATTTGTAGAAAACAAGTTTGAGAAACTAGGGGAAGAGAAGGGCGAGCGAGCAGACTCATGAGATGCGTTAGAAAAGTTTCTATGTGCAAAGAGGCCACCTAAAAGAAATTCGGAATCCTCAAAGACAAGCAATAGATTCTTTGAGACTCATTCATCAGAACTAATTTGTTTTCTGATTCCAATTCTACGTCTCTTTTTTTTTGGTTCTTACTTCTGAGAGCAGCGATGGATTAGAAAGAAAATCAAGAAAGAAATGGAACCAAAAATGGTTGCGAAATAAAAAAATAATGCCAGAGATTTTTTTAAGTTTGAGGAGGAATTGAACCAACTTATTTTAAATAAATTCTTATGTTTGACATATGCTATAGTTTTTGTGTTATCATCTATCTCATTTTTAAATTAATGTAAAAAAGTGCTACTTAAGGCGTAAGCTATTGTTGCTTTAGTAAGAATGAAGTTTTTCTGATTAATAATAATAATAATAATAATAATAATAATAATAATAAACTATATTTTAATGTGACTCTTTGTCTCCCTTACTATTTTGCATGTGATTAATATAATTAACCAGTCAACTTCACAAAACAGATTGTGGTTATAAAATAGCTCAAAAGAAAATAAGCCATCTATTTTACATGGATGACATAAAGTTGTATCCTAAGAATGATAATGAGCTGGAAGGTCTTCTGCAAATTGTAAAATGCTTAAGTGAAGACACTGGAATGAAATTCAATTTGAATAAATGTGCTAAAGCTACAGATTTACGTGGATTGCTACAACGAACAACCTCAATTAGCTTAGGCCCTGCCGTAACAATAAAAGACTTAGAGCAAGAAGAAGTGTATAAATACCTAGGTGTAAATGAGAATGAAAGAATTCACTATAAAAAATAGTGCGTAACGAGTACTATAGAAGGCTACGACTGATAATAAAAACTGAATTGAATTCTCAGAACATAATTATGGCAATTAATAGCCTTGCCATCCCAGTGGTCCAATATAGTTTCAACATCTTGATGTTCTGTACTTGCTCCAAATGAATATAAAAATTGGCACGATAGAGTGGGGTAATATTTACTGGTATGAACAGCAGCCATCACTGGTTACAGAAATAAGAGATGCCACCATTCTATGGGATTGCACCATCTACAAAGACAGAAAAATTGAAGCAAATAGGCCGGACATTAGATGCGACCGTCGGGAGTCGTTATCAAAGACTAGGGTGTTATGCTAAGACAACTCCGAAATTTCTAGGCGCAGCGAGGCTGGTGATAAGCAAAGAGGTGTTCGATCACTGCTCCCAGATCGGCAGGAGTAGAAAAACCCTAAATATTAATTGCTCCCCACGTCGTTTGGTGTTCTGGGGAGCGCAGCCTAATTCCATGTGTATTTCGATAGTTTTAGGCTAGTGCGTATTTGCAGAATTGATCTGTGTCGCACGTGAAGTTAAATCTTCTTGAATTTTTTTTACGGCGTGCCTTAAGGGTCCGCCATTTGTTGGTCAAGGTCAGAGAAAGGCTACTAGCTGCTGCTATTGCTATGGTCGTTTGGGGGTCAGGAGGCGGCTAATAGCTGCTGCTGCTGTTAAGATCTTGACTTTTTAGAATCGGCTGTTTGGGGCCGAGACAATGTAACGCTAGGGATGTTAGGGGAGATAGAAAAAACATGAAATGTAACCATGACAACACACCACGACCTGCCTTATGTTTTCCCGCAGACTTGGTTGGTAGTGCGACCATAGCAGAAATAGAATTTTGATGAAAAATGATATAATAATAATAATAATAATAATAATAATAATAATAATGTGCAAACACTTTCGAAAATATAAAAAAACTGGTCTGAACATCACCCTGCACCGGTTACAGAAAAAGAAGATGCCCCCACTCAGTGGGATTACACCATCTATACAGACAGAAAAACTGAAGCAAATAGGCCGGACATTATTGTGAAAAACCAGAAAGAAAAACTCTTGCCTATTTATTCATATGGTTTTTCCAGCGGATCGTAACATAGCAGCAAAAGAATTCGGAAAACAATCAAAATATAAAAACCTGGAAATAGAATTATAAAAAAAAAAAAAGGTGGATATTGAAAACAAGAATAGCGACAGTGGTTGGAGGTATATTTGGTAATAAAAAATGGATCAAATCAACAAATTAAAAGAATCCCTGGAAACCCCAACATAAGAGGTATACAAAATATTGTCTTTTTAAGTCCAGCCCACACACTAAGAAGAATTTTCTTTATGAAACGCGAGGGATGTTATAGGAGATAGAAAAACATGAATTGTCGCCATAAAAACACACCACAATCTTTCTTAGTTTTTTTGCAGATTTATTAGGTAATGTAACCATAGCAGAAATCGAATTATGATGAACATGACATAAAAATTACTCTTACAATTAAAAAAACCTTGTGCCTTTATATATTTTTCACTCCTAACACGCTCATAGACAGAGAGTGGCAACAACGAAGTAGCGCCAGCTCAGTTCGTTCTCTTTACTACCTGTTATTAAACTTTACTACAGTTATTAAGTCTCTTGCATCGTGTTTGCTCTTTAATAGTGCTTTATTATTGTTTTTGCCAATAATTAAAAGATTAGTAGTGAGGAATATATATATAAATATATATTTCAAATTGTCGTTTGTTTAAAGAAAATTTCGTTAATCTTCGTTAATTTCCGTAACATAGTTACATTTATTGACATTACGATACATTTCAGAGCAGATATGGTTATAACGATGAATCGAAAATTGTGTCATATAGGCTTGATTTGACTACGTTAGACTGTTGGTCATTCATGGTCGAAAGGACTAAGACACGCTAGATCAATTGGTGGCTTCCCCTATATTGATAGGGGTTGCAAGTTCGAATCCTGCAGAATGACACACATTTTCGTAAAAAATATTTATTGTAAATAATCAGGGCGGTAGAAATAAACATGTAATATTGTTTAATTAAAAAACAGAATATCTACTTAAATACGACTACCGATCAAAAATAAGGTTCGAACAAATCACTATACAGATAGATAGATAGATAGATAGATAGATAGATAATGAAGAGAATGAGATAGATAGATAGATAGATAGATAGATAGATAATGAAGAGAATGAGATAGATAGATAGATAGATAGATAGATAGATAGATAGATATTCTTTTCTCTTAGTTATATGTATGTAGATGGAAACATTATAGAAATGTTATTTTATAATACACGCATGGATAACTAGACAAGCGAAAAATGTAAAATGGCCAAAAAACAAAAAACTGATATAAAAGCATATCAATCCGTGAAGGAGCACAAAATCCTGCTTTGAATCAAAATGGATTCGCAGAGAAACGATTTTCTTTTTCAAAGATGGCAGCACACTGGAAGAGAACCTTAAATGTCGTGCTAACAAAAATCGCTTGTTTACAAATCCGATCTTTGGTTTTCAATTCTAATCTCTGGATTTCTCCTCTTTATGTCAAATGGGTTCATTGAGTGCTGGATATTACATCAGGTGTAGGCTTAACAAATGACGTACACTATCGGCCATAATTATTAGGCCACCCCAGTGTTTTAAGAAAATTATGTATTTCGTCATATTTATTTAGTATTTATCACAAAGGGAATAATTGCAAAGGAAAATAGAATGGTTCTTTTGACTGAAAAATATGCAAATTATGATTAAGCTGAAAAAATTATTCCGTGACAAATTCTTCTTGGTGCATCTCATAATGTTGGCTGAGGTTAATAAAGGTTTGCGTCTCTCTTCTTAGCAAATGCTACACAGCACACTAGATACCGCGTAACAACTGTGTAGCTTCCAAAAATATATGTATCTCTTGGCTTGGATCCACAGTTCAGCTCCATGATAAAAGTTATACCGAAGCAAGCTTGATATTAAAGTTTTCTGCAATTAAGTGCTAGACGAAGTATCCTTCATACTGCCAAAAAATTACTCCCTTAACGCAATTGTACTAAAATACGAGATTACTAATTAGAAAAATTCTTTAGCATAGAGCGTTGGCTCCTGATGAATTAAAAAGATGAAGGTGACTATTTTACTTTTAGCATCTCTCTCTTTTAAGTGCCATACGTGAAACACGCTTGGGCGATCATGTCTCGAATGAGACATGACTGACTGTGCAAAAGATTATACCACAGTAGGTTGCCATTGCTTTCTGCGGTAGATTGGTTGCCAGCCAAGGCTATAGAACCCAATCTGTCCTGTTCTTTAACACATAGCTAGAGGGAGAAGTGATGTGTTATATTCTTACGTAATAATTAGTGGAGGATCAGTTTATTGCTTCATAACAATTGAAAACCAATCCCCCACTTTATGCCCAGTATTATTTTTAATCATGATTCTAACTATTATATTTAGTCAGTCAGTTAAGTGCTATACGTGTTACACGCTTGTGCGATCATGTCTCGAGAAACACATGAATGACTGGGCAGAAGATTATCCCGCAGTAGGTTGCCATTGCTTACTGCGGTAGACTGGTTGCCAGCCAAGGCTATAGAACCCAATCTGTCCAGTTATTTAACCCATAACTGGAAGAAAGAGACGAATTAATACCATTCCCAAGGGTTACTTTCTTCTGCTACCTTCTGTAAGAGGCCTTGTAATTTCCATTCTGTGTCTACTATCAGCACTGTATCATCTGCGTACCTTAGGTTGTTTAAATTGTGGCCGCCAATTACGAAGTCAGGCATAACTTCTAGGTTCTTCAAAATATTCTCACTGTATAAGTTGAACAGATCCAGTGAAAAGACACATCCCTGTTTTACGCCTCTTTCTAACTTTGTATATCTACTCAATTCATTACCTGTCCGTATGCAAGCGATTTGCTGCCAGTAAAGATTCTTTATTACTCTCAAGTCTTTCCCAAATATGTCCAGGCTGACGATCATCTCCATCAGTTTTTTGTGGCGTATCTTTTGTTAATACTCGCAATAACATGTACATCAAATGAATTTGTATATATTTTATAATTACCTATATTGCTGTTTCATTAATGAAAGAATGAATAAAATTTAGGGTGATTCGTACGAGTTCAAGTTTGCTTCTATTCCTTGTAAAATTTTGCAAAGTAATAATAACAAAAGAACCATTCTATTTTCATTTAGAATTATCCACTTGGCAATAAATACTAAACATAGTATGAAATACATAAATTCTTTTAAAAAACTTGGGTGGCCTAATAATTATGGCCACTTAATATGTGATGATTTATGAACATGGCTTATTGTTGCTCATCATCTCGGTATCAATTTCAGTTTATAAGTCGATAATGAAAAAAGTTGGTGAAAAGCAAGATAACATGGTATGAACTGTAATATTTATGAGTCAGTAGATGGTAGATTGTTTCACAGGCGGTGAAAAAGAGATGCTGACAATTTCTCTTTTAATAAGAATCGCTTCTTCGTACACTGAAATTTCGTCAACAGAGAATTGCGCAAAACTTCAGCTATTCTGAAATTACCTGGAATTGAAATTGTAAAACCATACTTTGCATTATTATGCCTTCTTGATTTATCTTAACACACACACACACACACACACACACACACACACACACACACACACACACACACACACACACATATATATATATATATATATATATATATATGACAGTCTTTATCTATCTGCATGCATACAGACAGAGAGAGATACATCTGTGGTAAATATATAAGAAAACTTAGAATGTTTTTCCTTTCATATGTTTATATAATCAACTATATATATATATATATACTACCGGCAATAAAAATATGCTATCCCAGTGTTTTAAAAAAAATTATGTATATCATACTATTTTTTTGTATTTATTACCAAGTAAATAATTGTAAATGAAAACAGAATGGTTCTTTTATTAATATTAACTGTGTAAATTTTCAAGAAAATCGGTTCAGCCGTTTCGAAGTCTATAAGTAACGTACACACACATAAACAGTGGCAAGTTAAGATTATATTGACGAACCTGAAATATTTCTACAAAACTTTTATTTATTAATAAATAATTCTCAAAAGATTTTCTTAGTCAATGAATAATTAATCTGCCATTCCAATATTTTCTCCTTCCAGTTGCGCCTTGGTTTCTGAATCTAAATTTTTGTGGAATATCCTAACTGGTGTTCGGAAGTTTGGGTCACTGTGTCGGGTCAGGATACTTTTACCGCCTGAATCCATCCTGCATATATACAAATCAACCATCCGTCCTTGCATGGAATACTGCTGTCAGATATAGTCAAACCAACCTGCCATTCATCCCAGTGTTCTCGACAGGCTCCAAAGGAGAATCAGTAATTTGATGGCTACCGACTTGGCGGCTCGACTCCAGCCACTTTCCAACCGCCGGGATGTGGTTTCCCTCTGTCTGTTTTATAAATATTTTCATGTCTTCTGCTCCAACAAACTTAAGTCACTGCTGCCTCTGCAACAGGTGTTTACTCGCGCAACCAGACTGGCAACTGATCTAAATGTGAATAGGTGGATTCACATTTAGATCAACCAAATGCAGACGACAATTCTACTCCTGCAGCTTCTTTTCTTGCACTTCCTGTCTGTGGAACTCGCTTCCATATTCTTGCTTTCCTGACGGCTACAACCTTCAGGAATTTAAATGCAATATCAATACCCATCTCTTAACCACTTGACTCTAGTTCTTTCTACACCACCCTATTTATCTTTTATTTTTTCTCCATCTCTGCAACTGTCATCACACCTATATTTGCATCCTTACCTTGTCCGTCTTTCTATTTACTCTCCTCCTATCTAATTTTTTTACTCTTACGCAGACCTCTGTAGCACATCAGTAGCATTCCTACCTTTCTCGGGGTGATACATTTAAAAAATAATATCACGTCATGTTGGTTATTTTAGACTACGGAAGACAGGACTGTTTTATTAAAAAGTCCTGTGCAATTTTCAACATTACGAGCATTGTTCTATTTGTCATATATTTAAAACGATAGAGCAGAAAGAAAAGGAAATGCATATAAGCTTTAGTAAAAAGTGGTAGTCTGTTGCCACAAAAAAATTTAGCTATAGTTCTGTACTCTTGGTTAGTCTTAGAACGTTTTTAACGTTTAAGAGTTTCAAAGTGATCTGATGGTCATTAAATAGCAGCATGTAGTTTTTCTATAAATACTGACAAATACAGAAGTGTGTGTCAGAAAAGTCACTCACTGTAACTATCGTGATTGTGTCCTTCAGCTTAAATATTTGCTCCTGTAACATTGCTATTCGACCTTCTGAGCCGATCTTCCAATAGGATTCGTGCCAGCTATATGTGATCAATTATCTCTTCCTGTTTTGTAATATTTTGTGGGAACGGTCTTTACAATATTTGACAATTTCGAGCAAAGTTTCGACCAAATATATTGCGTGATGCTTTGCAAATCTATTACCAAGACAGTCGGAATGTCTCTTTATGCTTTTGGCCAAAATGCATTTATAGAAACGCGGGCACTAGCGTTTAAAATTCGGTGTCAGTTCAAGAAGACTGGCGTCAAAGGTGGGTGGTTACCAATGAAAAAAATAGTAAGGACAACATTTGGTTAACCCATTCACAAAATATAATTAAAATTAGTCGGATGGAACTTCGAGCATGCAGTCGATGGTAGTAAACAAGGTTCTAGAAGAGGATGCTGAACCTGAGACGCATAAACAATGAAGGTACCTCTGTTTTCTTAACTACAAAATATTTTAATATACCATAATTATTTAATCATAATTATAATATAAACACTTCAGCCCTTTTACTCATGAAGTATTTTTTTAAAAAAATGATCCAACTTGCTGTTAAAAATCGTTTACCTATTTATGTATTATGTGGTCCTACTAGGTACCTTACTCAGACAAAATAATTTCCTTTAAAATTTAATTAATTACTATGTTTTATTTGTAATTTCTACTCTAACATAAATGAATGAATATTATTTTAATAAAATAAATGACCCACACAATACTAAATTGTTGTTGTGAATACAATATAACTAAGTATACTTCAATTATCTAATCCTAACTCTAACTTAAACATTCAAACTCCTTTACTCATAATAGTAAACAAAAAAAGTTCAACAAAAAAAAAAATTAAGCTTCTTGATATAAATTATTGTCTACCCATTTAAAAATCTAAGGTCCCACTATGTAAGTCACGTGTCTATCTCTAAGTCATTTTGTCCCCTTTTCCTCACCCAAATATTAAATCTCGATAGTAAGATAATTCTCAATTTTGATTGAACAATTTTTTAAATAATCATGAATTCATCTTATATTTTCAAACATAAGTCGTTTTCACCATTTATTTTAACATATCACCTGAAGAGGAACAGTTTTGCTTTTGTGAAACACGAAAATTTTTGTGTTGTGATATTATGCATTTATAGACTATTGTAATAACAAAATTACAATATTGTGGACTGTTTGGCCAGGAAGAAAGACGAGTAAACAGGAAGGGGGTTACAAATAGTGTATTAGAATAACAAGAACAAATATATAAAACAAAGTGTTAGTATTCAGCAAATAGACGTGTAAGTACGACGGTTATAGTTACGCTGCGACTTGACTGTCATAAGACTGCGTCTAGAGTGTCAGTCAGCTGTGTCCTAGCTTCGTTCCGGAAACCACGCAGATTAGCATTATATTGACGGAGTTCATTTTTACAGAATAGAGCAGCATAATAATATATATAACTAGCATCATAGCCCGGCGTTGCCCGTGCAACTCAGAACATTTTTTAATTAGATGATTAATGCAGCGTGTTGCGATTTCCGAGCGCTTGTAGTCGCCGCCTCACTTTAAAACTCAATTATATAAGAAAAAAATTATATAAAAAATGTTAACTAAAAATTGTTCAAAAATTCCATTAAAAAATCTATTTTATTTTGTTTTACGTAAACGTGCGTTCATATTTTGTGACATCGTAAACAACATTCCGTTTGTTTTTTTTTTCAAAATTGCGGGGGAAAATATTTACATTTTTGGTTGACCAAATGAATTTCAGAAATTTTCGAAAAATTTTAAAAAATGTAGATATTTAATTTAAGATAAAAAAGTTACATTAATTCCACACGAATTACAGACAGTTGATTTCCTGCATGAAATATGTAGCAAACAAAAAAGCTTTATTTTTTAAATTTTATTTTCTGAAGAATGAAATATTAAATCTGAAAAAAAAGAAACTTAAATAATTAAATTGTTTCAAAATTACGGGGTAATATGTTTACATTTTTTGTTGACCAAATGAATTTCAGAAATTTTCGAAGAATATTTAAAAATGTAGACACTTAATTTTAGATGAAAAAGTATCATTAATGCCCCACGAATTACAGACAGTTTATATCCCGCAAGAAATATTTAGCGAAAAAAAGCTTTATTTTTTTTTATTTGATTTTCTGAAGTATGAAATATTAAATCTGAAAATGAAAAGACTTAAATAATTAAATTAACCATTGGCACTTTTTTTAAATATATTTTGTTTATATTTGGAAAAACACTTTTTTAAAAGCATATTTCTTTTGTTTCAAAATTACAGGGAAAATTTTCACATTTTTGTTGACCAAATGAATGCTTAAAACGTCGGAATAAAAATTAAATATAAAGGCTCATTTTTTTAGTCGCGTTTGACATGTGTGATTTGAATTCTGTGACATAACCTAGCAACCATCTTAGATCTTAGATGTTTTACGGAGCAAATGTATACAATCGGATCCATTGGCCAAAAAGTACGAAAGGGATAAATGTTGAACTTAAACTCAAAAATTATGTGTCAACCCGGCTTCCCTGTAAATACGTCTCCCTAGAAAGTTTGAATGGCGTAGCTTAAAAAATGTAGGCGTGCATAGATTACAGTCACACACAGACTAACAGATTGCCTTTTATATATTTAGATATTTATCACTCACCCGCCATTATATACAATTTCAATACACATGAAGATCTACAAAAACTTATCTACTACGCAAGGATAATACTTAAAATAATAGCCTTAGCCACATGTAGGAAAAGCTAAGAATAACGGAATTATTATATTTAAAATTAAAAAAAACAAATAACATTAACTCTTAACACCAACAATCTCCTGTGTTTGAAAAAGTGAAATCTAATCTTATTTATAAATGGAATTTGTCTGTGTGTGTGTATGTGTGTATGTGTTTGTGTGTGTGTGTGTGTGCGTGTGCGTGTGTGCCCGTTACCTATAGACACCGAAACAGCTGAACCGATTTTCTTGAAAATTTACACAGTTGCACTAAAAGCGTCTGCGAGTGTTCTCTGTTAGCTTTTGTGTCGAGGTACCCTCGATAAATATTGAAAATCGATAATCGAAAAAATCGGGTTATAGAAGGAGTGGTCCGATTTGAATCAAATTTGATACACTCATAGACAAAGACATAAGAAACGATATTCAGAAGTTTCAAAGTTTCAGTTCTTACAATAGTGCAGAAAAAGGATAATATATACAAATATATATATATATATATATATATATATATATATATATATATAAAAGGCAAGATGTTTGTGAGTGTGTCTGTTTATCTGCCTGTATGTCTGTATTTTTTCAACCCTTTTATTTTAGTTTTTGCTTAATTGTAGTTCTTAGTCTCAGCCATGATACCATTTACTCAGAAGACTTATTTAGCCTTCAAAATTCAGTTTACGACGAAAAACTTATTTGATATCGATACCAGTAAATCAAAATTTGACTTAAATCCATTCATTTTTCTTTTAGTCTACGGTTTTGCTTTCACTGGAAACAACTATTGCTTTTTAGTCTTTCTTCCCAACGTCCAAAGATCCTGTGCTCCAGGACCATGGATTAGTTTTAAAACTTTCATTACACCCGAGCAAAGCCGGGCTATATTGCTAGTATTTCTATGACTCCAGGTACATACATAAATGTATGTTCGCTGTGTGTACTGGGTGTGCGTTGTGGTGCAGGAGATATCGGCTAGGAACGAGATATCATAGAGTCGAGTTCGAATTTCAGTCGAATTCGTTGGTTTTAATTCAGCGCAAATACTCTTAGCGATAAATTAATTCATCGTCTCTACAATTACATAAAAAATCTTGATAACAATTGCTGATCAGTCTTTTATAAAAAGCTTCTATAAAGGAGGGATTGCTGACTATACACAATATATATATATATATATATATATATATATATGTGTGTGTGTGTGTGTTTTTTTTATAGTTTACTTTGGGACACGGAAATTTCTATGTTTCGAGATTTTTACCACGTCATCGGGCAATATTATATTATTGTTGTGAAAATGATTTTCATTTGAATATAAGAAACAATATGTTTGTTATTTATGGATGTATAAATGCAGAAAAATGTATGTATGTATCTAAATAATCAGAATAGAGATTTAATTTATATTTGAGAATTGCATGATTTCTTCTTTCAGTCTTAACGGAATAAGAGTCAGTCGATCAAAACCCTTGTTTAGACTCCATTTCCGTTGATGTATCCATTATTGTTACTGAAATGTTTTTCTTTTAGTTTTCTCTCTTATCTCATCATTTTCTAAAACAAAAATGTGTTGTGTCGGCAATCTCCGTCGCCACTGTTGTGTCGTGAGAAAGAATAAATAACTCAACAACAGGAATAGGTTAATTGTTGTATTCCGTGAAAATAGTATTTACAAAGGTTATTAATATCCAATACAAGAATAAAGGTTAATCGTCTCAACCGTCGTAAGACGTAGTATGAGCAATGGGTACTTCCGGGTCGTCACCGGAAGTCTACGACTGACTTGTCGATCGGCTGCTCGGCACACTCTATATTTAGTTGTCCCTCCCATTAAGGGCAACATGTGACACATGGTCAGTTATAACTGGGATTTCCGGGCTATATGGCCGGCCAAAAAATATCTGTCTATTTTTGCCCAGTCGTGCCTCTACCCTTCGGCGGAACTACGACTGGGTTATAGCTCTCCGCTCGGAAGCAGAGAGCGCCCTCCACCCGAAGACAGAGAGCTGACAGTGTCGTAGTAGAGTACGGCTGCTCGGCACACTCTCCTACGTAGATGCAACCATTACTTTACATAGTAATTGAATAGTCCATTATAGCCGAATAGGCGCGGGCGTCCCAACAAAGGGAAAAAAGAAAAGAAAAAAGAAAAGAAAAGAAAGAAAACGATATATTTTTTATTTGAGTGTAATTATAGTATTTTTAATTAGATTTAGATTGAATTTTATTCTAATTTTTCTAAAACTCTTAATTTGTAATTATAAACTCTGTATCCCGGTTACTTGCTATGAGCCGATATTCACTGCACCACATCTCCCATACTATAGGTAAAACACACAACTGATATAATTCCAGTCAGTTAGTAAGGAATAATCTTGCAGTAATGTTAACAAATAAGCCTTAGCTTTATTTACTTCTTACGAAGTAAAACATTGCAAGTTATTACAACAATAAGAAATAATTTTTCACTCGACATAACACATGCGATTTTCGAAATTCTTTTAATATAGTTTTTATCCAGTTGCTTTCCATATAGCTTTGTTGATTATTGTGATATCACTACCAGTGTCTAGTCTGGTCCTGGGCATGACGGTAAACTGCACCAGGCAGCAAAGCCTCTGATTGAGAGTTTGTGAGGAGCATGGAACCATCTCTTAATTGCTGTTGTTACTAGGTTAACCCTGACCCGGAGTGTTAGCACCTGTTAGGGTCCCAGCTATGAGCAAATAGTTAACCCCCAAACTGGAGTCAACACACTATGAAAGTATAATAATAGACTTTTATAGAAATATAATCATAAAAATAGACTTTTATGAAAAAAATATACATTTCTGAAGGAAAAACATTACCAACAATACATCTTTTAAGAAAACATTATTACCATAACACATTTTTAAGAAAGAAAATATTGTCAGCAGAACATCTTTGAATACAAAACTAAAAGACATTTTCAGTTTTCTAAAATAAAAAAAACAATAAAAACAAAACATTTTCATTTAAAAGTTGACTAAATCAACCTTCTCACTATAAACGAACATTAAAAGAAAACCTTAAGACCCTACCTTTTTGGCATTAAATAATCCACAGAGGTTTATATGCCGTAAAACGAAACTCAAACTGAAACTCTTCAAACCAGTGTCTAGTCGCATTTTTACATTTACATTAATAATTTTCATATATACATATTTACATATTTTCCTTGGTTTCTGTAATTATTGTTTCTATCTCATTTTTTTTTGCTATAACTTCTTCTTGCTTTACATATAGAGCGTGACGTTTAATGTGCTACTCTTAAAATTTGATAGCACTTTGAATTCTCAAATGGAGAATCGTCTCTGAGACGTAACCTGCAACATTTGACTTATGCATTAGTTTCACTTCCAACCAGCATTGAATAACAAACTTTTCTTGCTAAAAATGTTAGCCATAATATTTACAGTTTTTCAAAGCACATTTCTTCTGTTTCCTTACAAAATTATAACTTTTTACGTTCTACTGGGGCTAACTTCTTCAACAAAAGTTTTATTTTATTCTCGTCTTACCCATCGCTGAATTATCCACTGTAAATTTGCTCGTATGTTCCAAATTAGGCATTAAATAATACCATCATTTGAATTACATTGAAATTCAGCTATGGCTTTTGCCACTGTGTCGGAAGTGAAAGAACGAGGAAAAATTCCATTTTCTTCTAAATTATTTCAATCAACCTTTGTTGTTGTTTCGGAATCTTCAGCAACTGCTATTAATTTTTTGTGACTATTAATAATTCTTCCATATTTAAGAATATCTGAGTTCTTTCTTTCCTCATCCGTATGAGTTTTGTATCTTATTTGCCATTGTTATAACTCGCTACTAACGGTTATAATATATGTCTTGAGTGAGTCTAACGATCACATATCAAAACTCAAAAGGAATTCTGTCTGGCCTAGATCCTTTCTCCTTCGTTGGTGTGTCTTTTTTACTCAACAACTATAGATAAAAAATTTTAAGCCATTTTTCCACGTTATGATCCTTTGATATTTCAAATGTCTATTCTTGGTCGTTGCTCACATAAAGGATTATTGATATTCTCACCATTCTTCCGTAGAAGCACATTTCTACTACTTCAAGTCTCAGCTTCATTAGGTTCATTGTTCAGAAATCAAACATAGAAGAGTTCATATGCATCGTAACAGTTTAGTACTAATTTCTTTCTTTCTAACGTCGTTCTATATTTCTAGTAATTTTTGTTGAGCCATTGAAAACAACAACTACTGTATCAGCTTCTTTTCTCGCACTTCCCGCGTATGGAATTCCCTTCCGTATGCTTGCTTACCTGACAACTGAAAACACGAAAAGTTTAAATGCAATATCAATTGCCATTTCTTATCTCCTTGACTCGCATCCTTTCCCTGACAACCGTTGTGTCAGGTTCTTCTTCCTTTCCACTCTACTCTTATGCAGCCGTCTTCACACCAGTGTTCTCATCCTTCTCTTGCCCACACTCTCTAACTTGTTCCTCTTTCTCATCACTCTCCTCTTAATGTCAATTGCCATCTATTATCTCCTTGATTCGCATCCTTTCCCTGACAAACCTTGTATCAAGTTCCTCTCCATTTCCACTCTACTCTCATGCAGCCGTCTTCACACCAGTGTTCTCATCCTTCTCTTACCCACTCTCTCTAACTTGTTCCTCTTTCTCATCACTCTCCTCTTAATGTCAATTGCCATCTCTTATCTCCTTGACTCACATCTTTTCCCTGACAAACCTTGTATCATATTCCTCGTCCTTTCGCCTCTACTCTCATGCAGCCGTCTTCACACCAGTGTTCTCATCCTTCTCTTCCCCACTCTCTCTAACTTGTTCCTCTTTCTCATCACCCTCCTCTTAATGTCAATTGCCATCTCTTATCTCCTTGATTCGCATCCTTTCCCTGACAAACCTTGTATCATGTTCCTCTCCCTTTCCACTCTACTCTCATGCAGCCCTCTTCACACCAGTGTTCTCATCCTTCTCTTACCCACTCTCTCAAACTTGTTCCTCTTTCTCATCACCCTCCTCTTAATGTCAACTGCCATCTCTTATCTCCTTGACTTGCATCCTTTCCCTGACAACCCCTGTATCATGTTCCTCTCCCTTTCCACTCTACTCTCATGCAGCCCTCTTCACTCATGTATTCTCATCCTTCTCTTACCCACTCTCTCAAACTTGTTCCTCTTTCTCATCACTCTCCTCTTAATGGCAACTGCCATCTCTTATCTCCTTGACTTGCATCCTTTCCCTGACAACCCTTGTATCATGTTCCTCTCCTTTTCCACTCTACTCTCATGCAGTCCTCTTCACTCCTGTATTCTCATCCTTCTCTTACCCAGGTTGTCGTGGTTAGTAGAAGATGTCGGGAAAGTAATTCTCTCTTAGATATTAAAGATATTGTCTGAATATTCATGATAGCAGAGTCCCTGAAAGGAAATAATATGTTTGTACTGAATAGTAGTGAATATTATTATACATGTATTGAAATGTTCTTATAGAATAGAGAGAAACATTTTATGTGGCTAATTGCTGAATGCAATTAGCGGTTTATGTGAGTTGGAAGAGACGAACGGTTTTCGGTCCAAACACTCCAAAAAAAACATCTTTTAACTGGCTAGACACGTCTGGGAATCAGTTTATATATTTCTTAGTAAACACGGGAAGAAAGTAAGCTTCACGTGCAGTTCTTACGTAACCGTGTGTGGTTATATGCGTGCGAACGTGTGTGCATGGCAATGTATATGTAGGTATATACGTGTATGTAGAAATGATTCTACAAATTCCTGCTACGTGCTAAAAAAACAATATGGCGGCCGTACTTGATTATATGCTGGTGGTTTTCACAAAGTAACGTGAAATACCGTTCTTGATATGCAAATAAAATGGTGCCGGCTTGTATAAAATGCCTGTTTTTAGAGAAGGTCGTTCTTTTGAAGTCAGGAGTTACAACCGAAGCTTGTGTAAGTACAGTATTAAAACGTGACGATTTTACCACAAAAACCAAAACCACAGACCCACTGTCAGCCCCTGCGCACCAGTGGCAAAACTCCCTTGCTTGGTGTGAAATGATTATAAGAATAAAATCTGTGGTTATCACCAATGCAGATTCGGATTTCAGTGTCACACTTTCTGTCTTCTGTTAAAACAGTTCCCTGATATTTTTTTAAAATTTGTTTTTGATTTTATAATCATATCGGCCCAAGGAAGGCCTTTAACTACCACTGTTATGCAGTGGGTTACATAGGAGAAAATGAGTGACAGGTTATAGGGGATGTCAGAAAGTGGGTAAGAAAAGAATAACTGTGGCCATAAAGTGCGGGATCAATTTATATAATGAGTGTAGTGTAGAATTGATCCCCCAGTTTTTTATCCACATTATAATAGTATAGATTTTTTTATTTATAATCATATCACCCCACGCAAGGCATTTTACTGCCACTGTTTTGCAGGGGGTTACATTATAGGAAAAATATGAGAATGTGTGAAAGGTTATAGGGGGTGTCAGGAAGTGGGTAAGAGAAGGATGAGAATACTGATAAGAGTGGAGTGGACGGAGAAAGGAACATGAGAGAAAGTTATGAGAAAGAGTGACAGGTTATAGGGGGTGTCGGCAAATGGGTAAGAGAAGGATGAGAATACTGATAAGAGTGGAGTGGACGGAGAAAGGAGCATGAGAGAGAGGATGCAGGTTAGAAAGATAGGAGATGACTATTGACTTTACATTTACTTGGGTGTGTCGATGGTGCAATGGATAATAGCTCAGAATTGTTAATCTGACAGCCGTTCGAATTACACTTGTACCACTAAATAATTATTATCTCGACCCACCCCAAATTCTTACACTCTAAAAATATATTTTTTATTGAAATAATTTACAAATAATTGGTAAGCCGTCGAATACAAGTCAATCAATCACTTTTCTACGGCTATGCTAACCAGGCTGCGCGTTTTGACATTTTTTTTATAATCATATCCTTTTAATCAAGGCCTTTTACTGCCACTGTTTTGCAGGGGGTTACACAGGAGGAGAGTTATAAGAAAGAGTGACAGGTTATAATGGGTGTCAAGAAATGGCTAAGAGAAGGATGATTGTGGCCATAAAGTGAGTGATCAGTTTATATATGGATTGTAATGTTGAATTGATCCCCACTTTATGTCCACTTTATAATACTGCGGAATTTTTTTATAATCGTATCGCCCCAAGCAAGGCATTTTACTGCCACTGTTTTGCAGAGGGGTTACATAGGAGGATAGTTATGAGAAAGAGTGACAGGTTATAGGGGGTATCTGGAAGTGGGTATGAGAAGGATGAGAATACTGATGAGAGTGAAGTGGACGGAGGGTGCATGTTAGTGAGATAGATGATATTTTATTAATAATCCTATCGCTCCAAGCAAGGCATTTTAGCTATTCAGGATGTTACATAGGAGGAAAGTTATGAGAAAGAGTAACAGGTTATGGGGGGTGTCAGGAAGTGGCTAAGAGAATGATGAGAATACTAATACGAGTGGAGTGAATGGAGAAAGGAGCATGAGGGAGAGGATGCAGGTTAGTGAGATAGGAGATGACTATCGCCCCAACCAAGACACCTTACTGCCACTGTTTTGCAGGGGGCTACATAGGAGGAAAGTTATGAGAAAGAGTAACAGGTTATGGGGGGGGTGTCAGGAAGTGGCTAAGAGAAGGATGAGAATACTAATACGAGTGGAGTGAATGGAGAAAGGAGCATGAGGGAGAGGATGCAGGTTAGTGAGATAGGAGATGACTATCGCCCCAACCAAGACACCTTACTGCCACTGTTTTGCAGGGGGCTACATAGGAGGAAAGTTATGAGAAAGAGTAACAGGTTATGGGGGGTGTCAGGAAGTGGCTAAGAGAAGGATGAGAATACTAATACGAGTGGAGTGAATGGAGAAAGGAGCATGAGGGAGAGGATGCAGGTTAGTGAGATAGGAGATGACTATCGCCCCAACCAAGACACCTTACTGCCACTGTTTTGCAGGGGGGCTACATAGGAGGAAAGTTATGAGAAAGATTGACAGGTTATAGGGGGTATCAGGAAGTGGGCAGAAGAAGATGAGAATACTGATGAGAGTGGAGTGGACGGAGAAAGAGTATGAGAGTGAGGATGCGGGTTAGTAAGGTAGGAGATGACTATTGATTTAATATTTAAATTCTTGGAGAGTGTAGCTGTCGGGGAAGAAATAAATGAAAGGGAATTCCACAGGCGGGAAGTGCGAGAAAAGAAGCTGATGGAGTAGAATTTGTTTTATTTTGGTATCAACGATATGCATTTCGCACTTTGGGCCAATCATGCATTATTCTTACAGTCGATGTTTATTCCTTTTCTTCTCACATTCATTTAATACTTTCTAAGAATTTTAGCATTTTTATTTCCTTTTTCTCTGATCAACAGTATGCTTTCTGCTCATCTAAACTTGTTACATTTGTATTCCTCTTGAAGAAATTCTAGTTCTCTTATTATCGGCTCGGTGTTTCGGGTGAATAAGTCCGGTGAGGAGATACAACCTTGTCTTTCATCTCATTTCTATTTTTGTGTATATCAGTCAGTTAAGTGTCATAAATGATACGCGCTTTGGGCGATCATGTCTCGAATGAGACATAACTGAATGGGCAGAAGATTAACCCACACTAGGTTGCCATTTCTTTCTGCGGTAGACTGGTTGCCAGCCAAGGCTATAGAACCCAATCTGTTCTCTTATTTGACCATAATTGTAGGGAAGAAACAGATTAATACTTTTCCCAAGGATATTTGCGCGTAAGGGAATGCAAGGAATTCAAATGGAATTTGAACTCGGCTCCTCGATTTCTCGTTACATGTCGATATTCACTGCACCACAACGCACCTTCTATGTATATACTGAACACATTTTATATCCTTATATATGCAGTTTGCTGCAAGTATAGGCCATTGATATTTTTATAATAATTTCACCCTGAGCAAGGCAGTATCACTGACGCATCACTCAATAAACCCAGGTCCTAACTATTAAAACAAGAATTTATCGGCAAAATTCGACCCTATTCCTTAACGTAGTCTCTTTCTAGGGTGATACTCTGATTTCAACGTTTCTCTAACAATTCGATGCCTTTTCTGTAAAACGATTTGTTCTTGGCCTCAAAATACTTCTAATTTCAGATATCACTTCTTCATTAGAGCCAAACATCTGGAGCATTTGTTGAGGTTTGCAAACAGCCAGTAGTCTCTGAATTCCAGATCTGGAGAATAGGGGGGATGCGGAAGAAATTCGAAATGCAGTTCATTTAGTTTTTGTGGAGTCATTGTTTTAATGAATGTTCATTTTTTCTTCTTCATTTGCGGACGCTTCTTCCTTCAAACGCACCAATAATGCTATATAATATTCGCTTTTGATGGTTATTCTTTTCTGAAAGTAATTGATGTAGAAAATATCTTGCACATCTCAAAATAGGGACGCCAAAACCTTGCTTGTTAATGCTTACCTCTTGGTTACTTTCAACCGCTTTCACCTGCTGCTGTTCACTCAGCTGACTACCGATTTGACTCCGGGGTGAAGTGTTGGATCCATATTACATCCCTGGTCACATATTTACACAAAATCACACTCTTGCTGCCTTTATTTTTTAGAATTTCTAAAAGCAACAAAATTATATAACAAAATAGAGTTGTAAAAGAAAAAAAGCATATAAACATCACACATCAAATCACAACACCTCTTCTTATATCTCGACAGCAATAGGTTTACAAAAGATCAACAAGCAGTAAACAAAAACAAACAAATGCTTCAGCATTAAATGACCCAAAAGGGTGGATATGACCCAAAAGGGTGGATATGACCCAAAAGGGTGGATATTCTGGTAAAACAAACAACTGAACTAAACAACTATTCCTTTAGACACAATTAACACATACCTGAATAAGTCCTGGCCATGACATATAGCTGGCACCACTAATAAAACCCATATGAATTTCAAACAATTCGCTGAATCGACGAGGTGTTGTTTATGATCGACTGTCAGCAAACGCGGCACCCACTTTGAACACAACTTTCTCAAATATTCATTCAAAATATACTGCCTTCTGATATGTTCAACTCCTATGCTATCGCAGACAACTACAATTTATGATCGGCCATAACGAGTTTGCGGATTTTCTAATTTTGTTATTTTTTATTTTTTTTTTTTGTATTTTCCGCGACAACTGCCAATTTTAGGCGACCTGAGAGTTCAGCAGCATTTGTGTCCGTACCACCGCGTTTAAATCAGCATAGCACCTCTTAACCCTTTTTCTTTTCCGACGGATAACATTTAATTAAGCCATTGCTTTGGTTGAACAGTATTTTTTCCAGCAGAAACCAATGCTTTATCAGCACACGAAAATCAATTTTTTTTACTGTTTTTCAACAGCAGCTTCACTTAAATAACAATAATCTGTAAACTTATAATCCGATTAGGCCCAAATTTTGTCATGTGAATATTATTATATCATGAAAATCATACGTTTTTTTTTTATCAGTGGCGCCATCTATATGTCATGACCGGGACCTATTGAGTTATGTGTTACTTGTGTGCAAGGGAATACAATGAGAGAAAATAAAACTAAAAATGAAGTGGTAGGGATGCCGAAGAAAGGATAAGAGAAGGATCCATATCAACGAAATAGAAAATGATATTGAATTTAAAGTCATGGGAATTGTAGTTATCAGAAAAGGAAGCAAAACGGGAAATCCGAGAAAAGAAAATGTTTGAGTAGAAAAGGCGATTACTTTTAACTGTTTCGACGTACGTAGATGGCAATCTATTTGCACGCGTAAATACATGAGGTCAGGGAATCAGAGAAAAAAGGTCATCAGAGCAGTTGCCATGAAAATACTTATAAAAAAAACAGAGGGTAGCCATGTCACATCGGTGATGAAGGGAGGGAAGGCGAGCTGCCAAGTCAGGATCTATTATAATGCAGATTATTCTTTGGATTGTGTTGAGAACCTTAATATGAATAGCTTGAGCACCTGATAAGTTATGGCAGCATTATTTAATGCACGGATGAATGGTAAACTTATAAATGTGCAAAATTGATTCTGACAAGAAAAACTTTCGAGTTCGAAGCAGTGATCCAATATTCCTAGCATTGGATGCAGCTATTGAGTCGATGTGTCTACGGCTATATCGTGTTGAATACACCGGTTCCCGTCCGATCACCGAAGTTAAACAACATCGAGCCTGGTCAGTACTTAAATGGGTGACCAATTGGGAATACCAGGTGCTGTAAACGTAAGGACCAAGAATGGTCCAGCGGTCATCCAGGTTTGGGGGTTTGGGTGCAGGGCTAACAACCCTGCCCCATAAAAACAGTTTGTTACAGAAACAGCAACAAAAGTTGCTGCCCTATGCATCATCTGGGTGTGATGGACAAATGATGATGATAGATTCGATGTAGTCATTCCATTTGAGGACAGTTGAGGAGTGAGGCAAAGGATGATCAGGGTGTTGCTCTCTAAAACTTCCCAAATATTTTTGTGGTGAGGAGCAGTTCCAACACATTTTTCTGGCGTACTTTGTTAAAAAAAAATATCTATTCTGCCACAAATTTAACTATTTACATGAATTTAGTAAATTAATATTCAACAATAAGTTAATATTCGAATTATACCTCGAACGAAGCATGCTTGCTTTGCTTGTTTAACTGCATATGAACTTCTAATGGTCCTCGTAAATTTCCTAAGGGGTTTGATATTATAAATATATATGTTATTCTGCTTTCACAATGTAATGCATGGTATATAACACTCAGCTTTTGTGCATAAACGTTTTTGAGTGTTTAATGATGTAGTTTTTGAGTGTTTAATGATGTAGTTCTATTTTGGATTTCAGTTTGTTTTTTTAGAAAATTGTAGGACATATGGTTTAAAATCATGAAAGCATCTTTTCATGTTGGTTGTATGATTTGGTTTAACTGCATGTCTATGATGGTTATTTTGAGTTTGAGTTTTGGTTAATCGTATATCATGACCTCTGTGGGTTATTTAATGACAAAAAGGTAGTGTTTTAAGCTATTTCTTTAAACGTTCGGGTATAGTGCGAAGGTTGATTTAGTCGGATTTTGATTAATTTTTTTTATTTTTATTATTTTTTATTTTAGAAAGTTGAAGATGTCTTCTAGTTTTGTATTTAAAAATGTATTATACCGATAACTTTTTTTTGCTTTTAGAATGTATTGTTGCTAATTTTTTTAAATTCAAAAATGCTTATTTTTCTATATTTCATAGTCTTTTAACCCCAGTTTAGGAGTTAACTATTTGTGCATAGCTGGGACCCAAGCAGGTGCTACCACTCCGGGTTAGGGTGGACCTAGGAACAACAGCATGCTCCTCACAACTTCCCAATTGTAGGCCTTGCTGCCGGATACAGTTTATTGTCATACCCAGAACACACTATGGTCATTTATTCACGGAATATTTAGAACGCAGATGCGTACTTTCACCTACAGAAAAAATGAAATTTTGGCCCTTTAGCTAAAATAAAATAAAATAAAATAACATTATTATTAAATCGACTCTAAAAACTATTGTTGGTCATTTGGTATACAAAAAAATTTTAAATTTTATAGTGTTCTGTTTTGTTTTTATTTCACGGGAGGTTCACTATTTCCTCATACCGGGGATCTTAACAGATACTACCACCCCCGGGTCAGAGTTCGACCTGGGAACAACAGTATTTAAGACGCTATTCAAAATCTTTTATCTTTTCATCACAAGCCTTGCTGCCGGATGCAATTAATCGCTAAAGTCATCGATGGTACAAGGACAGATTATAAAGAGCAGCTCTTAAGTAACAAAAATTTTCATAAAATCTCATTTCACGGCTATGCTGAAAAGATCTCTGCGGCAAGCACTCTATTCGGTAATTGTTTAGAAATTATCGATTTATTGATTTATTTGGAGTAATATTTTAAAATTGTTCGCTAGTGCAATTTTTTCTCTTGATTGCTGAGGAGTGGGTCAATCACATTGAGAGGTATTTTTTTTATATCAGTTATTTATTGCGGAGGTGGTTTTATCAAGAATTTCATCTTAATGCCATTAAGTAAACGGAAAGAGAAAGAGTGAAAGGTTCCGATTAAAGTGACCAATTTCATGACAATTTCTAGCACATGAACGCACTTATAGATTCCGCACGAAATATATTAGAAACAATCTCAGAAATAGAATAAAGTGAAAATTAACACGGCCAGATTGAAAGGAAAAATAACTCAAGCTGTTAGCGGAAATATAATTTCAAAATGACTTGAACGTGGCCGACATTCTTACGCAATGGGAACTAAAAGACAGGAGCCGATTTTTTGTTGTTGTTGTTTTTTAAGCCATTTGCTTAATTTTAGCTAAAAAAATATGTACATATTAGAAAATTGACTTTCACTAGCAGCATCCCTGAATATTTAAGAGTGTAGTGCAGGCTGGCGTAACCACATCGAGATGGAATCAATGAACGTACAGATCTGAAGTAAGTTTTGATAATGAAAATAAGTCACTCAGTTAAGTGTCAAAAAAGAAAGAGACATGACTGACTGGGCAGAAGATTGTCCCGTAGTCGGTTGCCATTGCTTTCTGCAGTAGACTGGTTGCCAGCCAAGGCTATAGAACTCAATCTGTCCTGTTATTTGACTAATAGCTAGAAGGGGAAGAGATGTATTATATTCTTAAGTAGTAATTAGTGAGGGATCAGTTTATTGCTTCATAACAATAAATAATTGCTCCCCGCCTTTACGCCCAGAAGAAGCCTTAATCACGTTTTCAAATATAATATTCAGTCAGTCAGTTATATGCCAAACGTGATACACGCTTTGGGCGATCATATGTCAAAAGAGACATGACTGACTGGACAGAAGATTATCCCGCAGTAGGTTGACCTGATTTTCTGTGGTTGACTGGTTTGTCCTCTTATTTGACTCATAGATAGAGGGGGGAAGAAATGTATTAAATTCTTAAGTAGTAATTAGTCGGAGATCATTGTATTGTTTCATCCCAATAAAAAAATGACCCCCCTCTTTACGTCCAGTATAAGCCATAATCATGTTTTTAAATATTATATTCAGTCACTCAGTTATATGCGAACCATGATACATGATTTAGGCGATCATGCCTCGGAAGAGACATGACTTATCCAGCAGTAGGTTGACATTGCTTTCTGCAGTAGACTGGTTGCCAGCCAAGGCTATAGAACCTAATCTGTCCTACTATTTGACTCATAGCTAGAGGGGGAAGAGTTGCATTATATTATTAAGTAGTAATTAGTCGGGGGTCAGTGTATTGCTTCATAAAATAAAAAATTGATTCTTCTCTTCACGCCCAGTATAAGCCTTAATCACGTTTTCAAATATTATCTTCAGTCAGTCAGTTATATACCAAACGTGATACACGCTTTGGGCGATCATGTCTTGACTGGGCAGAAGATTATCCCGGAGAAGGTTGAAATTGCTTCCTGAAGTGGACTGGTTGCCATCCAAGGTTATAGGACACAATCTGTCCTCTGATAAAACCAATAAATTGAGGAAGAGCCGGAGAAATACCTTTCCAAGGGTATTTCTGCGAAAGGGAATGAAATTTATCAACGGAAAGTCGGACTCGGCTACGCGAATTTGTCCTTCCGAGTCGATATCTCACGGCGGCACAACGCTGAATGAATTTTGGAGACAATGAGTCATTATTTACATTCGGTCTATTGTCATCTATAATCACGGAATTGCCTCCTGCTGAATTTCTCGGATGAGGAGTTTATTATTTATATTAATAACTAGCAGTATAGCCCGACGTTGCTCGGTTGTAATGAAAGTTTTAAAACTAATCCATGGTCCTGGATCTCAGACTCAGCCTAAAGAATATTTGAAATAATAAAATTTCTGCGACAATTTAACAATCGCACCTAATAAATATATATATATATATATATATATATATATATATATATATATATATATATATACACTAGCAGTATAGCCCGGCGTTGCTTTAAAACTAATCCATGGTCCTGGAGCTCAGACTCTTTGGAGTTGGCACGAAAGACTAAAAAGCAACAGACTAAAAAGCAACATAGACTGAAAGAAAAATGAATGGATGTAAGTCAAATTTTGATTTCCTGGTGTCGATATCAAATAAGTTTTTTTCATCGTAAACTGAATTTTGAATGCTAAATAAGTCCTCTGAGTAAATGGTATCATGGATGAGACTAAGAACTACAATTATATCTACTTAGAACCAAACCCGAAGCAAAAACTAAAATAAAAGGACTGAAAAAAAATATCGTTTCTAATGTCTTTGTCTATAAGTGTATCAAATTTGATTAAAATCGGACCACTCCTCCTATAAACCGATTTTTTCGATTATCGATTTTCGATATTTATCGGGAATACTTCGACACAAAACCTCGCTAAAAAACTCACAGACGCTTATAGTACAACTGTGTAAATTTTCAAGAAAATCGGTTCAGCTGTTTTGGAAGTCTACAGGTAACAGACAGACACAGACACACAGACAGACAGACACACACACACACACACACACACACACACACACACACACACAATCGTCGTTATTATTATTCTATTAGCTTCTGTCTAAAATTCAGTGTGAGAAGTTATCCTTATTTAAATCCGGTCTATAATCCATCAGATATGCTTTGTGGAAATCGACACGGAACGAGAAATCGGGGTGCTGAGTTCGAATTCCAGTTGTATTCCTTGCATTCACTTACGCTAGTGAAAGGTATTAATCCGTCTCTTCCCTCCAGTTATGGTTTAAATAAAAGGACAGATTGAGTTCTATAGCCTTGGCTGGCAACCAGTCTACCGCAGAAAGTAATGGTAACCTACTACGAGATAATCTTCTCCCCAGTCAGTCATGTCTCGAAAGAGACATGATGGCCCAAAGCGTGTATCATGGATGTCACTTAACTTACTGACTGAATATATTAGTTCAAAACATGATTAAGGCTTCTACAAGGCCTAAAGTGGGGGATCCGTTTTATATTGTTATGAAGTAAGAAACTGATACCCACGCCAAATACTACGTAATAATATAATACATCTCTTACCCCTCCAGCTATGAGTTAAATAACAGGACATATTGGGTTCTATAACCTTGGCTGTCAAACAGTCTACCGCAAAAGGCAATGGCAAACTACTGCGGGATAATTTTCCGCCCAATCAGTCATGTCTGTTTCGAGACATGATCGTCCAAAGCGTGTAACACGTATGGCACTTAAGTGACTGACTAAATATAATCTTTGGAAACAATTAAAACTTCTAATGGGCATAACTTGAGGATCGGTTTTCTATTGTTATGAAGTACTAAATTGATCCCCCAGTAATTATACATAACATAATGATGTAATATAATCTATCTCTTCTCCCTCCAGCTATGAGGTAAATAACAGGACAGATTGGGTTCTATAGCCTTGTTTGGCAACCAGTCTATCGCAAAAGTAATGTCAAACTACTGCGGGATAATCTTCTGTCCAGTCAGTCATGTCTCTTTTGAGACATGATCGCGTGTATCAAATATGGCACTTAACTGACTGAATATAATAGTTGAAAACATGATTAAGGATTCTACTGGGCATAAAGTGGGGGATCGATTTCCTATTGTTTTTAAGTAATAAACTTATCCCCCAGTAATTACTACATAATAATATAGTACAGCACTTCCCCCATCTAGTTATGAGTCAAACAGGTTATGAGACAAATAGCCTTAGTCGTCAAACAATCTACCGCAGAAAGTAATGGCAACCTACTGCGGGATAATCTTCTGCTCAGTCAGTCATGTCTCTTTCGAGACATGATCGTCCAAAGCGTTTATCAAGTATGGCACTTAACTGACTGACTATTTTCCATTTCTTTGTAGTAATTTACGACAGGATGGCATTCTGTCAGAGATTCTCTGATGAGGAGTTATCATTATTTACATTCGGAAAATTTTACTAAACTTTGTTGTTATTATCGTCTGATTACATTCTGTTTGAGGCTTACAGCCTATCACGTTGAATACACCGGCTCTCGCTCAATCAGTGAAGTTGAGCAACGTTGAGCCTGGTCAGTACTTAAATGGGTGACCGCTTGGGAATACCAGGTGTTGTAAGCATTTAGTGACGTATGTGTGTTATGGTGCAGCGGATATCAGCTAAGAAAATAGAAACCGGTGAACAGAATTCGAATTCCCGCTGAATATCCTGCATTCACTTAAGCACTGGTACCCTTGGGAAAGGTATTAATCCGTCCCTTCTCTCCACTTATGGGTTAAATAATAAGGGTAGGACTTGGGGACCCTTCCCTTAAAAACAACTCCCAATGAATCTTGATACTCGAAAAGAAAAACTTTTATAAAAACAACATTAAATTGTTGAAAGAAAAAAGGTATTACCAGCAATAAATAAAATTTCGTTGGCAATAAATGACCGCCGAGGTTGATTTGCCATAACAACCAAACCAAATATTCTGTTTGAAATTCTTGGATGAATAGCTGGTATTGTTTAGATTCGAACTATTGTCCTGTCACATGGCCTTGTCTGAAATTCTTTGTTATTATCAAATGTTGGCATTCTCTTTGAATCTTTGACATGTGAAATTATCATGATTTTTATTCAGGCTCTTTTCCTCATCATCGTTGTCTGATTGCTTTCTGTCGGATTTTCTGGAATAGAAAATTATCATTACTTAAATTTAGAATGTTGTCCTCATTTATATTGTTAATATCAGAAGATTAACTTCTCTCCGAATTTCTGGGATGAGGTGTTATCATTATTTGTATACCAACTAACATCCTCATCAGAGTTGTTATTGTCAAAGATTCTATAAATACTTTCATGGCTTCTGCTCGGACGAACTTAAGGCATTGATGCCTCCTCAACAGGTGTTTATTCTAGCAACCAGACTGGCAACTGGGTTCCACCCATTCACTGTCAGGTTAGCCAAATGCAGACGACAATTCTACTCCTGCAGCTTCTTCTCTCGCACTTCCCGCCTGTGGAATTCGCTCCCGTATTCTTGCTTTCCTGACGGCTACAACCTCCAGAAATTTAAATGCAATATCAATACTCATCTATTAACCACTGGACTCTAGCTCTCTCCCGACCCCCGTATATCCTTTCCTTTCTCTCCACCTATGTACCTGTCATCGCACCTGCTTTCTCAGCTTTCTATTGTTCCTTTCTAACTAGTTTGTACTCCTCACTCTTTTCTAATTAATCTTTTTACATTTATGTAACCCCCTGCACATCAGTGGCGTTTCCGCCTTGCTCGGGGTGAAATGATTAAAAAAAAAATATTGCCTTTTACTGAATATCTGGGATGAGGACTTATCATCATGTACTTTGGGATTGGTGTCCTCATCTTTGTTGTTAATATCAAATGATGACCTGTTTGAATTTTTCAGATGAGAACTCATCATGATTTACATGCGGGCTCTTTTACTCACCTTCGTTGTCATCATTACCTGATTGATTTCTGTCTGAATTTCTGGGAAAAGAAATTATCTTTGCTGTTTTCTTCATCTTTTTTACAATACCTGAGGATTACCTTCTCACTGAATTTCTAGGATGTGGTTCTATCATTATTTACATTCAGACTAATATCCTCATCTTTGTTGTTAGTATCAGCTGATTGCTTCCTCACTGAATTTCTGGGATGATAGTTACATTCAGACTAATATCCTCATCTTATTTGTTATTATCACCTGAGTGCCTTTTCACGGAATTTTTGTGCTCACGTGCTATCATTATTTGCATTCAGACGAATATCCTCATCATTCTTGTTCGTATCACTTGATTCCTTCTTCTTCTTCTTTTTTGTGCTGCATCCATTCAGGACGTGGGCGATCATGGACTTCCACTTGTCTCTGTCTCGTGTCGCTTTCAGTAATTTTTTCCCTCGTTACTCCTCCAAAACTATTATAGTCACAAAGTGGGGGATCAGTTTATATATTGATTATAACAGAGAAATTGACCCCCACTTTATATCCACATTATAATTTCTAATTTGTTTATCAAATTGTGATTAGGTACGAATCCACCTCTTTTCATTACTGATTAGCTACGCAGTCATGTCTTTTAGTTTTATTCCTTCTTCTTTTTCATGTGTCGTGTCCCTTCAGGACGTGGGTGATCATGGACTTCCACTTGGCTCTGTTTTTTGTCGCTCTCAGTGATCTTTTCTCTTGTTATCTCTCTGAAACTATTATGGTCATAAAGTGGGGGATCAGTTTATATATTGATTATAACTGAGAAATTGACCCCCACTTTATATCCACATTATAATTTCTAATTTGTTAATCAAATTCTGATTAGGTATGAATCCAGATCTTCTCATTACTGATTAGCTACGCAGTTATGTCTTTTAGTTTTTTTTTCTTCTTCTTCTTCTTCTTTTGTTCTGCATCCATTCAGGGCGTCGGCAGGCTTATGGTCACAAAGTGGGGGATCAGTTTATATATTGATTATAATAGAGAATTGATCCCCCAATTGATTCTCTGGACCTTGCCGAACCTTCCACCCATTCTTTAGACACTTATTCCCACACCTTTGCCTCAGGTAGGTGGTCATCTGCCTTTCTCGATGTCTTCAACTTTTCATATATTTTGTCAATTCTATCACCACAAAAAACGGAACTTCTCTCTTTCGATCGTCATCGATAACTTTTTCATTACATCAGCATGGCTCATTCTAACATCCAGAACAATGATATTCTACCTCCTTTTTATCCAATTTTTTTTCCGCTGATATAAAGCAGAAATATTAAATTGAACCAAGTGCCTTGACAAAGTAGTTCATTGTGTTAAGCAAGAACGTTTTTAACTTGGTAAATTATGTTACACAATTGACCATTAGTACATGCAGTGAATATTGCTGACATCAGATCTGTCGCTTCTATCATGCATTTAGAGATTCTTGATAAAATCAAAGATTCACTATGCAAAGATATTGCCCCTCTCCTGGCTTCCCAGCTTTAGTTAAGGTTCCGTTGTCTTAAGGTAGGTTTTTAGTTCTTCTGCTATAAATAATAGATGGTAATTGTTCTGATGAGATTTCTTCTTTGGAATTTTTATTAATTCAAGTACATTACACGATTGGCAGTTAGGTTTTCTAATAAAAGTTAGCGCGTGTAAGCGTATGTTTTACGCGAACAGGTTCATCTGTCGTTTGTAGATATCAGAATTGAGTTCCTGCCTTCTTCTTAACTTTGATGTTCCAAAATTTAAATGCAATTTCAATCGTTATTTACAATCTTTTTTATTTCTCTACTTTTACTGTTATTTCTCCTCAATTATGTTTTCTTCTTCACATATTGTTATAAGTCCTATGCTAAGAGTTTCTTCTCTTGTTTGTGGAACTCTCTTCCGGTTTCTTACTTTCCAGACAAATTTGTCCTATAAAGTTTGAATTCGATGTCAATCGTTAATTTCTGTCACGTTAATTAATGTTATTTATATTTTTATGTTAATTAATGTTCTTTTTATTATTATTATTATTAATGTTTTCTCTTTATCATATACTTTCTTTCTTCTTCTCATTTTATTACTATTATTATTATTATTATTATTATTATTATTATTATTATTATTATTAGTCCTATGCTAATAGTTTCTTCTCTCGCTTGTGAAACTCTCTTCCGGTTTCTTGCTTTCCACTCAACATTGATCTGCAAAAATCTAAATGCATTGTCGATTGTTATTTACTGCTTTCCCAATTTCTCTTCTTTTATTGTTCTCTCTCCTAAATTATGTTTTCTTCTCATATTATTTCTAGCAGTATAGCCTGGCGTTGCTCGGGTGTAAAGAAAGCTTTAAAACTAACCCATGATCCTGGAGCTCAGACTCTTTGGATGTTAGCACGAAAGACTAAAATGCCATAGTTGTTTCCAGTTAAAGCGGAATCGTAGACTGAAAGAAAAATGAATGGATGTAAGTCAAATTCCGATTTCCTGGTATTGATACCAAATAAGGTCTTTTGCCGTAAACTGAATTTTGAAGGCTAAATAAGTCCCCTGAGTAAATGGTATCATGGCTGAGACTAAGAACTACAATTATAACTACTTAGATCCAAACCCGAAGCAAAAACTAAAATAAAAGGGCTGCAAAAAATACAGACAGGTAAACTGACACACGCACAAACAACTTGCCTTATATATATATATATATATATATATATATATATCATCGATTTTCTGCACTATTGTAACAACTGCAACCTTGAAACTTCTGAATATCGTTTCCTATGTCTTTGTCTATGAGTGTCTCAAATTTGATTAAAATCGAACCAGTCCTTCTATAACCCGATATTTTCGATTATCGATTTTCGATAATTATCGAGGGTACCTTGACGCAAAACCTAGCTAAAAACACTCGCAGACGCTTATAGTACAACTGTGTAAATTTTCAAGAAAATCGGTTCAGCCGTTTTGGAATCTATAGGTAACGGATACACATACACACACACAGAAAATTCCATTTATAAATTATATATATATATATATATATATATATATATATATATATATATATATATATATATATATTATAAGTCCAGTGCTAACAGATTCTTTTCTCGCTTGTGGAATTCTATTCCAGCTTTTGTCTTGCCAATCAACTATTCTTTTGTCTCTCTTCTCAATAATATTTTCTGTTTCACATATACTTTATTGTTCTCTCTCCTTAATTATGTTTTCTTCTTCTCACATTATTACAAGTCCAATGCTAACAGTTTCTTCTCTCGCTTGCGGAACTCTTTTGGCTTCTTGTTTCCTAGTCAACTTTGAGATGCAAAAATTTAAATGAAACGTTAATCGTTATTTACTGTCTTCTTGATTTCTCTTTTATTGTTCTCTCTCCTTAATTAAGTTTTCTTTTACTCATATTGTTGTAAATCTAGTGTTAAGTCTTTATTATCTCCCTTTGTGGAACTTTCTGCTAGTTTGATGCTTTTCAGTTAACTATGATCTTCGACAATTTGATGCGATGTAAATCGTTTTCTACCGTCGTCTTGGTTCCTCTTCACTTATTGTTCTCTATACTAAATTATGTTTTCTTTTCCTAATAGTATTTTATACTTAGTAACACCTATCTGTGTTAGTGGCAATTTTTATCTTCTTAGTGTGAAATGCTTAAAAATAAAGCCATGCAATAATACCAACATATCCCTACTAATCATGTCCGACTGTCTCTTTTTAGTTATAAGTGTAAATGTATTTTCTTATTAAACGTTTCTCCAAGACTTACTTGCTCTGTCTATAGAATTATCTGTATCCTTATGAAGAACTAAATTTCTGTTGCCTCTAGTTTCCTGTTAATATGTGGAAACTTCCGAGGATTGATATCAAATGGCAATTCATCATTCTTTTTGTTTGTGTCGAACGAAACATCCATGTTTCTTTTATCTTGTTTAATTTTTAGAATGTTTTTCATTAATCAGATGCGCGTTCGGTTTACAGTGTTCATCGTTAAAACACTCCTCAGATATTAAAGACTTTCACATTTGCCAAAACGAAAGTGGATAATTTAATATTTATACCGACAATTTGCAAATTACCGGTAGCGGTAGTGCCTTTCTGAGAAAAAAGAGGCGAATTAATCAACATCATATATTATTTCGTATGGAAGATGAACAAGGACAAAATATTAATATGTACATACATGCATACATACACACACATACATATATATATATATATATATATATTAGTAAGTAAACTGTAAAAAAAAGAATGATCGTTTTTATTTTTTTATTTTTATAGTGACATTTTTTATTCCAAAATATATCCAATGCTTTGCAATCAAAAATATTATATTCTTTATTAGTTTTTTAGAGTTATTTCTTGATATTTTTTGCTCCAATGCACGTAATTAAATCGTTATGGCTCAGTGGATGTACTGAAATTGTTAATACATTCTGCCCGTAGATATTATTAGATTAGTGTTAATAAAATTCACCATCGTCACAATACTTCCCCAACAAATACAACGTTTCTCCCATGAAACTTATGCTTCTTCACTACAAACTATCCTTGACAGAAAATATTGTAATCAGGGGCATAAACATAAGTATGAGTATTGATGCATAGGCTTCAGCGTCATGAAAAATACGTTAAAAAACTAGCATGACCACAAAACAAGGGATCAGTTTATATATAACTTATAATATAGAATTGATCCCCCATTTTATGGCCACATTATAATTTCTTATAAACAGTTGTCAATTAGAATATTTTTTTATGTGCCTTGTCCTTTCGAGTACGTAGACGATCATGGCTTTCCACGTCTCCTTAACTCTCGTGGCTCTTAGCACGCTTTCTCTTGTTACACCACCCAAACCCCGCGCTGCCATCCACTAGCTCAAGATCATAAATCTAAAATATAGATGTATAGAAACTATCATGGCCAAAAAATGAGGGATCAGTTTATATACTGATTTTAATATAGAATTGATCCCCCATTTTGTACCCACATTATAATTTCTTATAAACAGTTGGCATATATATTTTTCTTCTATGTGCCTTGTCCTTTCGGGACGTAGGCGATCGTGACTTTCCACGTCCCCCTATCCCTGGTGGCACTTAATATATTTTCTCCTGTTACTCCACGCAACCCCCCGTTCCGTCATCCACCTGATCAGGCCCTTCAAATATGTTATCCGCTGCCTTCCTCTGTCTTTTTCCCTTCTATCTGGCCTGTCAGTATCAGGTTCTCCAAGCCCCTACTTCTTCAGTTGTCTCTTCCTGATGCTCACTATTAGTTTTCATTTCAATGCCATTCTTTCCAAAACCTCATCATTGCTCAAATGTTCGGTCCATGATATCCGCAGCATCCTTCTGTAAAACCACATTTCCGCTGCTTCAAGTTTTTTCCTCATCTTCGATGATATTGTCCAGCATTCACTGCCGTATTGAAGAATCTAGCACCCTCTTCTTTGTTTCTAGTGAAATTTTTCCGTGTCTTAGTGCTTTACTCAGTATCTGGAACGCGTCTTTTGTCATGCCAATTCGCCTTCGGATTTCTGTGTTGCACTTTCTATCTCCTGTTAGAACACTTCTCAGGTATCTAAATTTTTGTACTTGCTTGATTCTAGTAGCCCCCACTCCTGTATTTGGCATTTTGGGTTGCTCTTTTTGCTGATGACAATGCATTCAGTTTTCTTGCGGTTTATTTGTAGTCTTTTTTGGCACTTTCCTCAGCTACCTTCTGTAGGAGGTCCTGTAGTTTTCTTTCCGTGTCTGCAGTCAGCACTGTATCATCTGCATACCTTATGTTGTTCAAATTGTGGCTTCCGATAACAAATCCTCTAGAATTTCGGGTCCTCAAATTAGGCCCTTCAAATATGTTATCCGCTGCCTTCCTCTGTCTTTTTTCCTTCTATCTGGCCTGTCAGTATCTGTTTCTCCAAACCCTCTTTCCTCATTGCATGTCCCAGGAACTTCAGTTATTTCTTCCTGATACTCACTATTAGTTTTTTTGCAAGATTCTGTACAATTTGAAGAAATCCGATGAAAAGACACATAAAGGGTAATACAAATGAAGAAGGACTTGTACCAATGTTTTATTGATTATGGGAAGGCATTCGACAACATACGCCACAAAGAATTAATGGGGATGCTCAACATCTTTGGTAAAGACATCAGAGTAATTAAAAATCTCTACTGGCAGCAAATTGCCGGCAGACGGACAGGTAACAATTTCAGCAGCTTTAAAAAGATAGAAAGGGGCGTAAGACAAGGAAGAATCTTTTCACCGGATCTCTTCAAACCTACTACATTGATTTTATTCAGCCATTTCTAACCCTCACGGTACGAAACCGACATGTCACTTACAATGTTGCAAAGCACGCATATTCGCTGCGTATTCAATCAGTGAGAAGTTCCACAGGTTCTTCACGCAAACCTAATTTCTGTAGAAATGACTCCCAAGAGGATGTTTCTGCGATTAACTTTTCAATCTAGGATTGAATTATAATCCGCAGTTATCTGTATAAACAACATCATAACGTAACCCGCAACCTCGAGTGGTCTGCTGGCCTTGTACAGTAGTCCGAGCTTAACCTTAGTGAAAATAAATTATCTATTTTCCCTATAAAAATACAAACCCATAAACAACAGACAATATCAGGTATGGTACTGGTGTGGTATACCAGAACGTATACCAAAGCGACGTATGGTGTATAACTTCGGAACCAAAATGACCAACGTGTTTTATAACCTAGAGCCAGGGATGACGAAATTTAAACTGCAAACCAAAACGATATATATGCTACAAACACTTCGATAGAAACTTGTTATCTTCTCTCTGATAAAATCACTTACCTTTTCGACTGTAATGAAATAACGATATTATAACTTAATATAATGACGACCCTATTATATATAATAGGGTCAAGTCACAGGAAATAGCCAATGTCTATATCAACTGGGCCTGTGACTTGACTCAATGAGTTGTGAGTTCAATACCAGGCCACAGCATTGGTTAACAAGTAACTTACAGAGTTAGAGGAAGATAACTCATGACTACCAGAAGAGTCTCTACGCAAAGAATAAAGATTATATAATCCAATGATTGCAATAAAGGGTTCGGTTTGAAATTCTTAGCACCTACACAAGGCTGGAGCGTACAACGGCCGAAACGTCGTAAAAATGGCAACAAAGACGAGTACTGTAAATAATACCTCATCTAAGAAATATAGGTAAATTATTTTAATGAAATAAGTTTCTCAAGATTTGTTAGAGTTATGTAATAATTTTAATTGATCTTGTTTGATACACCAGCATCTTGATTATGTCGTTGAATTCGCTTCACACTTCCCGTCCGACAACTGAATCTAAGCAACGTCGATTAAGGTCAGTAACTAGATCAATGCCAGCTTGGGAATAGCATGTGGCCTAAGCTTAAATTTGCAAGTAGTTTAATTGGATAATGTCTAGGAATTGTTAATTAGAAAGCCAAGTTTAAATTCCCATTGGGTTCGTTATATTTACTCAGATACAAATTTCTTTGAGACATGTGTGAATTCACCATCTTTTACCTTCAGCTATGGGTTAAGTAGTAAATCTCGTATAACTAAACAATTATTATCTCCCAAACTCACAAAATATCAACCTCCTTTCAAGTACGTGTGAAGAGATAAATTATTAAAGAAATCAAATTTTTGTGTATAGTTAAGCAGCAAATCTTCATACAAACATGTTTCATTGAATAATATACGACGTATTATGTCAACTTATTGATCTTTTTTAGTTGTCTAATCAGTTTCATAATGTGTAGATAAAATTCTTCAAAGAAAACCCCATAGTTGCTTTTAACATAAGCACTTTCGACTTTTTCTCAGATCATATTCAGGGGGTAAAAAAAAAGTGTAATATATATACACTGCTTCTAGTCATCCGAAGACAGCTTATCAGTACGGTTAGACAGCCGATTGCTTTTAACAAAGGATTGAAACCTGACCAAATTGGCGTCAGTCGGCAATTCTACCACTGGGCTATGGGCGTTCGGTAGAAGATGGCAGACTTCTAGCGCGTATATTGTCATTATACCCCTCAAATACCCAGGATGGTCTAATTGATTAATGAATGAGCGATGCGTACATGCAAGAGTATTTTCATCCGCAGACATATCTGTTTCGCTATATCACAGCTCATCAGTACGTTTTCATCCGAAGACAGATATATATATATATATGTATAAACTGTTGATATATATATATATATATGTTTACATATATATATATGTTTACATATATGTATGTATGTATGTATATTAAAAAAACGAACTATTGAATGAAAGCACGGAAATTAGTCACCATACTAAAAAATACCTCTTAGTTTCATACAACAATGGCTGAAAACGTCATAATTTCTTGTAATTTTAAAAATTGCACGTTGAAAAATTCCCTGTCATGTAAGCGTTAAAAACCACCTTTATATGGACGTTCTTAAAAAAAAAAAAGATAATAGGTAAAATCTGTTCTTGAAAATCGCCTGAAGTCACCACTCATGGTAGAAACCTAGGTAGCGTAATAACTCGTTTGCGAATGGAGTATATATATATATAAGGATAATAATAACAATAATAATAATAACAATAATAATAATGCTAATACTAACAATTGTTATAATATATTTACGTTCCTCTCGAAAAACCCACCGAGAACAAACTCTGAGGGGAAAAAAGGGTAAGTAAAAAAAGAAACACACAGGAAAATCTCAATAGAAACGAAGAAAAGAGTGCTAGACTGCTACGTGATGTCAGTTCTTCAATACGGCTGTGAATGCTGGACAATATCATCGAAAATGAGGAAAAAACTGGAAGCGCCCGAAATGTGGTTCTACAGAAGGATGCTACGGATATCGTGGACTGAGCATACAAGCAACGACGAAGTGTTAGAAAGAATGGCAACAAAAAGGAAATTGATGCTGAGCATCAGGAAGAGACAACTGAAGTTCCTGGGACATGCAATAAGGAAGGAGAGCCTGGAGAACCTGATACTGACTGGTCAGATAGAAGGAAGGAGAGACAGAGGAAGGCAGCGGATAACATATCTGCAGTGTCTGATCAGGTGGATGACGGAACGGGGGTTGCCAGGAGCAACAGGAGCAAACATACTAAGAGCCACAAGGAATAGGGAGACGTGGAGATCCATGATCGCCTACGTCCTGAAGGGACAGGGCACATAGAAGAAGAAGAAAAAAGAAACAAGCTAAGTACTTAAACATACGTCAAAGTACTCGTAGGAAAGAAAAAAAAACCGAGTCGAGAACCCTAACCCTAAAGCGCTCAATACAATATCAGAGCAACAAATAAGAATAAATCTAGGTAAGAGCCAAAAGTCTAACCTAAGTTTCACCCTACGGCTCGTCAGGGTAAGTCGGCTTACCCTCACGAGCCGCAGGGTGAAACCTAGGTAGGTCTGTTGGCTTTTACTTAGATTTATTCATTCTTTCCACATTACACCCTCACTGGTTTCTAACATAATCTCAAAACTTGACCCTCACAAAGCGAGCGGTGGGGACGGAATCCCAATCATAGTCTTGAAGAAATGTGCCCCTGAACTCTCCTATGTCCTTTCTAAGCTCTACAACTTCTGCCTATTTGCTTCCTGCTTTCCTGCCTGTTGGAAGTCTTCTTCTGTAGTTCCTATATTTAAGAAAACTGGCGAACCCTCGGACCCCGCAAATTACCGCCCTATCGGATTTCTTCCAATCTTTTGCAAAGTGTTCGAAGCCATTATCAACGCCGAGGTGGTTCAGCATCTCACAGCCCACAGGCTCCTCTCGGACAAACAATATGGCTTTCGCTTCACCAGGTCTACTGCTGACATGCTAACGACCATCACCGAGTATATATACCAGGCTCTCGACAAGAATGGCGAAGCCCGAAATCTTGCCTTGGATATCTCTAAAGCGTTCGACAGAGTCTGGCATGCTGGCCTTCTACAGAAACTGCAGAGCTATGGTATAACTGGACATTTGTTGGACCTAATCCAGTCATTCCTCTCTAACCGCACATTGAAGGTGGTATTAAACGGACATGCCTCCTAGAACTATCATACAAACGCGGGTGTCCCTCAAGGCTCTATCCTATCTCCTACGCACTTTCTGATCTACATCAATGATTTTCTCGTGGCTTCCCTGTGCCTCTTCTATAAATACTTTCACGGCTTCTGCTCCGATGAACTTAGATCACTGGTGCCCCCTACGTACGAATTTGTACGAGATACTAGATGAGCAACTAGTTCCCACACTTTTACAGTGAAACCAATAAAATGTAACCGCAATTACTACTCTTATAGTTTCTTTTCTCGCACTTTCCGACTGTGGAATTCCCTTCCACATGACTGCTTCCCCGACAACTACAATCTCCAGAAATTTAAATGTAAGGTCAATAGACACCTCCTAACACGCTAACTCGCACCCATTCTCTCAAACACTCCTCCTATGTACCTCCTTACTCGTCTATCACCCTCCTTCTGACATTTCCTATATCTAATCGCCCTCTCAGCACCTTCCCCTATGTAACCACCTGCGCTATAGTGGCAGTTGGAATGCCTTGCTTGGGGTGAAATGATTAATATATATATATATATAAATATATATATATATATATATATATATTGTCATCCGCAGACAGCTCTGTTTCGCCGTATCACAGCTCATCAGTACGGTTAGACTCCAATTGCTTTTTACCCAGGATTGAAACCCGACCGAAATGGCGTCAGACTCTACCACTGAGCTATGGGCGTTCGGAAGTAGGCAGACTTTTTATCGCATATCATTATACGCGCCCAATAGCCAGAGCTCTCTAATTCATTTCACTGAATGACCGATGCGTACATGCCAGAGTAGCTACTGTTTATCAAAGTCTATTATTTTTCCAGAGTGCTCAATCAGGGTGTGAGAGCCTAAATATTGTCATCCGCAGACAGATCTGTTTCGCCGTATCACAGCTCATCAGTACGGTTAGACTGATACGGCTATATGTATGCATATTAGAAAACGAACTATTGAATGAAAGCACGGGAATTATGACTAAGTGTGACGATACATATACTGTTATATATATATATATATATATATATATATATATATATATAACCGCTGAGGTAAGTGCCTGACATGCCACTTACAAGGAAGCAAATCACCCATATTCACTTCGTATTCAATTGGTGAAAATTTTTACTCGAACAACACAGCTTATTCACGTGAAATGCATTTCTGTAGAAATAACTCCCAAGAAGGAAGATATATATATATATATATATATATATATATATATATACACCAGATTCTTTGCAATTGTTTCCAGTTAAAGCGAAATCGTAGATATCGATTTCCGATATCGGACAAAATGAGTCGTCTGAGAAGATCTACTCATGTTTAAGTCGAAAAAATATTTTTTACCAAGTTGGAGTAGATTCTGCAGAAAGAACCACGAAAAAAGGGCTGAAATCCTGATCTGGATCAGACCTGATTGGATATCGGGGTATCGAGTTCCAACTTGGAAGAGAAATCGGAAAAAACAATTAACCAATGACCTGACCAGAAACCTAAAGAATATTTGTGTGAAGTTTGGTGAGAATCGGATAAAAATTGTGGATTTGTATAAAAGACATACAGACAGATAAACAGATACACACACAAACATCTTGCCTTTTGTATATATATATTATCGATTTTTTGCACAATTGTAAGAACTGTAACCTTGAAATTTCTGAATATCGTTTCCTATGTCTTTGTATATGAGTGTATCAAATTTGATTAAAATCGGACCACTCCTTCTATAATCCGAAATATTCGAGTATCGATTTTCGATATTTATCGGGGGTACCTCGACACAAAACTTAGCTAAGAACACTAACAGAGGCTTATATTACAACTGTGTAAATTTTCAAGAAAATCGGTTCAGCTGTTTCGAAGTCTAAAGCTAACGGACGCACACACACACACACACAGACACACACACACACACACATACACACACACAGAGACAAATTCCTACTTATAAATAAGTAAACATATATATAACTGCTAAGGTAAATGCCTGACATGCTACTTACAATGAAGCAAATCACCCATATTCACTCCGTATTTAATTGGTGAGAATCTTTCCCCAAACAGCCCAGCTTCTTGCCCGATATATAATATATGGAGCCGTGAATATTTATTATAAATTATATTTTAGAACATGTACAGAATTTTATATATATATATATATCCACTACAAATAGTACATTTGTTTCGACATTGAAATTTCAATGTCTCATCAGGCGGTGTGGACAGGAATGGAAAGCCTCTTTTCTTATATTTGGTCAGTTGTGTTTGGGATGTTGGTGGGGATTAGTGATAAGGGAACAAGTCTTGTGGATTGACCATTAGAATTTTGAAGAAAGGGGTGTGGGTAGTGAATATAGTTGATTAATGAGTGTCTTTGAGTTTTCTATACAGATTTAACATTAGCAGTTAGAATGTAAATTTTTATTATCTTGCGACTAGACTATATCCTTTGGATTTGTTAGAATAGCAGGTAAGGGGTGGGATGCTTATTTTTTACAGAATATTTGTGTATTTAAGCAGAGTTCTTATGATTAATCTAAATTTGTATATTAATCTTCATTTTGGATTTATGAAATCGATTTTTCCGATTAAATTTAAAATTTTAATTAGATCACAGTGTTATGACCAAGTATTAGAAAAGAAATTAAAATTTAAAATTTAATAGAAAAAATCGGTTTCCAAACTGTGATCTGTGATATATATGTATATATATATATATATATATACTCTTTTAACCGCTAAAGTAAGGACCTGACATGCTACTTACAATGAAGCAAATCACCCATATTCGCTCCGTATTTAATTGGTGAGAATTTTACTAGAGCTGCTTCTTCACTGTAGAAATAACTCCCAAGTATATATATATATATATATATATATATATATATATATATATATATATACGCTCTCAAACTTGATTGAGCACACTGGAAAAATAGTAGACTTTGACAAACAGTACCTACTCTGGCATGTACGCATCGCTCATTCAGTGAAATAAATTAGAGTGCGCTAGCTATTGGACGCGTATAATGATATGCGCTAAAAAGTCTGCCTACTTACACCGAACGCCCATAGCCCAGCGGTAGATTCACCGACTGTTGCCATTTCGGTCGGGTTTCAATCCTGGGTAAAATAAGTAATCGGAGTCTAACCGTACAGGTGAGCTCTGATACGGCGAAACAGAGCTGTCTGCGGATGACATATGTGTGCTTGTGTGTAAGATTAAATAAATTGCTTACATAGTGTCTGCTTATATTTAATATAATTCGTTCATAATGCATTGGGTTTTTCTTTTTAAATTTATAACCTATGTTTACATTTCGATCTGTTCGTAATTCCTTTTAGTCGATTTATAATTTGTTTAAGATGTTCGGAGATGTTAGTTCTTTTTAAGAAGTTATCTATTTGTTGTTTCCGTTTGTTGATGGTTGTTAGGTTATCATTAGTTAATTCGATCTGCCTTTTCGCAAGGCTACGTTTAAATTGCCCGGTGACGTTGTTATGATGTGTTGCTAGATAAGATAATTTGAAATTTGTGTATTTAGGCAGCAAATATTCTTTTAGACATGTCAGATTAAATAACTTGCAAACACGATGTTTGCTTATTTTTAATATAATCTGTTCATACTTTATTGAGTATTCAACGAGAATAAAGATTAGAGCAATTGGCAGCTAAGATACCGTCACTTTCTCACCGGCGCAATGTGGCTTCCCTGTATATCTTCTACATATACTTTCACGGCTTCTGCTCCGGTTAACTTAGCCTACTGACGCCGCCATATATATAAAGTTAATCGAGTCCCAAGATTAGCAACTAGGTCCCACCCTTTTACTGTGAAACCTATAAATTGTATACGCAAATTCTACTCCAGCTTCTTTTCTCGCACTTCCCGCCTGTGGAATTCCCTTCCATTTATTGCTTTATGGATAGCTACAATTTCCAAGAATTTGGCTCTAAGTAGGTATAATTGTAGTTCTTAGTCTCAGCCATGATACCAGTTAATCAGAGGATTTATGTAGCCTTTAAAATTCAGTTTACGACGAAAATAACTAATTTGATATCGATAACAGGAAATTAAAATTTGACTTATATCCATTTATTTTTCTTTCAGTCTGCGGTTTCGCTTTAACTGGAAACAACTATTGCTTTTTAGTCTTTCGTGCCAACGTCCAAAGAGTCTGAGCTCCAGGACCATGGATTAGTTTTAAAGCTTTCATTACACCCGAGCAATGCCGGACTATACTGCTAGTAACCTATATAAGTGGAGTTGTTATATCCCAGGAGGGGATAAACAGAGAAAGAATAGTGCAAGAAATAATTCTTAACACTGAGGATATATGAATAGAGATTTATTATACTTCAGTACAATAAACCAAATACACGAACACCAACGAACAGTTAACAAGAATAACAATCAAGAAGACAACGTCTCTGTATAGGACGTATGCGTCCGTCTTGTGAAGAATGGTTCCGTCTACTGACGTATAACTCTCGCCTAATGACGATGGCTCGTTCCGGCTTTCTCTTTTCCAATCTTTTACTCTTTTTCATTCTTTTACTCTTTTTTTTTCTTCAATTGGAGTAGATAGACTAAACAATCGCCCGGTTCACACTTCAACCCCGTCTATTGCACAGGTGAAGAGGCTCATCCCTTGTTCCCTGTTTAGGATGTGGTTTCCGGCTTTTTCTTTTCCAATCTTTTCACTCTTACGTAGCCCCCTGTACATCAGTGGCGTTACCGCCTTGCTCGGGTGATATGATTAAAAAAAAAATCACGACCACTCTCGTACAATGACGAAGACAGTATTTATTTGCCTTCCCACTAAAGGCAAAATGCGACACAAGGCCTTTTTAAAGTGTGATTCCTCGGGCCATATAGCCCGGCTAAAAATTCCTGTCTAATTTACCCCAGTAGTGACTCCACCCTTCGGCGTAGTCACAACTGGGTCAATGCTCTCCGCTCGAAGGCAGAGTGCTTGACAGTGCATAGAGCGGTCAGTGTAATGACGAAGATTCCGTAGTTCGTTCTAGTCTCGGTCTTAAACTTAAAACAAAAATATTGAATGCATCATTTATCAGCAAATAGCGGGTTTAAAATACAAAATTAAATCGGAGAATTTAAAATCAAGCAATTACAGAAACTAAAATACTTATAAAATAATCTAAAAGAGGACACTGAGATTGGAGGGCGTAGTATGATGGACAAGAAAATTTGGTTGGAAAAGAAGAAAATACTGCTGATCTGTCATGTTCTACAGAAGGATGATATGTGAGCAACGACGAGGTTTTGGAAAATAATGTAAATAAAATGAAATTTCTATTTAAAATCAGGAAGGGAGTGTTGAATTTTTTTTTCATCAAATACTCACAGGACAGATAGCGTGAACGAGAGACAGGAAGAAAAGAGGGTGACATGAGGGTACTTGATGGGCTTAAGCAAATGCATGGCAGAGCAGGGTTTTGCAGAAATAACCAGGCAAAATATATTAAGATCTACAAGATATAGGAAGATGTGGAGGTTCCCTATTGCTTATGACCTTAATTAACCTGGCTTAGAAGAAATATGACGTAACACGATTGGACACCAGAGATCCCTAATTTCGTGCTGTTATTTATTACAACAACTGCATAATCAGAATTAAAATGCTTCGTATTTGCAAGCGGTCACCCATCTACATACTGACCAGGCTCGACGTTGTTTAATCTAAATGATAATAATACAAAAGGTGTTGCGACCTGATATGCGGGTGTCCTGTTAAATAATTATATATCTTAGATATCTTCATATATACACTGACCGACAATTAAAATATTTCAAGAAATCAGTCTAAATAAACATTGACCAAGCGAGTCTCCTTGAGAGAAAAACACTGCGCCTCCTCGGCCTTACACTCTCAAACGATCTCAAGTGGAACCACTATATTGAGTCAGTAGCTAAATCCACTGCTAGGAAGATTGTGTCATTGTGACGGGCCAGGATGTCTTTCTAACCTGAATCTTTCCTGCATATATACAAATGAACCATTTGTCCATGCATTGAGTACTGCTCTCATATATGGTCAGGCGCCCCTGCTGTCTATCTCAGTGTTCTTGACAGGTTCCAAAGATGAAGCTGTAATGTGATAGGTACCGACCTGGCGGCTCGACTCCAGCCACTTCCTCACCGACGAAGTGTGGCTTCCCTCTGTCTGTTGTATAAATATTTTCATGGCCTCTGCTCCAACGAGCTTATGCCACTGGTGCCTCTGCAACAGGTGTTTACTCGTGCAACCAATTGGCAGCTGGGTCCCACCCATTCACAGGCGGATCACGTAAATGCAGACGACAATTCTACTCCTGCAGCTTATTTTCTCGCACTTCCAGCCTGTGGAACTTGCTTCAATATTCTTGCTTTCCTGACGGCTACAACCTTCAGCAATTTAAATGCAATGTCAATACTTATCTCTTAACCGCTCGACTATAGTTCTTTCTACACTGCTCTGTATATCCTTTCCTTTCTCTCTAACTTTGCAACTGTCATCACACCTGTATTCCCATCCTTCTCTTGCTCCTTTCTCTGAAACCTCCTGAAACTGTTTCATCTTTCTCTTTACTCTCGTTCTATATAATCTTTTTCTCTTATGTAGCCCCCTGCGCATCAGTGGCTTTACCGCCTTGCTTGGGGCGAAAAGATGAAAAATATCCATGTCTTTTCCTTCTTACAGGCTAATTAGATAGTAATTTATTATTATACAAAACAAACTTCTTACAATTTAAAAATGTTTTCTGTTTTCAAATAACCTGCAAAGGTTTCATAAAACGTAAATAAAAATTCATCAGCTTCTAGATTTTCCTGTTTTCCATTTTTCTTTGGATTTCTTCTTTTTACAGTCGTCTTCTATCAGGGCGTTGGCGATCATGGCTCTCTACAATTCTTTGTCCTTTATAGCACTAAATATATTTTGTCTTTCGTTATACTTCCTGAAACATTGTCCGTCATCCATTCACTGAAGCTCATTAAATATTTTTCTTCAACAAAGATGAAGGGAAAACTTGAATACAGGTGGGGGATACTTAAATCAAGCAGGTACAAAAATATAAATAGCTTGGAAGTGTTCTAACAAAGGACGGAACCTGCGACTGGTTCATCTTTCTCTTCACTCTCTTCACTCTCTCCTATCTAATATTTTACTCTTCTGTAGGCCCCTTCACATCAGTGTCGTTATCGCCTTGCTCGGAGTGATACGATTAAAAAAAAAGTATGTGACTTTCGTTATGGTCTGTTTTGCATACTGGTAGAAGCTTTGTTCTATCGCAAACAACAAAGCCGACCGCGTATTGAGCATCTTTTGAAATATTGATATACGTAGAATATAAATATGGATTTATTGTCTTCTTTGCCTATTAACGACTCTGGCAACTGGGTCCCACCCATTCACAGTCAGGTTAGCCAAACGCAGACGACAATTCTACTCCTGCAGCTTCCTCTCTCGCACTTCCCGCCTGTGGAACTCACTCCCGTATTCTTGCTTTCCTGACGGCTACGACCTCCAGAAATTTAAAAGCAAAGTTAATACTCACCTACTAACCACTGGCCTCTAGCTCTCTCCCCTCCCCTGTATAATCTTCACGTTCTCTCCGCCCATGTATCTGTCATTGCACCTGCTTTCTCAGCTTTCTATTGTTCCTTTCTAACTAGCTTGTACTCCTCACTCTTTTGTAATTAATCTCTTTACATTTATGTAACCCCCTGCACATCAGTGGCGTTTCTGCCTTGCTCGGGGTGAAATGATTAAAAAAAAAAAACAAAAAAAAAATAACTTTACTATTGGCATTATCTGTACAACTTGCAACGTTATACAATGAGACAACGAATACTAGAGGGCGAAAGAAAAAGCCTGCCTGCCTGCCTGCCTGCCTGCCTGCCTGCCTGCCTGCCTGCCTGCTCACGTCTCTTCTTCGGGTGGTGGAGAGTCTCGCCAATCTTGATTTGAATATCGACGATTTACATTGACATGCGGAGAACAAGTTCAGACTCACTTGCGGTCAATTGAGTGAATTATTGTCACGTTTATGTCTCGATTCGTATCCGGTATCTTCGTTCACTGGCAAAAGGAAAGATGAGCTGGGCGAGAGAGCAACTTTTATCCGTTTGTCTTCGAGGATTGAGTAAGTCGAGATGGTTGGTGTGGGGTGCATCGTTCTGGAACAAAGTAATTCGGTCGAATCGTGGCTGTTAACATTTCAATTATGCGCAGTTATCGCAGTACGACACGTCGTCATGTTCAATCAGGTCTCGTTCTTTTGTCGCTTTGCAAGTGACCTGATTTTTTCTTTCTTGAAATGCAGCGTATATCATGGATCGACCAGCAATGATGAGGTTTTGGAAAGGATGGAAACGAAAAAGTAATTAATAGTGAGCATCAGGAAGAGACAGCAAAAATTCCTGGGACATGCAATGAGGAAGGAGGGCTTGGAGAATCTGATACTAACAGGCCAGATAGAGGGAAAAATAGACAGAGGAAAGCAACGGATAACATATTTGAAGGACCTAATCAGGTGGATGACGGAACGAGTGTTGCATGGTGTAACAGGAGAAGGCGTGCTCAGAGCCACCAGTGATAGGGAAAAGTGGAAGACCTGATCGCCCACGTCCTGAAGGGACAGGGCACATAGAAGAAGAAATATGCATAATCATGACCAGATCTATAATCTGTGTAACAAAATCTAGATCTATGCAATATGTTTCTGAAAATATCTCTTTCTTGAATATTACTTTTGCATATTTGTCTATATTTCTGAGAAAACCATGAATATGAAAAAATACTAGAGATGATCTCCTACGTCTTGAAAGAGAAAAAGAGAGAGAGATATCGACCAAAGAAGGCGATAATGCCACTAAGAATTAACGAGCGTCTAAAGATAACGATTAATTTTGAATGTAAGATTTATGCAATCTTAGTTAAAAAAAAAAAAAAGCAATTACTGAAGAGGCTTTCACCGTTAAGAGAAATAATAAAAAATAAAACATGTCTTACAGTTGCAGTAGTAAAATGATGAGACCTATCTGCCAATCTAGTACTTAAATTCATGAAGACAGTGCATAAATAAAATCAAGCTCACAAAATACTTACCATGAAAATATCTATAGATAAACTATTACGGGGGAGAAAATATGACTGAAGTAAATATGATTCCCTTTATTTTCGTATTCTTCATTTTTCTCCTCTTCTTTTTTCTTTTTCCTCCGATATATTTATTCATCTTCCTCTTTCTTTATTCCTCTACCTTTTTAATTCTTCTTCCACCTCTTTTTTCTCTCTTTCTATTACTTTTTATCCTCCTCCTACCTCTTTTATGCACCTTCCTTCAAATTCTTGTCCCTCCTTTTTATTCCTCTTTATCTTAATTTAATCTTCCTCTTCCTTGTTAATATTTCTCAGTTCGTCTGTTACTACTTATATTTTAACTTCCGTCTACTTCTCTATTTCTCTTCGTCCTCTTTTTTTTTACCTCTTTCTACTTCATCTTCTTCTTCTATGTGCCCTGTCATTTCAGTTCGTAGGCGATCATGGCTTTCCAAGTCACCCTATGTGGCTCTTAGGACGCTTTCTCCTGTTACACCACCCAAATCCCTCTCTGCCATCCACTATATCAAGCCCATAAATCTAGAATATAAATGAGTTTATATATTGATTATAATATAGAATTGATCCCCCATTTTATATCCACATTTTAATTTCTTATAAACAGTTGGCATATATATCCTTCTTCTATGTGCCTTGTCCTTTCAGGACGTAGGCAATCATGGCTTTCCAAGTCACCATATATCTAGTGGCTCTTAGCACGCTTTCTCCTGTTACACCACCCAAATACCGCTCTGCAATCCACTATCTGAGGACCATAAATCTAGAATATAAATATATAGAAACTAGCATGGCCAGAAAATGAGGGATGTTTATATATTGATTATAATATACAATTGATAACCCAGTTTAAGGCCAATTTATAATTTCTTATAAACAGTTGGCATATATATTCTTCTTCTGTATGCCCTGTTCTTTCAGGACGTAGGCGATCATGGCCCTTCACGTCTCCCTATCCCTGGTGGCTCTTAGCACGCTTTCTCCTGTCACACCACCAAAACCCCGCTCTGACATTCACTAACTCAAGACCATAAATCTAGAATATAAATATATAGAAACTAGCATGTGCACAAAATGAGGGATCTGTTATATATTGATTATAATATAGAATTGATCCCCCAATTTATAGCTACATAATTTCTTATAAACAGTTGGTATATATATTCTTCTTCTATGTGCCTGTTCCTTTCAGGTCGTAGGTGATCATGGCTTACAACGTCTCCCTATCCCTGGAGTCTCTTAGCACGATATTTTCTGTTACACCATGCAACTCCCGTTCTGTCATCCACTTGATCAGTTCGAATATGTTATCCGCTGCCTTTCTCTGTCTTTTCCCCTCTATCTGGCCTGTCAGTATCAGGTTCTCCAAGCCCTCTTTCCTCATTGCATGTTCTAGGAACTTCAGTTGTCTCTTCCTGATGCTCAGTATTAATTTTCTTTTCGTTTTCATCCTTTCCAAAACCTCATCATTCCTCACATGCTCGGTCCATGATATCAGCCGTATCCCTCTTTAAAATCACATTTCTGCTGCTTCAAGTTTTTCCTCATCTTTTATGATATTGTCCAGCAGTCACTGACGTACTGAAGAACTGTCATCACATAGCAATCTAGTATTCTCTTCTTGTTTCTAGCGAAATTTTGCTATCCTAGTATTTTACTCCGCTTCTTGAACACGTCTTTCGCCATGCCAATTCGCCTTCGGATCTCTGTGTCGCACTTTCCATCTCCTGTTAGAACACTTCCTAGGTACTTAAATTTTTGTACTTGCTTGATTCTAGTATCCCCCACCTGTATTTAGCATTTTGTGTATCTCTTTATGTTGATGACCATTCAGTTTTCTTGAAAATATGACTGAAGTAAATATGATTCCCTTACTGATAATATTTCCGTATTCTTCATTTTCCTCCTCTTCTTTTTTCTTTTTCCTCCGATATATTTATTCATCTTCCTCTTTCTTTATTCCTCTACCTTTTTAATTCTTCTTCCACCTATTTTGTCCCTCTTTATAGTGCTTTCTTGTCACTCTTTTCATCTACCTTCTGTGGGAGGTCTTGTAGTTTCCTTTCCGTGTTTACAATCAGCGCTATATCATCTGCGTAATTATGTTGTTCAAATTGTGGCCCCCGATTACAAATCATGGCATAGCTTCTAGGGTCCTCAAACTATTCTCGCTGTTCAAGTTTAGACTCTTCCTATTTCTACTACTTTTGTTTTTAAAACGCAGAAGGAAATATAACTAACGTAACGATATGATTCCATTACTGAAAATCATTTCGTTTTCTTTTTTGGATATGGTCAGAATATCGACATATATAGAAAGAGAACCAGACCGAATGTGGGAGTAATATTCAATCTAGGGATGAATGGTTCCATTTATTTATACGTAATATAATTGCGGTAAGTAGACATGGCGGATGCCCTCCACAGCAGGTTAACCATCACTCAATGTCCTCCAATTTGAAGGCTCATCTTGGTCCAACCACGTCGCCTTTGATTTCATCAGGCAAAACCTTTTTTCTCTCTGTTGACAACAATCAATAAATCGATTAGCCAATAGATTGTATGTCTCTGAAACTCTATCTGCATAAATAGTTCCGTTAAATTAACTGTGAGAGACGATATTTGGTAACATTTATCATGCCCTACTTCCGTTTTTTTTAAATATTTTTTCGCCCCAAGCAAGGTATTTTACTGCCAGTCTTGCAGGGAGTTTCACAGGAGAAAGTTATGAGAAAAAGTGAAAGGTTTTAGGACGGTGTCAGGAATTTGGTAAGAGAAGGATGAGAATATTGTTTGAGATATTGAGTTGACGGAGAAAAGAACATGATGGAGAGAGGATACGGATTAGTATGATAGGAGATGGCCTTTTTTTATAATCATATCGTCCCAAACAAGGCATTTTACTGCCACTATTTTGCAGGGATTTACATAGAAGGAAATTTATGAGAAAGAGTGACAGGTTATAGGAGGTGTCAGGAAGTGGGTAAGAGAAGGATGAGAATACTGATGAGAGTGGAGTGGACGGAGAAAGGAACATGAGAGAAAGTTATGAGAAAGAGTGACAAGTTATAGGGGGTGTCAGGAAGTGGGTAAGAGAAGGATGAGAATACTGATGAGAGTGGAGTGGACGGAGGAAGGAACATGAGAGAAAGTTATGAGAAAGAGTGACAAGTTATAGGGGGTGTCAGGAAGTGGGTAAGAGAAGGATGAGAATACTGATGAGAGTGGAGTGGACGGAGAAAGGAACATGAGAGAAAGTTATGAGAAAGAGTGACAGGTTATAGGGGGTGTCAGGAAGTGAGTAAGAGAAGGATGAGAATACTGATGAGAGTGAAGTAGACGGAGAAAGGAACATGAGATAAAGTTATGAGAAAGAGTGACAGCTTATGGGGGTGTCAGGAAGTGGGTAAGAGAAGGATGAGAATACTGATGAGAGTGGAGTTGACGGAGAAAGGAGCATGAGAGAGGATACAGTTTAGTGAGATAGGAGATGACTATTGACTTTACATTTAAATTATTAGAGTTTGTAGCTGTCGGAGAAACAAGTCAATGGAAGGGAATTCCACAGGCGGGAAGTGCGAGAAAAGAAGCTGTGGAGTAGAATTTGCGTTTACATTTTATTGGTTTCACAGTTGCTAATCTTGTTGCTCGAATAAATTGATATATAGGAGGTACCAGTGAACTATGTTCATCGGAGTAGAAGCCGTGATAGTATTTGTAGAAGAGACACAGGGAAGCCACATTGCGCCGGTGAGAAAGTGACTGTATCTGAGCTGCTAAGTCGGGATCTATCACATTACAGATTCTCCGTTGGATTTTGTCAAGGACCCCTAGGTGGATAGCTGGCGCACCCGACCAGATATGGCAGCAGTATTCAATTACATATATTGTTTTTAATCGCGATGGAGTGTTAGCTACGTTCCAGTCAAAAGAATCTTGGTGAGACAAACAAAAACTTTCAATGCTGCAAACAACAAAATTGTAAAATGAAGCAAGACCGAAACAAAAATATTGATCTTCAAGGAATTCTCTACACAGATTTGCCTGTGTATTTATACTGTGTTCGTTCATTACTCTCTACAGCTTCCTGTTCTTTTCTAATCTAAGCTATATATGAACATTATTTTAGTTCCCCTCTGTGACAGATTTTCAAAAAGTGGTTAACTCGTTGGTATGTCGCAATAATATGTCTGCAAGATCCATTAAACCCTTGGTTACCAAACAAGGGGTTCATGGACCCTAGACGTATATTAAAGAATTTCAAGTGGTCCAAAGATTCCAATTCGTACCGGCGTATACTCATAATGTCCTAAAGTGCAGAGCACAACCTATAATTTTATCCATAGTTTCAAACTTGCTTTCTTCTACTTGGAAGATGCTTCTTAATATTTTTTTTCAATAAATAAAAAGTTTCATTTACATCTGTTTTTGGATTCTTAGTGTTTTTCTTTTTCATGTTTTATTTATGCAGGTTTTACGATTATTTTTATTCATACACTCACTCGTAAGCTGAAAAATAAATCTAGTTTTATAAAGATAGTTTTTGTGTCTAATACCTACAACTATAACAATGTTAACATAATATTTTTTACTAGGTGTCTTACTTAAATAAAGGAAGGCTGAATGAAATGTTTTTTGATTTTATATGAGTAAGTTTAAAGCTTAATCAGCATAATAACGCGGGACATTTTACATGAATATATTTTTATACAGAAAAATCTTTGATTTTTGCTGGTTTAACTTGTTCCGTTGTAGGGGTCCACAAGTCAACAAATGACTGGAAAAGGGGGAACAAGACAGAAAAGTTCTGGAACCACTAAACTAGACCCACTGGAGGTTCGTGTTGGTTTGTCTACAAGAGGAACAGCCTACCGAAGTGTCGTGTGAGCATATCTACAAGGGCCACACAACCAACCAGAGAGTCGTGATGGTATGTTTGTATGTTTGCAGGGCTCACACTACCCACCAAAGTATCGTGGCAGCAAGTCTGCATGGCCCGGGCCACACATTAAAGGGCCGCAGTGGTATGTCTGCGAGGCCCACACAATCGTTCTTTCTGCCCATTAACATGGATCAGGTTAGTCTACGTGAAAGTAAAACACTGCGTCTCCTCGGATTAACTCTCACATCAGACGTCGAGTGAAATGATCATATAGAATCCATAGCTAAATCCGCTGCTAAGAAAGTCGGTTCTCTCTGCAGGGCCAGGAAGTTTTTCCCGTCCGAAACAATCCTGCACATATACAAGTCTACCATCCGCCCGTGCATTGAATATTGCTACCATATCTGGTCGGGTGTTCCTGCTATCCACTTAGGTGTTCTCGACCGAATCCAACGGAGAATATGTAATGTGATCGATCCCGACTTGGCAGCTAGGATACAGTCTCATTCTTACCGGCGCAGTGTGGCTTCCCTGTGTCTCTTCTACAAATATTTTCATGGCTTCTGCTCAGACAAACTTAGCTCACCAGTAACCCCATATATGAATTTCCTCGAGCCACAAGATTAGCAACTAGGTCCCACCCTTTTACTGTGAAACCAATAAATTGTAAACGCAGCTTCTTTTCTCGCACTTCCCGTCTGTGGAATTCTCTTCCTCATATTGCTTTCCCGACAGTTACAATTTCCAAGAATTTAAATGTAATATCATCTCCTGTCTCACTAACTTACATCCTCTCTCTCATGCTTTTTTACTTCGTTCACCCCACTTTCATCAGTATTCTCATCCTTCTCTTACTCACTTCCTGACACCCCCTGCAATCTCTCACTCCTCATAACATTCCTCCTATGTAACCCGACACGATTATATAAAAAAAATCACCAGAGGGTCATTGTATTATGTCCACAAGGCTCACATGATCTTTCAGTGGATCGGGGTAGTATATCTGTAAGACTCACCTGACCCATTAGAGGGTCGTGTTGATATGTCTACAAGGCTCACGTGATCCAATAGTGGGTTGTTTTCCGATTTTATTTCTCTGAAGAACATTGGTGGTAAGATGTCATGATTGATAATATATGCGATTACGGTTCATTAGAAAAAATTTTTAAATAAGGAAATAAAAATAATAATTTATGAATTTTGGGCTTTTTTTTATCGTTTTGCTTTTTTTATCGTTTTGCTTTTAGAATTGATACTGTTGATTTTGGGGGGTCATTTTTTTCTATTTTAACCTACGAAAACTTGTATTACGCAGTCAGTCTGTCAGTTAACTGCCATATGTGATACACGTTTGGGTGATCATGTCTTGAAAGAGACATGACTGACTGGGCAGATGATTATCCCGCATTAGGTTACCATTACTTTCTGCGGTAGATTGTTTGCCAACCAAGGCTATAGAACCCAATCTTTACTGTTATTTAGCCCATAAAAGGAGGAAAGAGACGGATTAATACCTTTCCCAAGGATGTTAGTGAGTAAGTGAATGCAAAGAATTCAACTAGAATTCGAACTCACATTCAGGTAAGCTAAAAATTTCAGTTAACAGAAAATTTAATTAGCAAAAATTACGACGTTTTTAACTTGTTTTCTTTATTTATTCAGAGAACAAAAAAAAACGACTAGAACCAGAAAAATGAAAGCAAGAAAAATAATCTAATAGAAATCAAATTCCTTATTTAAAAACATTATATTCTTCATGTCAAATTCTTTGAATAGGCATGAAAGTAAAAACACAAAAGCATATATTTCTACACCTATAGCGAAATTTTAATTAATTCTTCTCTTATAAATCTCTTATTGAAATTTTCAAGGCAAAAAAAAAAAAAAAATCACGGAATATCTTTACATTCATAACAAAATGTATTTTTTGATTTTTCATCATCTCTTTTGGACTAATTATTTTCCTCAATTCACTATAATAGGATCTAAGATTAGGATTCGGGGGAAAAAAAACGCGAAATAAGTGTCGTGGACCCGGTTAAAGGTCCCATAAGAATAACGTAAGAATAACGCAAAAACAACCAAATCGGAAAATACGAATATATATTAAATATGGAAAGAACACAATACTTGGATCTTGGTTAGTAGGAACGATAACACGAGTTAGTGTGGAATATTATGATTCAACTCTCGGCCTTAGAACTGGGACTTGTAATGTTCGTTAAGGTAGCAGTGTTCGTAGACCGACTCTCGGCTGATTTCGGTCCGCACTGAGGGCGCTTTCCTCAGGCTGCTTCCTATCATCTCTTGTGAGGGGAGGTATGAGTGACGCTTAGATGAGTTCATTCAGTCTGTCTGTGATGCCGCCATGACAATAAGGCTTGGTAGCCAACGTACCTGGGAAGCGTTCTAACAGGAGATGGCAAGTGCGGCACAGAGATAAGAAGGCAAATTGGCATGGCGAAGGACGCATTCCAGATGCTGAGTAAAGTATTAAGACACAGGAAACTTTCACTAGAAACAAAGAAGAGAGTACTGGATTGCTATGTGATGTCAGTTCTTCAATATGGCAGTGAATTGTAGAAAATATCATCGAAGATGAGGGAAAAACTTGAAGCAACTGGTTGTACAGAAGGATGCTGCGAATATCGTGGATCGAGCCTGTAAGCAATTATGAGGATTTAGAAATTATGGAAACGAAAAGAAAATTAATAGTGAGCATCATAAAGAGACAACTGAAGTTCCTGGGACAGGCAATGAGGAAGGAGGGCTTGGAGAACCTGATACTGGCAGGCTAGACAGAGGGAAAAAGAGACATAGGAGATCAGCGGATAACATATTTACTGGGCAGAGCAGGTGTATGACAGAACAGGGGATGCGTGGTGTAACAGGAGAAAGCGTGCTAAAAACCACCAGGGACAGGGAGATGTAGAAAACCTTGATCGCCTATGTCCTGAAAGGACAGGGCACATAGAAGAAGAATATATATGCCAACTGTTTATGAAAAACTATGATGTGGATATAAAATGGGGGATCAATTCTATATTATAATCAATGAACGAACTGATCCCTCATTTTGTGGCCATCTTAGTTTCTATACACTTATATTCTAGATTTATGGGCTTGAGCTAGTGGATGGCAGAACGAGGTTTGGGTGATTTAACAGGAGAAAGCGTGCTAAGAGCCACCAGGGATAGGGAGACGTGGAAGGCCATGATCACCTACGTCCTGAAAGAACTGGGCACATAGAAGAAGAAGAAGCCAATGTGTTAAGTTAGCTATTCTCTGTTTCTGCCAATGTTTCACGCCTTCGAAATGTCCTGTGGGTGTTTAATTCTCAAAGCCGTCTTTCTTCTTCATGTGTCACCATGTTTTTAGAAGTTTCGTTTCGATTCGAGTTTTATGAATTAGAATTATCAATATTCATTTGTAGAAATAAGTTTCTGACGCTTCAAGTTTCATTTGATGAAGTTACTTCTATAGCAGTAAAAATATCAAAACAATAACCACACACTACCAGCAGAAACGGTTAGTGTAATATTTAGCGGATTTCTTTATGAAAATATTCACACAATATAACATCTAATAGCAACTTAATGTAGAGGTATAAGGAATTATGTCTTATATACATAAGAAAAAGTCAAAAAGATACAGTCAGTCAGCCCGTTAAGTGCCATACATGATACAAGCGATCATGTCTCGAAAGAGACCTGAATGACGGGGCAGAAGATTATCCCGCAGTAAGTTGCCATTGCTTTCTGAGGTAGACTGGTTGCCAGCCAAGGCTATAAAACCCAATATGTCTTGCCATTTAACTCATAGCAGGAGGAAGAAGAAATAGATCATATAACATTATTATAGTAAGTATAATTAGTGGGGGATCAGTTTATTACTTCATAGCAATAGAAAACCGATCCCCCACTTTATGCTCAGTAGAAGTTTTAATTATGTGTCCAGTATTTATATTCAGTCAGTCAGTTAAATGGCATACGTGATACACGCTTTGGACGATCATGTCTCGAAACAGACCTGACTCACTAGACGGAAGATTTTCCCGCAGTAGTTTGCCATTGCTTGCTGAGGTAGACTGGTTACCAGCCAAGTCTATAAAACCCAATCTGTTCTATTATTTAACCCATAACTGGAGGGAATAGTCGGATTAATACCTTTCCCAAGGGTATTTCTGCGTAAGTGAATGCAAGTAATTCAACTGGCACCACGATTTGTCGTTTCCGAGTCGATATCTACAGCACCATAAGATTATAGTGCATGGGAAAATATTCCCTAGTGTTTATATGCCACAACGTAAAGAGAGCCTGAGTGAAATCTGACTGATTGGCACTTAATTCTTCTGAATGGAATACAAAATAATATGTATATTGTCCTTTCTGCTTAAAATGATTTTTTCAAAGGTTATTACTTTCTGAGTATGACTATAAATTATATGTGATCGCAAGGCGTCTGACTACTTCTTAATTTATTTCGTTCCGAGGTTCTTACTGTCCTGTGGAAAATACTGAACCTCCCAGATTGGGCACAAAATGCAGTTAACGTCTAAAAATATATATTTCCATGGCAAAATTATATATACTAACAATAACTTGTTCTGTGTCCCTTCAGGACGTAGGTGATATAGTTTCTATACATTTATATTCTAGATTTATGGGCTTGAGCTTGTGGATGGCAGAACGAGGTTTGGGTGGTTTAACAGGAGAAAGCGTGCTAAGAGCCACCAGGGATAGGGAGACGTGGAAGGCCATGATCGCCTACGTCCTGAAAGAACTGGGCACATAGAAGAAGAAGAAGCCAATGTGTTAAGTTAGCTATTCTCTGTTTCTGCCAATGTTTCACGCCTTCGAAATGTCCTGTGGGTGTTTAATTCTCAAAGCCGTATTTCTTCTTCATGTGTCACCATGTTTTTAGATGTTTCGTTTCGATTCGAGTTTTATGAATTAGAATTATCAATATTCATTTGTAGAAATAAGTTTCTGACGCTTCAAGTTTCATTTGCCTCTGTCTCTTGTCACTCTCAATATGTTTTCACTTGGTATCTCTTCTAAGCCCCGCTCCGTCAACCATTTGCTCAGACCTAACAAGTACGTCTCGCGCTGCTTTCCCCTGTTTTTCCTTTCATTTATCAAAGCTGTGAGTATCAAGTTCTCTTGGCCTTCTTTCCTCATTTACGTGTCTCAGAAACATCGTTTGTTTCTTCCTGATATTTAGTCTTCCCGTTTGCATCCTTTCCAACACCTCATCGTATCACACGTGCTCCGTCCATGGTATCCTCAGCATCCTTCTGTAAAACTACATTTCTGCTGCTTCAAGCCTCTCCTTCTTCCTTGATGAGATCGTCCAGCATTCACTTCCATACAGAAGGACTGATATCACATAGCAATCCAGCACTCTTTTCTTTGTTTCTAATGAGATTTTCCTGTTTTTCAGTACTCTGGTTGTCTTCTGAAATGCGTCTTTTGACACTCCAATGTGTCTTTGGATAACCCTGTCGCATTTTCCATCCTGTGTGAAAACACTTCCCAGGTATTTAAATTTTTCACTTGTTTTATTTTAGATTCTCCGACTTGCAATTGGCATATTAGTTTTCTAATTTTTCTAGTTTTTCATATATTTAGTTTTCTTGAGGTTTATGCTCAGTCCTTTCTTTTTCGCTTTCTTTTGATAAATTCTGTAGAAGATCCTGCATTTTCCTTTCCGTGTCTGCTAACAGCACCGTGTCATCCTCGTATCGAATGTCGAATCCTGGCAAGGCTTTTATTTCTCTCATAATTGCTTCGCTGTACAGGTTGAAAAGATCCGGCGAGGAAACACATCCTTGTCTTACGCCCATTTCTATTTTTGCATGTCAGCTGAATTCACTTCCTATCCGTACACAAGCTGTTTGTTCCCAACATAAATTCTTGATTATCCTAACGTCTTTTCCGAAAATATCGATGTTGTCGAGCATCTAGATATTCATACTTGAAAGGAACTACTGAAGCTCACCCAAAAATTAAATTTTAACATTAAATGTCCTGTAAGGAGTTGACATGTACTTAAACAGCCGAAGAATTTTAAAACATTTTGAATTGTCCAGGATTAGAATACTTACAGCCTGAGAATTAATCAGTGTCAAATATTGATTCATTTGTCAAGTCCATTACCAACAATTAACTGATTTTTCATCGCTTCAACTAAACATTTTACAAGTGCTTCATAGATGCCTTCTTGAACTAAAATTCTATTAGCACAGATGCAGTTCTTTAATATGAAAAGTGAATTAAACAATGATTAGAACTTGTTATTAAACTTGAAAAAATATTTTAAAAATGAACTTAGGTTTCAGAATTCATATTGATAAAAGTTAACTGTATTCATCAAATAGAATAAGTGCTATTTATTAATATGAGTAATATCTTATTCAGGTTTTGTCAATATCACACACCTTAAGAGATTACCAAGAATGAAAGTAAAACATGGGTATTAAAATGAAAGAACTCTTTCATCAAATTATTCTATATAATATCCATATAATATCCCACAATTTAAAAAAATCTAATTGTATTCTAAAATATAACTACAACTTAAGACACACACATATTGTGGTGTACGATATCGTCTCCTACGCCAATTCGACTGCTAGTGACTCGAGTTCATTTAGGTACACTGAGGGACGACCTGGAAGCGGCCGAAATGTCGTTCTACAGAAGGATGCTACGGGTATCGTGGACTGAGCATACAAGCAACGACGAGGTGTTAGAAAGAATGGCAACAAAAAGGAAACTGATGCTGAGCATCAGGAAGAGAAAACTGAAGTTCCTGGGACATGCAATGAGGAAGGAGAGGGACATGCAATGAGGAAGGAGAGCCTGGAGAACCTGATACTGACTGGTCAGATAGAAGGAAGGAGAGACAGAGGAAGGCAGCGGATAACATATTTGCAGGGCCTGATCAGGTGGATGACGGAACGGGGGTTGCCAGGAGCAACAGGAGCAAACATACTAAGAGCCACAAGGAATAGGGAGACGTAGAGAGCCATGATCGCCTACGTCCTGAAGGGACAGGGCACATAGAAGAAGAAGAGGGACGACGCGTTACAGTCGACGACGACATTAATTTGTCCAGCATCCCCGGTTTTGTTTTTCATAAGCGCCCTTCACTGCTTCTTTCAGTGTGTCATAGTCCTTTGATTGTAGTATCGTTGGTTGTATATTTCCGACTATGTCCACGGGGAGTGCTGCCAAAATGTTGAAAAATTTTTGATAGGGCTGTCTGATATTTGCAATATTAAATTGCACCTCCATTGTTGCGAACCAAGCCATTACATCTGATTCGATGAAATTTGGCGGTTTTATCGTAACAGCTTGTATTGGTTAGTTTGGATTTGAAGGCGCAATTTAAGATTGCAAATAACAGACAGCCCCATCTAGTAATTCTGCTCGCACAAGCATGTTTATGCACAAAAGCTTACTATCATCTACCATGTATTCAACTGTGGAAGCAGAATAACATATATAACATTTTATCATTTTCAAGCTTACATAAAAAATTAAATTTCGATATTAAATTATTCACGAAGAACGGCTATGGTGTTAAAAATCAAATGAATCAATTGTTACAATGATATTCACTCCGTATAAGACCGAAGAGTCACTAGATGTAGAATGTGACAGAGTCAGATATACACTTTAAGGGGATATTGTTTTATTCATTTTCTTGGTTTTATCATAAATTTTCAGGCTATTTAAGCCAGAAAAATATTTTCATATTGCAGGAGATTTTTATAATGTTATGCTGATACGACTTGTACGAATTAACCCATCGGTTAGGGAGAAGAAATGGATTTATATATTTGCTCGGTGATATACAAGTCAACCATCCGTCCGTGCATGGAGTACTGCTGCCATTTATGGTCAGGTGCCTCTGCCGTTCTCCTCAGTGTTCTTAACAGGCTCCAAAGGAGAGTCTGTAATGTGATAGGTACTGATCTGGCGGCTCGACTGCAGCCACTTCCCCATCGTCGAAATGTGGCCTCCCTTTGTCTGTTCTATAAATACTTTCATGGCTTCTGCTCAGACGAACTTAAGTCACTGATGCCTCCTCAACAGGTGTTTACTCGTGCAACCAGACTGGCAACAGGGTCCCACCAATTCACAGTCAGGTTAGCCAAATGCAGACGACAATTCTACTCCTGCAGCTTCTCTTGCACTTTCCGCCTGTGGAACTCACTCCCGTATGCTTGCTTTCCTGACGGCTACAACCTCCAGAAATTTAAATGCAAAGTCAATACTCATCTACTAACCACTGGACTCTAGCTCTCTCCCCACCCCCGTATAACCTTCCATTTCTCTCCACCTATGTATCTGTCATCGCACCTGCTTTCTCAGCTTTCGATTGTTCCTTTCTAACTAGTTTGTACTCCTCACTCTTTTCTAATTAATCTTTTTACAGTTATGTAGCCCCCTGCACATCAGTGGCGTTTCCGCCTTGCTCGGGGTGAAATGATTAAAAAAAAATGTTGAAGCATTTTTAGTTTGGCTTTGCGACCTTTCGTCTCGAGGAAAGCGAATAGCAAATAGAGATTAGCGATTGAGATTTGTAAAGTTTTGTCTGTAGGAAGGAGGATTTGGCCTGAAAATGAAATTAATTACCCACAAGGCCACATAGATAGATTTGAATATCATTAAAACATATTTTTAAGTAAAACAGATTTCTGAAATCCAGTAACTGTTATAGCTCTTTACAGTATCGATAAGGTTTTCCTAACTAACCTTTTGTTTGAAGTGATGGAGTGTATCAAATTTTCATTACGTCATTATTTTTTAACACAGTTATTTGTGATATGCAGTTTAGTGACTTCTGCTGGAATTCTTTTAGTGCCTGATAGAAACCTAGGTCGCGTAATAACTCGTTAACAAATGGAAAATATTCAAAATTCTACAAAATAATTGTATTGAACACTTTTTAATGCAAATGTGCACTGGTCTAATATTATCATGACTAGAATCTAAGTAATTAAACAATCAATCAATATATATATATATATATATATATATATATATATATATATATATATAAACTAAACTATCGCCCGGTTCACACTTCCCCCACGTCTATTGAACAGCTGTAGAGGCTCATCCCTTGTTTCCTGTTTAGGATGCGGTTTCCGGCTTTCTCTTTTCAAATCTTTTTACTCTTACGTAGCCCTCTGCGAATCAGTGGCGTTATCGCCTTGCTTGGGGTGATATCATTATAAATATATATATATATTATTATTAATTTAATTATTTCCCTTACAGATAATGTCTATGAAAATAATACATATATATTTGTGTATTTAGGAAGCATTTCTTCTAATCATGTCAGATTAAATAAATTGCAAATACTATATTTGTATATTTTTAATAAAATCCGTTCATTCCTGTCTACATTCACAATATGAAAAATAATGATTGATAATACAACTATCCTACACCAAGAAAACAACAAAAGCAAACTAGAGTTTCTCGAGGCAATATTTCATTCACAATTAAGCCGTCAATGAATAGAATCAGCTATGAATACTGTGTTATATATCGACAAACAACAAACACGCATATATATAAAAATATAAAGTTATATTTTTATTAATGACGATGAACCGTGTAGCATAGGGAACAGAGAATTGAGAGAGCGCGCTTCTAATGGGTTGACGGGAGTGTAGTCTGCCTGTGTTGTCTCTCTCTGCTTCCACCGGCCGTTCTCTGCTACTCCTCTACAGGCGAATCCGTGTGCCGAGGTCTTTTTATAATCTTCCAGAACCGGGACTTTTTCTTCCGGTTTTGCCTCGCCCACGCACGCCCACGTAATTCTCAGAGACACCTGTTCTGTTTGCCTCTGTAGTTATTTCCGCTGCTGCCGGAAATAAGGTCAAACGACATCCGTTCCTTTCAACGACCGGAAACACCCTCGCTTGCATCAGCCTTCCTCGGGTGGGGCCAGATTGTTATATTACAACTGTAGTAATGTTCTAAGCTGTTTTTAAAAAAGAACAATTTATTTATGCTTTAACATGTGCATGACAATGACATTACAACATTTTAAAAAGTTCCATTTTTGATAATTTCTACATTCGAATGAACGCTAGCAATTTGTCAACCGTTATATTTGAAGCGGAAAAAATGTACATCAGTTTTTAGCAACACAATTTTCTTGATACATTAATTGTCATAACTCACACCCCTGAAGATGAACTCCGAAAGAGTTTGAAATTACTTGGGCACCTTAAGAAATGAATGAAAATAACATATGCCAACGTTACAGCTCATTTCTGATATCTTTGATTGTAATACACTAAAGATTATCCGTGAGTATGAACAGATATTATTAAAAAATAAGCAAAAATATTGTTTGCAATTTATTTAATCTGATATGCTTTAAAGAAAATTTGCTGCCTAATACACAAATCTTAACACATATATATACAAATCTTAACATATATATATATATATATATATATATATATATATATATATAAACGGTATACATTCGATATGCTTAAAATATATATACATGCGTTTTTAGAATTCACTCTATCCTGTTTTTACGCGTCACACGTTAAGAAAGTAATATTTAATCTTTAATTAAAACGTTACAGCTCATTTCTGACATTTTTTATTGTAATACGCAAAAGATTATCCGTGAGTATGAACGGATTTAATTAAAAATAAGCAAACATGGCGTTTGCAGTCTATTTAATGTGACATATATATATATATATATATATATATATATATATATATATATATATATATTTCAGTGCTACTAGATAAATCGTTTGCTTCAAGCTGGGATTGGAAACCGATTAATTTGTCATCGGTTGGAGATCCTAACCACTAAGCAAACAGTGCACGACAGAGTAAATCAGACTTCATTTGCCAAGTCGAAAAACGTTCAACAAGGTTGTTGAAGAATATAGAGTAAAACCGTAAGTCTCTAATGCTTATAACATCATAACATCTACCTTTTTCCACAGTGCACTGTCGACTAACGAGAGCATATATATATATATATATATATATATATATATATATATATATATATATATAGCGATAAGTTTACATTCATACATAGCGATAAGTTTACATTTATATATATATATATATATATATATAAACTTGCCGCTATACTAGTTTCGAAAAACCCTCCGAGTACATACGCGGAAGGAAAAAATTGTAATAAAAAAAGAACGAGCTAAGCACTTGAACATCAGTCAAAGTACGCAGCCCAAAGAAAAAACCCGAGACGAGTAACCTAAAACAAAAAGCGCTCAATACACAAGTAGAGCAAACAAAGAAAGTAATATATATATATATATATATATATATATATACGCAAGTAGAGCAATACGCAAGTAGAGCAAACAAAGTATCTAACCTAAAGAGCAAACTAACCTACCAATGTTTCACCTAACTGGATATTAAGGAAAGGTTAGTTAGGTGAAACTTTGTTATGTTCGTTTGCTCTTTAGGTTAGTTACTTACTATATATATATAGTGATTGTCTAATTAATTAGTTTTTTGATCATAATAAAATTAGACCAGTGCATATTTGTATTAAAAAGTGTTCAATTCAATTATATTGCAGAACTTTTGAATATTTTCCATTTGTAAACGAGTTATTACGTGACTTAGGTTTGTATCATGAGTTGTTTAAGACACCAATCAGGGTACAAACGTAGGTCGTGTAATAACACTTTTTCAAATGGCAAAAATTTCTCTCTCTCTCTCTCTATCTATCTATCTATCTATCTATTCCAGTCTATATATATCTATCTACCTATCTGTATCTGTCTACCTCAGCCTGTACATATCTATCTATCTATCTATCTATCTATCTATCTATCTATATATATATATATATATATATATATATAATTACAACGTCCAAACATTTTAATGTAAAAACAAAATCAACAATAAAGTATGTATCTTGCACATGTTCTAACGTAATAATTGACAATTAAGAATAACAATTTTTATAAATATGTTTAACCTGTTCGAAATATAAGACACTCATGATTTATACATATTCAATCACACGTAAAATAAAATTCAACATTGATAATTTTCACCCTCACAAAAACAAAACATTTTGACAATTCCAATATAATTCGTGCTTGGAAAAATGTTATTAGAACGTCTAAAAATGATATAAAATAAACTTAATGATAATACCTCTTCTGTTGCATTTAATGAAAAATGCATAAAGCATAAATTGTTGGCCAAATCCGCAATATATATATATATATATATATATATATATATATATATATATATATATATATTCTAAACATATACTGTTAAATATAAGCGACAATGAATGTCTATTATGTTTAATCATGAGCCGTTCTAAACGTCATATTTTGGCTATAATTTCAGTTGAAAATAATGAAAAGAATTCCCCAACACTTGGATAATTTTTATTAATTTGGTTCTAAGCTTTCGGCTCGCATGAGCCATCTTCAGAGAGGTTATTAAGACGGTAATACAATCACATCCACCATCACCGACGATTTTATTTTGTGTTGACTTAAAACTCCGCTAGGCAACGGCAATAGTTAACAAAAATAACAAACGCAGTTCTCAAATTTGCAATGCGGTTCTATGACGTCACACCGCGTGATAGCGCGAAATGACAACAGAAGCATGTATTCAAATGCAATGCAATGTGTTATGGCCAGATTTAAATGTGATTTTATTAAGTGTGGGTTGTTTGGATTTAATTTGCATGGCCTCCAAATTATTACCGTTTTAATAATCTCTCTGATGATGACTCATGTGTGCCGAAAGCTTAGAACCAAATTAATAAAACATTATCCAAATGTTGGAGAATTTTTGTCTTTATATATACTTTTTTGTCTTTATATATAATTTTTTTCTTTCAATTGAAATTGAAGCAAAAATACGACGTTTAGAACGGCTCATGATTAAACATAATAGACATTCATTGTCTCTTATATTTAACAGTATATGTTTAGAAAATTATTTGCTGCCTCGATACACTATCTATCTATCTATCTATCTATCTATCTATCTATCTATCTATCTATATATATATATGAGGGGAGCGCAACACGTAAAAACGGAGAAGATAACTTAAAAATTTTTCTATAATTAATATATCTTACCAATTAGATAGAAACACACCGCCCAATGCATTACATCAAATATATTGAGAAGAAAATAAGATATTGAGTTATATTCTCAATATATATATAAATGTGTGTGTGTGTGTGTGTGTGTGTGTGTGTGTGTGTGTGTGTGTGTGGTCCTTCTAGAAAGACGAAGAATATATATCTCACAGAATGCGATATCAATTATCTCAAAATCCACATTTTTTTTTCGATTCGGTGGCGTCCTTTTGTTTAAGAATGTCACCTTTCCATTACTGGCGATTCAGGGGGTACTTAAGTACGTGACGAAGAACAAGTTACTCTCCAGGCCCCCTACTTTACTGTTCTGGCAGGGATGTCTCATCACTGAGTGCGCCCTAGGCAACCGTGTAAACGTTTTGTGTGGTTTATACTCAAATTCTTTATTGCTTCAATTTCCACGACCTAATGGAAATGACGACTGTTCCACGGAAAACATTTAAGCAAACCCTAGGTACACTTGACAGAAGAGATAGTTTTATGTAATACGTATATTTTCTTTATTTATTTCTCATTAAGAATCCCTTAAAAAATGTGGAAAGAAACATACATAATCTAAATAGATTTTGGCTTTGTGATTTAGATTTAAAAAAAAATATACAACTGAATGCTTTTCCATAAAATCTTATTGTCCGTTTTATTGACTTGATTTATATGTAAATGAACTAGAATACGCATATATTTGCTCTACTGCGGGTACAAGAAAATATACCGCTCATTTGATCAGGGTATTTCGTGATATAATTAATAAAGCAAGAAAGTACATTTTCAGCCGGGTCAAAGAGTCAAGGGAACTATCAGATCACACTAAGATAAACCACGCATACAAGCAGACTGATATCATCAGACCATAATGGCCCCAACTAGAATACACACACACACACACACACACAGCAGCTAGAATACACACACATAAACACACACGCGCGTGCGCGCACACACACACACACACACACACACACACACACACACACACACACACACACACACACACACACACACACACACGTACAGCAGCAGTGGACAGACCGGAACAGCCATTCTTAGAAAGGCCGTGAAGAGACCCGGACAGGCAAAAGCTTCTCTGCCATTCTAAAGATGAGATTTTGATCTCGAAATATTAATGTTTAATAAATAGGTAATACCCAAAAAATTCTTTCCCTTCCTTTATTTTGCGCAACGCATTGTGACAGCCTTCAAGACATAACCCATATAATTAATAAATTAGATTTTTAAATTTAAATTTAATAAATTAAATTTTTAAATTTAAATTTAAATTTAATAAATTAAATTTTAATTTTATTTAATGAAATTTTATAAATTAAATTTTATAAATGTATTTATAAATACTCATTGCTTCAATATCCACAACCTAATGATGACTGTTTCAGCGAAAATATTTAAGCAAGTCCTAGGTACACTTGACAGGACAGAGATTTTTATGTAATACGTATATTTTCTTTATTTATTTCTCATTAAGAAGCCCTTAAAAATGGTGTAATCTTATAAAATATTATTGTCTATTTCATTGACTTCTCTTATATGTAAATAAACTGGAATACACATATGTTTACTCTATTGCAGGTATATGAAAATATATCGACCATTAGAACAGGGTATATCGTGATATAACTCAGATATGACACATGGCAACATGAATCAAGGTCCTGCGTATGACGGTAAACTGTATCAAGTAGCAAGGTCTCTGATTGGAAGTTTGTGAGTAGCATGGAACCACCTCTTAATTGCTGTTGTTCTCAGGTTCACCCTGACCCGGAGTGGTAGCACCTGTTAGGGTCCCAGCTATAGACAAATAGTTAACCTCCAAACTGGGGTCAAAACACGATGAAAGTATAAAAATAGACTTTTATAGAAATATATACATAAAGATAAACTTTTAGAGAAAAATATACATTTTTGAAGGAAAAATTTAACCAACAATATATATTTGAAGAAAAAAAATTATTGCCATTAAACATTTTTTAAGGAAAAGAAATATTGCCATAATAAATTTTTGGTGAAAAAAAGATTATTGCCAGCAATGCATTTTTGAATGCAAAACTAGAAGACATGTTTAGTTTTCTAAAATAAAGAAAAACTTTTCATTAAAATCTGACTAAATCAACCTTCTCACTATAACCGAACATTAAAAAAAAATACCTTAAATTTCTACATTTTTGGCATTAAATAGCCCACAGTGGTTGAAATGCCGTTAAACAAAACTAAAAAAAAAATGAATCAAACACCCAGTGCGGGTGTTAGTCTTCGGTTGTAATTTATATTTCAGACAAGCTTTCTAATCCTTACACCATATAGAAGTATCCTGGTCTCTAGATTTAATTTTGTTTAAAATAAATTCGCAACAACTAAGGCCCTAACAGCCCTAAGACGCATAACTTTTGTGCAGTCTCCGTAATATTTTGGCTTATACCACATGTTATTTATTTCGCATAAATACATTTTAATAAAACTTCTCGGGTACGAAATAATTTTTGAGAAAACTTACTAGCTAGGAAGTTAATGGTAAAAATTTTCGTTTATACATACATACATATATATATATATATATATATATATATATATATATGAAATGATTTGTTTGAACATTATTTTTTATCAATACTCGTATTTAAGTAGATAATTTAGATAATTATCGTCATTCGTGGTCGTGACGTCCAAGTCGAGACAGATCACTTGGTGGCTTTCCCTATGTGAATACGGGTCGCAAATTCAAATCTTGCCGAATGACACATATTTTCGTTACAAAACTTTATCGTAAATAATCAGGCCGGTAGAACTAAATATATAATACTGTTTGATTATAAACAGAATGTCTACTTAAATACGAGTATCGATCAAAAATAATGTTTAAAATAAATAATTTCCAACTGTCGGTTGTTTATAACCAGTTTCGCTAGTCTTCGTTAATTTCCGTAAATAGTCTTCACAAAAGAGAGATTTTTGCCTATATACACAATATATATATATATATATATATATATATATTGTGTATATAGGCAAAAATCTCTCTTTTGTGAAGGTTTCATTAAAAGTGACAGAAAAGGTATTATCATTACAATTTTTATATCATTTTCATGTGTTTTTATGATGTTATTTTCTTTTCAAAACTCAAATTATATAAGAATTGGCCATATTTTTGTAGTATCGAGGGCTTTCAGCTATAGTTTGTGCCATTATCAAGAATTAATATAATTTTACTTGTAAATAAATGTGTAAAGTTTATGTATATAGAGTCATGTGTATGTTAAGTTCCGAACACAGTAAGTACCTTGCTACAGTGTTCAAAACTGGTGTTATTAAAAAGAGAAATCTTATTCTGAAAAACATCAATTATGAACAAAAAACTTAGTGAAAATACCTCTTCTGTCATTTGTAAAGAAACTTGCATATATATACAGTACTGTGCAAAAGTATTAGGACAAGAACTATTTTATCTTTTATGAGGCATATTGATAGAAAATAAACAATTTAATTAAAGTAATTTTATTTGATTTACTCCAAAAAATGCTTTAACAAGAAAAAATAGTTGTTACAAAATAAATTTAATATTCATTATAATAGCCTTTGCTTTGATCACAGCCTTCATTCTATCAGGCATTGGCATTGCAAGCATCTTCAATCTGTCTAGTGGTATCTCCTGCCAAGCAGCTTGTATTTGATCCCCAAGTGTGTCTTGCAAAGTAACGTTAGTTTATCAATTTATTTTTATTTTTTTATCCAAAACATCCCATAGATGTTCAATAAAATTGAGATCAGGGCTTTGTGGGGGTCAATTCAAATTCCGAAGCCTTCCTTCCTCTTCCTTTTTAACGAAATAAGTATAAAAGATGTTTGGCATTTCAACCTGTATTTGAATTTCAGTGAGTGTTTGAGAAAAATCACCCCTGTCCTAGTACTTTTCACACTTTTGGTTCATATGAGCCAACTTTACAGAGGTGGTAGGGACTTTAATTAAAATTAAAAAAACATCCACCATCAAAGACTATTTTATCTTGTGTTGACACAAAACATTGTAAAGCAATGATAACAGTTACCAGATATCGATCGCTATAAATAATAATAATCCAATTAAGCTCATCATATATTTTAAAAAATTCAAAACAATTGAACTCATAGTCTCTAATAAGCCTACAACCACACAACTAAATCCTCTACAGAAAACCACTGTAGTGTATCAATTTACATGCCTGTTCAGACATTGTAACTCTGGTACTAATAATAAACCCACTACATATATTGGTTTTACTACAACCACACTCCCCCGTAGACTTACCTGTCACCTTTCTGATCAAAGTACAATTAAACAACATTTCTTAGAAAAAAAAGCCATGTAGATAAAATCAGACAGATTTTAGTCAAAAATACAATAATCCTCACTCATACACACAGTAAAAACAAACTTCAGATATTGAAGGCCATCTACATTAAATCCAAACAACCCACACTTAATAAAATCACGTTTAAATATGGTCATAGCACATTACATTGCAATTAAATATATGATTCTGTTAACATTTCGAGCTCTCACGTGATGTGACGTCATAGAATCACATTACAAGTTTATGAACTGCGCAAGAAATTTGGTAACTGTTATCATTGCTTAGCAAAGTTTTATATCAACATAAGATAAAATCCTCTTTGATGGTGAATGTTTTTATGTTAACGTCCCTGTAACCTCTCTGAAGATGGCTCATGTGAGCCGAATGTTTTAGAAACAACTTAATAAAAAAATATCCAGATATTGGACAATTTTTGTCTTTATTTACGCATGAAATTAAAGCCAAAACACGATATTTAGAACGGTACATGATTAAACATAACAGACATTCATTGTCTCTTATACACATTATTATATACAAATCTTCTATGCCGGAAAAAGCCCAAAAACATACAACATAACACAGGAAGGTAAAAGAAAACGTGGGCTTACGAAACAAAAAAAAAATTATTTAAATCTGTCGGCAAAAAAAAAAGGGAAAAGCAGAAACAAAGATTCATATACAAGTCATGAATCTCTGTTTCTGCTTTTAAGTTTTCTTATGTGTGGTTGACAAATTTAAATATATTTTTTTCTTTCTTAATCCCAACCCACCTTTTTTTAATTTCCTATGTATGGATATGTTTTGGGGCTTCTTCTGGAATAGAAATTTTGTACCATATTTGAATTAATTTTTTATTGTTGTTTTAGATTGTTGCTGGTGAAGCGAGAATTTTTTTCGCTGAAATGGCCATTCAACGAATGTAAATTTCTCAATATTTTACATACTATATATATATATATATTTTTTTTTAAGTATGTAAAAAAAATAATATATTATGCCAAAAAGTAATCGACTATGGTTATAATTCTTGTCCGGCAGAAAAACTATAACAACAGTGTGAACTCATTTACCACTCTTAGTAGGTCCCATTAAATTAAAAAGTTTGTAGGCTACATATATTTCAATTGAAATTTTTCACCATATTAACAAGAAATAATTACGTCTTCTAATTTCCATCTAAAACATTTTTCCATGCACATGACACATTTCCATTTTATTGATAATTATATTTGGATTCACAACGATTTAACTTTGTTCTGAAATAATTGAAATTGTTAAGCTATCTCGTTTTTAATTTTTAGTTTTACTTATCATCAGGAGTAGTAGTAAAACATTTTCTCTTATGGCTCTTATGAAATTTTGTACCAAATCAATTCACTAAATTAATATATATATAAATATACATACATGTTTCATAACCGAAGATTGAATCCCGACGGAATCGACGATTCTACCTCTGGGCTAGGGGCGCTGGGTAGAAGACGGCAGACTTTTTAGCGTTTATATTATCATTGTACACGGCCAAGAGCCAGAGTGCTCTAATTCATTAGGGAATGAGTGATGCGTGCAAGCCAGTGTAGCTACTGTTTTTCAAAGTCTACGATTCTTCCAGAGTGCTCAAAGGGGGTGTGAGAGCGTAAATAGTCATCCGCATATATATATACCTATCAAAATCCGGAATTAAGACTGTTGCATAAAATGTACAATACGACGAATTGGAATTAAATACATAAAATATTCGAATTGAGCCCTTTTTAAAAGTAAATGTCTTACTGTGGATTGGACTTTCATTAGTTTTAACCCCTTATATTATAATTAATATATATATATATATATATATATATATATATATATATATATATATATATACTAGCAGTATAGCCCGGTGTTGCTCGGGTGTAATGAAAGCTTCAAAACTAATCCATGATCCAGGAGCTCAGTCTTTTTGGAAGTTGGCACGAAAGACTAAAAAGCAATAGTTGTTTCCAGTTAAAGCGAAACCGTAGACTGAAAGAAAAATGAATGGATGTAAGTCAAATTTTTATTTCATGGAATCGATATCAAATAAGTTTTTTCGTCCTGAACTGAATTTTGAAGGCTATATACGTCCTCTGAGTAAATGGCATCATGGCTGAGACTAAGAACTACAATTATACCTACTTAGCGGCAAACCAGATGCAAAATCTAAAATAAAAGGGCTGAAAAAAATACACAATACAGGCAGATAACAGACACACACACAAGCAACTTGCCTTATATATATATATATATATATATATATATATATATATATATATATATCGATTTTCTGCAATATTGCACTTTTGTAATTACTGCAACCTGGAATCTTCTGAATATCGTTTCTTATGTCTTTGTCTATGAGTTTATCAAATTTGATTAAAATCGAATCACTCCTGCTATAACCCGATTTTTTCGATTATCGATTTTCGATATTTATCGGGAGTATCTCGACACAGAACCTAGCTAACAATACTCGGAGATGCTTATTGTACAAATGTGTAAATTTTCAAGAAAATCGATTCAGCTGTTTCGGTGTCTATAGGTAATGGACACACACACAGATACACATACACAGACACACACGCACACAAATGCACACAGAGAGAGACAAAGTTCTATTTATAAATAAGTTTAGATTATATATATATATATATATATATATATATATATATATATATATATATATGATATAAAACAAGGATATATATTATTATATATCAGGAGATAATATTGAGTATATTTTAAATTACTTATGACGCATTACTTCCGATAACATTTTATTAAACGGTCACTTGACCTTGTAATGACTACATCTGCACCTGTGCAAGAGATGAGAGTAGTCACAAAGTTTTGTATGAATTATTTAAAATATTTTTTTCATTTCGTCTCAAAATATAGCGAATGTTGTCTCTTGACATATAAAAATATATATCGTTGTTTTATATTATACTCTCGATAGGAAAAAGAAATAAATATTACTTCCAAAGATTATTTCAAAATGGTGTAGTCATAACAACATCAACAAACTTATCTGATAAAATCCTAACGAATGAAACAACATTTTTTAATTTCTTTTTAAATACCCTAATGAAAATAAGAAGAAATATATTGCTTATATCGGAAATTCGATGAGAATTTGGAAGCAATGTCTTTAGACACGCAAACACTCCTTCACTAACCCTAATTTAAGACATCAAGACACCTTTCCCGAAAATACTGGGAACTAAACGAAAATAACCCAAATCCACAAATAAAATCCTCACGAATGAAACATTTTTGAAGTTTTTTTAAATACCCTAATGAAAATAAGAAAAAATATATATTGCTTATATCGGAAATTCGATGAGAATTTGGAAGCAATGGCTTTAGACACGCAAACACTCCTTCACTAACCCTAATTTAAGACATCAAATTGTCCTTTCCCGGAAATAGTGGGAACTAAAAGAAAATAACCCAAATCCACAAATAAAATGGAAATTGATAAGCTGATAAGTTGATTTAACAGGTCGGAATTTGTTACTTTGCAGATTCTCCATTGAACTTTGTCAAGAAACCTGAGATGAATGGTAGGAACGCCAGACCAGATATAAGAACAATATTTAATGCACGGTCGGATGGTTGATTTGTATATAGGCGGAAAATGGCTTCCTGGCCCAACAGATTGACACAAGCTTCCTAGCAGTGGATTTAGCTATTGATTAAATGTAATGATTTTACTAGAGGTCGGATGAGTGGGTGATGCCGAGGAGGCGCAGTGTAATACATTCAGGAAGACTCTCTTGGTCCATGGTTATGGTGGGGTAGGAGGGAATGCTTGCGGTGGTTGACAGATGGCAGCTTTGTTTTAGAAATATTAAAGTTTTCTTTGCCATTTCTTACGCCAGTCTACCACAGAGTGGAGGTCCTTCTCAAGATCAGCAGCGAGGTTATGTTTGCTCGCCTCGCCAGATTTCTTACTTATGCGGGAGTAAATGGTGGTGACATCAGCATAGATGTCTTTTTGTGATTTGATCACTTGAGGGAGATCATTTATGAAGATCAAAAAGAGCGTTGGGCATAGGATAGGGCACTGGAGGACACCAGTGTTCGTGTAGTAGGATGCGGAGTCATGTCTGTTCAATACGACTTTCAAGGAAGAATTGGATCAAACCAAGCAATCATCCGGTGATACCATAACTCTGTAGCTTGCGCAGAAGGTCAATGTGCCAGACCCTATCATGCTTTGGAGGTATCCAGGAAAACACCTGAACTTCCGCTGGACTTATCGAGGGTCTGGTATATGTACTCAGTGAGGATCGTTAGCATATCGACAATAGACTTGGCAAAGCGGAAACCGTACTGTCTGAGATTATTTTTATAGGTAGGTATGCAACACATTAAACTTGTCCTGTGAGTATTAAATGTTTAAGCTTTCTTTTCCTTTTTAGTGGATAGCTTGATTAAATATTAATTAATAATGTAAATTTTGATAGATATTAAGAATCTGCAAAGTTATTTGTTCTGATTTTCGCGGCTTCAGTCTCTTTCCGGCCGCCATTTTGATATGGTTCCCAGACGTAATAAATTTAAACTCAGTTCAAAATTGCATCATGTCGAAAATCTCTTCCTTCATCTACTCGTTTTTTCTTCTAAAATCCAAGGATGGAACGAATATATTGTAGAAAGAGGAAATAATCCAGTGATGCAAAGCATATATAAAAGATCTTTTCCAAGACAAGAGAGAACAACCGATAATACACAAATATGAGGACGGACCGGAAATATTTAAAGTCCGAAGTAAAACCTGCAATGAATAACAGCTTTCTTGCTAACCCTTTGAATGAAGTCGGGTAAAATGCTAAAATTTTTATCATGTCATTATTTCGACTTACATGATTCGAGTTTTTGTTGTTGGAATTGCTTAAATGATAAGGTTTCTGTTATGTGTTGAATATCTAAACTTATTTATAAATGGAACTTTGTCTGTGTGTGTATGTGTGTGTATGTGTCTGTGTGTGTGTGTGTGTGTCTGTTACCTATAGACTACGAAACGGCTGAACCGATTTTCTTCAAAATTTACACAGTTGTACTATAAGCGTCTGCGAGTATTCGTAGCTAGGTTTTGTGTCGAGGGACCCCCGATAAATATTGAAAATCGATAATCGAAAAAATCGGGTTATAGAAGGAGTGGCCCGATTTTAATCAAATTTGATACACTCATATACAAAGACATAAGAAACGATATTCATAATTTCAAGGTTGCAGAATTTATAATAGTGCTGAAAATTGATTATATATATATAAAAGACAAGATGTTTGTGTGTGTATCTGTTTATCTGCCTGTATGTCTGTATTTTTTTTCAGCCCATTAATTTTAGTTTTTGCATCTGGTTTGCCGCTAAGTAGGTATAATTGTAGTTCTTAGTCTCAGCCATGATACCATTTACTCAGAGGACTTTTTTAGCCTTCAAAATTCAGTTTACGATGAAAAAAACTAATTTGATATCGATAGCAGGAAATCAAAATTTGACTTACATCCATTCATTTTTCTTTCAGTCTAGGTTTTGCTTTAACTGGAAACAACTATTGCTTTTTTTTTTCGTGCCAATTACTTAAGAAGCTGAGCTCCAGGACCATGGATTAGTTTTAAAGCTTTCATTACACCCGAGCAACGCCGGGCTATACTGCTATTTTTATATATTCTTTACTACCGATTCACCATGCTCAAAGAAGGAAGGTCGTCGCTATAGATTTAGAAACTCCATTCACTCGAAGCCTATGTATCAATCACTAATCTGAGATAGCAGCTTTATAGATCACTGGTGCCCCCTAAATACGAATTTGCACGAGATACTAGATTAGCAACTAGATCCCACCCTTTTACAGTGAAACCGATAAAATGCAGCCGTAACTTCTACTCCAACAGTTTCTTTCCTCGCACTTCCCGACTGTGGAATTCTATTCCAAACGATTGCTTCCCCGACGGCTACAATCTCCAGGAGTTTAAATGTAAGGTAAATACACACCTCCTAACACACTAACCTGCTCCCATTCTATCAAGCACTCTTCCCATCTGCCTAACCCTCATCCTCGCTATCCTTACTCATCTGTCACCTTCCTCCTGACATTCCCTATGTCTAAACACTCCTTCTCTTTACCTTCACCTATGTAGCCCCATGCGCAATAGTGGCAGTGGAATGCCTTGCTTGGGGTGAGATGATTAAAAAAAAAAAATATAGCCTGAAATTAAATATTACTAAACGAGCGCCACACCATGAATGGCATGCGTATGAAAGTCTCAATCTGTCGTTAATACTGCTGTAGCCTCCTTCTGAGGATAATGCTGTGAAAGCCTCGATCTGACGAAGCAATTCAAGAGCACTTAAGAAAATTATTTTTTAGGTTAATGTCTTTATCTTGTAGCAACTTGCGATGTTGTGTTGAACTACCCCTAAGGCAGTTCATTTTCTTCAGATATTATACTAACTTTCTTAAAATGAACAATATATTGATGTATTTGAAGGGTTTAGTATTTATTGATTTCACAAACTGAAGTTTAGTAAAATGATTCAAGGAATGCGCCATGACTGCTTTCATTTTAATTCCTGATTCTATTTTCTGTTTTCGATAGTTTTATACTTATTCCTGCTTCTTGGAATTATTATTACAAGATGATTTGAGTTCAAGATTATACTTATCCTGGCGTGCTAAAACAATCTCAACAGTTTATCAATTTTGTTTTTAGAACTTTTACGCAGCAGTGAAAGCTCTTCTATTAGAGGTGTGTGGCAATGCTAAACATCCAGCCAATACTTATGCCCGTTCCTTCTTACAATAACAAAGACACATTTATTGTACGTACTTCTTGAGTGTGTAAGAAAACGCCAGTGTTTGCCGTTGGGCAGTTAGAGAAAATCGGCAGAACGATTCCGGTGGAAATCAATGAAGGGTACAGTGAGACGCACGCAAACTTCGAGAAATGTCAGATTTATTACAGCAGCGTAATACTCTATTCATAAATCGCAGAAATTGGGCTACTTTATTCTATCCTTCCTTTGGAAGCTGAAGTCGGCTCTCGTAATTATTGAATTTTCTTTTAATCTCCATAATTTCCATGTTATTCATTTATTCTATATTCGTCTATTTACTTATTTTCAAATTAGACACGGTTCTTTTCCTTATTCGATTCCATGCTTTTCTACAGACAATTTTGTTTATTTAATATATAAAACTTAAAGTTTGTGTGTACGCCAGCTCGACTCAAAGGTAGCACACTCAAGCTCAGGGTCACAATGATATATTCATGTAGAATCCTTCTTTGAATAAAGACAGAAGCTGAAGATGGCTCGCCTGAAATAGGCCCAAACTTCCGAATTCCTATGAAATAACGCGTCTGTATTAATTTTTCTGACATATATATATATATATATATTTACGCTCTCACACCCTCTGGAAGAATGGTAGACTTTGAAAAACAGTAGCTAATCTAGCATCTACGCATCGTTCATTTCCCAATGAATTAGAACACTCTCAGCTATTGGGCGTGTATAATGATAATATACACGCTAAAAGTCTGCCTCCTTCTACCGAGCGCACACAGCTCAGAAGTAGAATCGCCCACTGACGCCAATTTGGTCGGGTTTCAATCCTGGATTAAAAAGCAATCGGAGTCTAACCTTACTGAAGAGCTGTGATACACCGAAGCAGATCTGTCTGCGGATGACTATATATATATATATATATATATAAAGCTCAGGACTAAACATAATTTTCAATAGGAATACAATCAATCTAAGTTATAGCTATACTAGTAATTTAGAAAATTTCATAAAGAAGCAAATAGCCAGAAATTTAAATAGCATCGTACAAAACAAACTTAATAAAAAATGCAACTGCAGGGACAAAAATAAATGCCCACTTCAAGGACTTTGTAATACGAAAGAAGTTATTTACAAAGCAAAAGTACGTGACTTGAATAGTCAAAACGAAATATATTTGGGATCAACTAAAGACACCTTTAAGACCAGGTGGTTCAATCACAGGTCCACATTTAAAAAAAAATGTTTTAAAATTCTACAACGTTGGCTAGCACGTGTGGAAATTGAAGTTAAAATATGGAAAACACCCAGATATAACGTGGAGTATAGTGAAAACAGCCAAGCTTAACAGTTAGTCAGTTAAGTGCCATACGTGAAACACGCTTGGGCGAACATGTCTCGAAAGAAACATGACTGACTGGGCAGAAGATTATCCCGCAGTAGGTTGCCATTGCTTTCTGTGGTAGACTGGTTGCCAGCCAAGGCTATAGAACCCAATCTGTCCTGTTATTTAACCCATAACTGGAAGGAAGAGACGGATTAATAGCTTTCCTAAGGGTATTTGCGCGTAAGTGAATGCAAAGAATTCCGAACCGATATCCACTGCACCACAACGCAGATCCCAAGCTTAACAACGGTGGCAAAATTTGTAGATTGTGCCAGGAAGAAAAGATAGCGATTATGATATTCCCAAACAAAAATGAATTATTGAATGAAAGAAGAGAAGGTTTATACAACCATGAGTAAACACGTTATATTTTCTTGTACTTTAAAATATTGCGCATTCAAAAAATCACTGTTACATGAGCGTTCTTAAAAAAAAGATAAACGGTAAAATCAGATTTTTGCAAATCGCCTGCAAAGCACAACCTGGTAGGAACCTAGGTCACGTAATAACTCGTTTACAAATGAAGAATATATATCGCTCATTCGAAAATAAATTGGAGCACTCTGGCTATTGGGCGTGTTTATACGCTCTTCTTCTGCCGGACGCTCGTGGCCTAGGGGTAGAATCGCCGACTGACGCCAATTCGGTTGGGTTTCAATCCTGGAAGCGAACGGAGTCTAAGCCGTACTGATGAGCAGGGCAGATCTGTCTGCGGATGATTATATATATATATATATATATATATATATATATATATATATATATATATAAGTAATCCACATTGAAGCCTGTTTCGCTGCATCACAGCTCATCAGTGTGGGTAGACACATCCACTTGCTTCTGGCCGGGATCGAAACTCGACCGATTTGGTGTCAGTCGCTACCCGCTAAGCCATAGGCACATGAAATCAGAGAAGGGAAATTATAACGTGTTGTATATAAGCAGCGTATACAGACACCGAAAGAACTCAATTCATTTCTGAAGAGTCGCGAATATAACAGAAGTGGAAACGGTTTTTAAAATTTTTCCACCAAAGAGCTCAATCCTAATGAGAGCATAATATATATAAAAATATTTTTCATTTCTGCGATATATGCGTGACACATCAGAAATGAATTGAGTTCTTTCGGTGACTGGCGTGTGGATACACTGCTTATATACAACACGTTATAATTTCCCTTCTCTGGTTACATGCGCCTATAGCTTAGTCGGGTAGCGACTCCGACTGACATCAAATCGGTCGAATTTCAATATCGGCCAGATGCAAATGGATGTGTCGAGCCACACTGACGAGCTGTGAAAGAGCGAAACATGCTTGTATGTCGATGACTTATATATGTATATATTGCTAAAATTACATTTCGAGCCCCAAATCATATCTATACACAAGAAGTTTTTTAAAAAGCTGGGGAGAAAAAAGTATTTAAAATTTGCCTTCCAGAAATAAAAAGGGGTCAGATACAGGGATTCATGATTTGATATTAGAAGATTTTTAATAATATATATAAATGTAAAATTATCGCTATACTCGTTTCGAAAAACCCTCCTAGTATATACGCGGAAGGAAAAAAAGGTAATAAAAATAGAAAAAAAGAAAAGAGCTAAGCAATTGAACATCAGTCAAAGTACGTAGCCTAAAGAAACAGACCCGAGACGAGTAACCTAAAACAAAAAGCTCTCAATACAAAAGTAGAGCAAACTAAGAAAGTAACTATCCTAAAGGGCCAACGAGCCTACTAAGGTTTCAACAACCGGATCTTCAGGGAAGGTTGGCCAACCTTCCCTGAAGTAAAATTGGAGAAATTGAGACATATTGATGGCTGAATATCGGTTTTTGATCAGATTCGAGAGAATATCGGGTGGTATCGATTTTTCGATATCAAGGAAAATGAGTCTTCCCAGAAGTTCTTATAATGTTTGAGACTAAAAACTATAATTTTACCAAGTTAGAGTAAATTCTGCAGCAAGAACCACCATCAAAAGGGCTGAAATCCTGATCTTAATCAGTCCTGATCGAATATCGGGGTATCGATTTCCGATATCGGAGGAAAATCGGAAAAATATGTAACCCATGACCTGACCGAAAGCCTAAAAAAATATTTGTATGAAGATCAGTGAAAATCGGATAAAAATTGTGGATTTGTATAAAGGACATACATACATACAGACAGACAGACAGATAGACAGACACACACACAAACATCTTGCCTTATATATATATATATATATACACACACACACACATATATATATATATATACATATATACATTAGGACCTTGAATAAGTTTTCTGTGTTTTCTAACAGGTGGTGTAATAATAATATAAGTAATGGTTACTAATTAGATTATATTCCACAGTCTGTCAAATATTTACTAAAAGTGCTCAATACAAAAGAATGATATATCTATATCTATATATATATATATATATATATATATATATATATATAAAATACTACAAAAACCAAAGTTTGGACCACTTAGAGACGATAAACTTTTACAATATTAACAACAGTTTTACATCAAATTCCACCTATTCCATACCACATACTCGGATCTATTTTAATGTTTTATAGAAAAATTAATTTCCTAAATTTAAAATTAAGGTTAAATATACAAAATTAGATTAATTATAAAAAATGAGTTTAAATATAAAAAAATAGTGTATAGTTAAATAAGATAAGTCCAATAAATGGTAACTTCTTCTTCTTCTATGTGCCCTGTCCCTTCAGGACGTAGGCGATCATGGATCTCCACGTCTCCCATTTCATCGCATCGAATCCTATTCTTACCCACACTTACACTTCCTTATTCTCCCCTTTTTACTAAACCGGAAGAAAAAATCCAAACATTAAGCTATAAAACGCTATACCCTTTCTTTTAATGTTAAATCTGTCTACAAAATTCCTGACAAGTTCATTAATCAACTCTAACCTCCACCCATTCCCTCTTTTCAAAACTCTAACAGACAATTTACAAAACTTATCCCCGCACACACAACTTTCCAAATATAAAAAAGCGACTTTCCATTTCTTTCCACACTACCTGAGGAGACATTTTCCCTTTTATATCGAAACAAAATGTACACTTTGTAGTGGATAAAAATTTGTACATATTCTAAACTATATATATATATATATATATATATATATATATATATATATATATGCTTATTAGAATAATAATAATAATAATAATAATAATAATAATAATAATAATAATAATAATAAGGAGAAAACTTGTCTATTAATGGATATGGCTTGTCCAGCGGATTGTAACATAGCAATCAAGGAATTTGAAAAACTGTCAAAATATAAAGACCTGGAAATTGAAATAGGAAAAATGTGGAAATTGAAAACAAGAGTTGTGCCAGTGATAGTAGGTGCACTTGGAATGATAAAAAATGGAACAAAACAACACATTGAAAGAATCCCTGGAAACCCCAGCTTAAGAGATATACAAAAAATTGTCTTATTAAGTACAGCCCACACACTAAGGAAAACTTTATCTATGTAATGCTGGAGATGATAGGGAAGATAGGAAAACATGAAATGGAGCCATAACAACACGCCACAACCTGCCTTAGGTCTCCCCGCAGACTTTGTTGGTAGTGAGACCAAAGCAGAAATCGAAATATGATGAAAAATGACATAATAATAACTTGAACTGATGAAACGAAGCTGGCAAGACAAGCCTCTGCATGGCCAATATCCAGAACGTGCCAATAAATCCAATGTTGATAAAGTTAATACTCATTGATGGTTACGTGCATATGGATAAAAGTCTGAGACTGAAGGCTTTATTTTTGCAACGCAATTCAAAGTCTTTTCCCTAGTAACTTTCAGGCAAATATTATACATGATAATGCGGATCAAAAATGCAGGTTCTTTGATAAATACCAAGAAACAATAGACCATCAAATCTCAGGTTGTTCTGTACTTGCCCCAAATGTATATGAAATTGTTACGATAGATTTGGGCAATATTTACATTGGGCAATGTGCAAACACTATGGAAAATCTGTAAACAAACACTGGTATGAACATCACCCAGCACCGGTTACATAAATAGAAGATGTCACCATTCTGTGGGATTACACCATCTACACAGACAGAAAAATTTAAGCAAATAGGCCGGACATTATTGTTAAAAAACCAGAAAGAAAAAAACTTGTCTCTTAATTGATATGACTTGTCCAGCGGATTGTAACATAACAACCAAGGAATTCGAAAAGCTGTCAAAATATTAAGACCTGGAAATTGAAATAAAAAATGTGGAAATTGAAAACAAAAGTTGTGCCAGTGATAGTAGGTGCACTTGGAATGATAAAAAATTGAACAAAACAACACATTCAAAGAATCTCTGGAAACCCCAACTTAAGAGATACACAAAAAATTGTTTTATTAAGTACAGCCTACAAACTAAGGAAGACTTTGTCTATGTAACGCTAGGGATGATAGGGGAGATAGAAAAAAACATGAAATTGAGCCATAACAACACGCCACAACCTGCCTTAGGTCTTCCCGCAGACTCGGTAGGTGGTGACACCATAGCAGAAATGGAAATATGATGAAAAATGACAACATAATAATAATAATAATAGTAGTAGTATACTTGATAGCTATAAATTTTCGATGTTAAAACACCGTCATCAGACAGAAAATATGGTTAATGTACTTGATAAAAATATATATAGATGAAAAAAATTAAAATAAAATAAAACAAAAAAATTAAAACAATCAGTCAGTTACGTGCCATACGTGATACACGCATGGGCGATCATGTCTCGAAAGAGACATGACTGACTGGGCAGAAGATTATCCCGCAGTAGGTTGCCATTGCTTTCTGCGGTAGACTGCTTGCCGAACAAGGGTATAGAACCCAATCTGTCCTGTTATTTAACCCATAACTGGAAGTAATAGACGGACTAATACCTTTCCCAAGAGTATTTGCGCCTAAGTGAATGCAATGAATTCGGCTGGAATTCGAACTCGGCTCCCCGATTTCTCGTTCCGAGTCAATATCCAATGCACCACAACGCACATCCGCGTTGTGGTGCATTGGATATACATAATACATAAGAATAACGAGGTCATCCAATGAGATTTGGGAGGTTATGGTCTTTTAAAGAATGGTACGTGCAAGACTTGTAGACATTAGTCTCTCAATGTTTAGACACAGACGTGGCAAAAATGTTAAACCGAAATAAAAAGAAAAAATATATAAGAGAGATAGATAGAGAGAGAGGAAGAGAGAGAGAGAGAGAGTGAAAAAAAGACAAAGAGAAATATTAAAAAAGAATAAAGAAGAGAGAAAAGAAAGAAAAGAAAGTTTAAGGTGACAGAAAAATAAAAGCAATAATAAAATCTTGAACATAATTGTCGAGAATAATATAAAAAATAAAATAATATAAAAATTTAAATTAACCGTATTCTTGCTTTCATGGCTTCTGCTCGGACGAGCTTAAGTCACTGATGCCTCCTCAACAGGTGTTTACTCGTGCAACCAGACTGGCAACTGGGTCCCACCCATTCACAGTCAGGTTAGCCAAATGCAGACGACAATTCTACTCCTGCAGCTTCTTCTCTCGCACTTCCTGCCTGTGGAACTCGCTCCCGTATACTTGCTTTCCTGACGGCTACAACCTCCAGAAATTTAAATGCAAAGTCAATACTCATCTACTAACCACTGGACTCTAGCTCTCTCCCCACCCCCGTATAACCTTTCCTTTCTCTCCACCTATGTATCTGTCATCGCACCTGCTTTCTATTGCTCCTTTCTAACTAGTTTGTACTCCTCACTCTTTTCTAATTAATCTTTTTACTTTTATGCAGCCCCCTGCACATCAGTGGCTTTTCCGCTTTGCTCGGGGTGAAATGAGAAAAAAAAATGAAATGAAAATATTTTCTTAAGGGGATTTGTTAATAAGTACAAATAAAACAATGATAGTAATGAAAAAAAATACCTGTTAAATAAGCTAAAATTTAAGGAAAAATAGTATTTATATTAGGATAAAATTAAGATAATTTCAGTCTCTCAAACACTCTTCCCATCTACATTCTTACCCGTCTATCACCCTCCTTCTGACATTTCCTATATCTAACCACTCTTTCTCACCACCTTCCCCTATATAACCCCCAGCGCAATAGTGGCAGTGGAATGCCTTGCTTGGGTGAAATGATTAATATATATATATATATATATATATATATATATACATATAGGAGTAGGAAAATTCTATGGTGGCCAGAGTCTTTGATTTCATTACGTTGGTTCTATATGTTAGTTTTTGGGAATTTCATTATAGAAAATTTTTCTTGTATGCAAAGGAAACATATTTCATGTAACAATTTACATGTTCTAGCATTAGTAAATATTTTTCATTTAACTCTAGGAGTTTTATTTGCATCTTTCAATTACCAGTAGTATTTACGGAGAGAACTATAATTAATATATTTTATTACTGAAAGATGAGTTGAGCTGGTAAAATCGATATTTAAATTATTTAAGCAATTTCAAATGAAAATGAAAATCTGGTCAATATATCGTCGTGACAATCAAAAATTAGAACGATTTCTCCAACCAGATCTTCATTCTATCTTAAAAACTCAAATGGAATTAGTATTTGAACAACATGAACATTCTGGAAAAAGCCCACAGTCAAAAAAAGGAATCGCTGATCATAAAACATGACTTCGATTGTCAGGATAAGCAGCAAGCATAAAAGTGTCAAGGTTTCTACATCAAATTCTATTCAGTGAGCTCTATTTAGAGAAATGACCACGGGGTTGACCTTTCGAAAGATACAAGAAATAACATAGAACAACAGTGAAAAAGAGAGAACAGAGGAAAGAAGAAAAAAAAGGAATGGAGTTCAAGAGGACATATGGCGATTGATGTTCCATTAAAGATTTTGAAGATGGTCGTTATCAGGGAAAGGAGTGCACGGAGTTCCACAGGTGAGAGAATGGAAGAAAAGAATATATTAGAGTAGAATTGGCAGCTGCATTTCATGTGTGTGTTCAGTCTTGGAAAAATGAGGTTGTTATAGCGAAACACACCTAGATAATGGACACTCCCTCCTATAGTAAAGAAACTTTACAGGAAGTTAACGGGAAAAGTTCTTGGGACGTTCATAGGATTTCGTTAGAGTTCTATTAGAGTTCAGTAGAACTACTAAGCAGTTGATATTAGTCGGCCCAATACTAAGGAGTCAGTTTTTCAGTGGAAGATTACCAATTTCTTAAAGTTTTGGGTGCGTTAAGTCGATTAGCAACCGACATGGCACGATTATAACCTTCAGTGTGAAAAATACTCCACAACAGAGGTCAACCTTAAACACATTCCCAAGACCGGCATTTTCTTCTATTCTTATTTTTTTTACTACCAACAAAATCTTGGAAAGCAAAAGATTCGTTCAGCAAAAAATTCGTTCAGTCTTTAAGTTCAAGTGAAATTAGTGACCAACACTACAGAACTGGAAAGATCCAACAGTCAAAGAATCAAATCGCTGATCACTAAACACGTCTTTCATGGTCAGCATATGCAGCAAGAATCTAATAGTTAAGTTTCAACGATAAGCTCAAAAAGAAATTAAAAAAAAACCCACACTTGCACTCTTCAAAGATAAAAAAAAAACAGATATAAACACTGAAAGCAACTGAACTTGAGACTGAATCGTTTAAAACAAAGGCACAAGGCCGTACCAACTGGCGATGTCCCTTTACCGTCATACCAAACAGTTCGAAGCCAGAAAAAGAGAAAATGAAATATTCAAACGGCAGGAAAATTGACCATGGTTTCTACTGTAATATAGCAATCTAGCCACCACCCGAAGAAGGTTGATGCAATCGATGATATTTCCCGTCGATGAAGGGGTCAGCGAACGACAAGACAGGTGTTTGAGAAATACATCCTGTCGGCGTCTGGAGCGGATGTCGCAGGGTTATGAGTCGGGCTCGTTTGACCTTATTTCCGACAGCGGCGGAAATGACTACGGAAGTAAACAAAACAGGTATCTCTTGGAATTACGTGGGCGTTGCGTAGGCGAGACAAAACCGGAAGGAAAAGTCCCGGTTCTAGAAGACTATAAAAAGAAATCGACACACAGAGAACGGCCAGTGGAAGCAGAGAGACACCACAGGCAAGACTTACACTCCCGTCGACTCATTCTATGTGCGCTCTCACTCTTCCATTCTCTGTTCCACACAGGCTCGTCGTCAGAAATAGAAATATAATCTTATATTTTTATATATGCGTGTTCTCGTTGTTTGTCGTCGTACTACCAAGATTACTATACATTAGATACCATCGACCTATGCATACAAGAATTGGAATACTTATTTTTCAGTGCCACTATCATAAAGGAAGCGATAAAAAAAATTAAATACTTTGATACACGATAAAGCTGACGACGACATCATCATCGGTAAAATCCATAAACTTACTTCGAATTCGTATTTGCTAAAGAATTTAAATTAATTTACTTGTCGATGAGATAGTCGATAATTAAAAGAATGCGTCTCCCGACAAAATTATTTTATCTCAGATAATCATGGTTTGTTAATGAAGATTACTACAATCCTGTGAGAAAATACACTTTTATAATTGGAAATATTCCGCATGAAATATTAGATTTACAAAATATAGCCGAGAATTTAAACAATAACATGGAGTTAATCTCGAAGACAACTTTTATGTGTTTCAGTTTATTCCGTCTAGGTTTTTTTTTATAATCCTATCGCCCCAAGCAAGGCATTTCATTGCCACTGTTTTGCAGGGGGTTACATAAGAGGAAAGTTATGAGAAAGAGTGACAGGTTATAGGGGGTATCAAAAAGTGGGTAAGAGAAGAAGGACTGTCGCCATAAAGTGAGGGATTAATTTATATATTGATTGTAATGTAGAATTGATCCCCCAATTTATATCCACATTACAATAGCATAGAAATGTTTTTTTGTAATTATATCGCCCCAAGCAAGGCATTTCATTGCCACTGTTTTGCAGGGGGTTATATAAAAGGAAAGTTATGAGAAAGAGTGACAGGTTATAGAGGATGTCAGAAAGTGGGTAAGAGAAGAATGACTGTGGTCATAAAGTGAGGGCTTAATTTATATATTGATTGTAATGTAGAATTGATCCCCCAATTTATATCCACATTACAATAGTATAGAAATGTTTTTTTATAATTATATCGCACCAAGCAAGGCACTTCATTGCCACTGTTTTGCAGGGGATTACATAAGAGGAAAGTTACGAGAAAGAGTGTCAGGTTGTAGAGGGTGTCAGAAAGTGGGTAAGAGAAGAATGACTGTGGTCATAAAGTGAGGGCTTAATTTATATATTGATTGTAATGTAGAATTGATCCCCCTATTTATATCCACATTACAATAGTATAGAAATGTTTTTTTATAATTATATCGCACCAAGCAAGGCATTTCATTGCCACTGTTTTGCAGGGGATTACATAAAAGGAAAAGTATGAGAAAGAGTGACAGGTTATAGGGGGTATCAGAAAGTGGGTAAGAGAAGGATGAGAATACTGATGAGAGTGGAGTGGACGGATAAAGTAGCATGGGAGAGAGATGATGCAGGTTAGTGAGATTGGAGATGACTATTGACTTTACATTTAAATTTTTGGAGATTGTAGCTGTCGGAAAAGCAAGTAAATGGAAGAGAATTCCACAGGCAGGAAGTGCGAGAGGAGAAGCTGATGGAGTAGAATTTATTCGTTTCACAGTAAAAGGTTAAGACCTAGTTACTAATTTTGTGGCTCGAGTAAATATCTATATAGGCGGCACCAGTGAACTAAGTTCATCGAAGCAGAAGCCGTGAAAGTATTTGTAGAAGAGACAGAGGGAAGCCACATTGCGCCGGTGAGAAAGTGACTGTATCCGAGCTGCCAAGTCGGAATCTGTCACATAACAAAAGTTTTTTTTTAGTTATCAATATGACATCAAGCATATTTTTTTCAAAATGTTTAAAAATTACTTTGTTAATATGAGACGCGTAAAAACCTGGAGGGTGAATTCTACAAACGCCTGTATATATATTTTAAGCATATCGAATATATACCGTTTATATATATATATATATATATGTGTGTGTGTGAAAAATTTTGCATTTAGGCAGCAAATTTTCTTTAAAACATGTCAGATTAAATAAACTGCAAACAGTATGTTTGCTTATTTTTAATAATATCCGTTCATACTCACGGATAATCTTTGGCGCATTACAATCAAAAGATGTCAGAAATGAGCTGTAATGTTGACAAATGTTATTTCCATTCATTTCTTGAGGTACCCAATTACTTTCAACCCTTTTCCGAGGTCATCTTCAGTGGTGTGAGTTATGGCAACAAATGTAACCAGAAAACTGTGTTGCTAAAAAATTACTGTACATTTTTCTGCTTCAAATATAACGGTTGACAAATTGCTAGAGTTCATTAGAACGTGAAAATTATCCAAAATGGAATTTCTTTCTATATGTTATAATGTCATGGTCAGGATGTGCATTGTGGTGCATTGGGTATCGACTCAGAACGAGAATTCGGGGAGCCGAGTTCGAATCCCAGTTGAATTCCTTGCATTCGCTTACGCGTAAATACCCTTGGGAAAGGTATTAATCCGTCTATTCCTTCCAGTTATGGGCTAAATAACAGGTCAGATTGGGTTCTATAGCCTTGGTCGGCAACCAGTCTAACGCAGAAAGCAATGGCAACCTACTGCGGGATAATCTTCTGCCCAGTCAGTCATGTCTCTTTCGAGACAAGATCGCCCAAGCGTGTATCACGTATGGCACTTAACTGACTGAATGTCATGGTCATGCACGTGTTAAAGCATGAAAATTCTTCTCTTTACAAAGAGTTTAGAACATTAATACAGTATTCATAGCTGATTCTATTAATTGACGACTTAAGTGTTTTAATGAATATTACCCCAAGAATCTGTAGTTTGCTTTAGTTGTTTTCTTAGTGTAGAACAGTTGTATTATTGATCATTATTTTTTTTATATCGTGAATGCAGACAGGAATTTTGTAGATGTCTACCAATGGACGAATGGTCGGACAAACTAGCGTAAGACGCCTGAAGTTGACCTCGGAAAGAGTTTGAAAAGACTCAGGTACCCACAGAAATGAAGGACAATAACATCTGTCAACCTTACAGCTCATTTCTGACATCTTTTGATTGTAATACGCAAAAGATGATCCGTGAGTATGAACGGATTTTATTAAAATATGCTAACATATTGTTTGCAATTTATTTACTTTGACATGATTCAAAGATTTGCTGCCTAAATACACATATTTTAATTGAGGATGATATATTGACTAATAAAACACATAGACAAAATAAACTGAAACATATAATAGTAATCTTTGAGATTGACTCTAATTTATATATATATATATATATATATATATATATATATACGTTGTGTTTACGACGCTTTGTCGACTCCAGCCACTTCCCCACCGACGGGATATGGCTTCCCTTTTTCTGTTCTATAAATACTTTCATGGTTTCTGCTCCAACGAACTTAAGTCACTGGTGCCTCTGAAACAGGTTTTTACTCGTGCAACCAGACTGGCAACTGGGTCTCACCCATTTACAGTTAGATCGACCAAATGCAGTGGACAATTCTACTCCTGCAGCTTCTTTTCTCGCACTTCTCGCCTGTGTAACTCACTTCCATATTCTTGCTTTCCTGACAGCTACAATCTCCAAGAATTTAAATGCAATGTCAATACTCATCGCTTAACCACTTGACTCAAGTTCTTTCTTCACCATCCTGTATATCCTTTCCTTTCTCTCCACCTTTGCAACTGTCATCACAGCTGCACTCCCATCCTTCTAACTGGTTCGTCTTTCTCTTCACTCTCTTCTATTTAAACTTTTTTTACTCTTATATAGCCCTCTGCACATCAGTGGCATTACCGCCTTGCTCGGGGTGATACGATTAAAAGAAAAAAACTGTCCCGAGTGTAAGTTTAATAACAAGCGATGTTAACTTGGAAAATAGTCCTAAATGTTAGTACACTCACAAGCATTAAAATACATTGCTGCAAAAATCGAAATAATTTTCAATGTCGGATGACTACTTTTAATATAGAGGGCTTCAAGATTTAATATTTATCTTATTATTTTCACAGTGTGGTACATTGTTTTGACAACATATATGTCACACGTTTTTTGTTATGTATATATATATATATATATATATATATATATATATATATATATATATATATCCGAATGAGTATAGAATGAGGAAAGAAAAAAGAACATTTTTTCCGTCCAAAACATTAATTTAAAACAGTGCTCGATATTCAATACATGATGTATAGAGAAGTGAATAGTTATTATAAATTATGTTTTAGAACATGTACATGTACATGAACATGTAATTTCTTCGATATATGTCCTCTTCTCTACAACCATGTGATTGTATGGAAGAGGACATATATAGAAGAAAATATGTACATGTTCTAAAACATAATTTATAATATATATATATATATATATATATATATATATATATAAATGTAAACTTGTCGTTATGCTTGTTTCGAAAAACCCCTCCGAGCACATATTCGGAAGGAAAAAAAGCTGATAATAAAAGAACGAGCTAAGCATTTGAACATCAGTCAAAGTACGCAGCTCAAAGGAAAAACCCCGAGAAGATTAACCCAAAACAAAAAGCGCTCAATACGCAAGTAGAGCAAACAAAGTAAATAATTAACGTAGAGAGCCAACGAACCTACCAAGGTTTCACCAATTTGGATCTTCAAGGAAAGAGCTAACTTTCCCTAAAGATCCAATTTGTTGAAACCTTGGTAGGTTCGTTGGCTCTCTAGGTTAGTTACTTACTTTATATATATATATATATATATATATATATATAGTGTATCGAGGCAGAAGTTAATTTTCTAAACATATACTCTTAAGTATAAGAGACAATGAATGTCTATTATGTTTAATTATGAGCCGTTCAAAACATCGTATTTTGGCCTTAATTTCAGGTAAAAAAAGGAAATTGCCCAACATTTGGTTATTTTTTATATATTCTGATTTTCTGAAGATGGTTCATGTGAGCCGAAAGCTTAGAACCAGCATTAATAAAAAATATCGAAATGATGGACAATTTTTTATTTAATTCTACCTCAAATTAAAGCTGAAATACAATGTTTAGAACGGCTCATCATTAAAAATAATAGACATCCATTGTCTGTTATATTTAACAATATACTTAGAATATATATATGCTAGATAAATATATATGAATGCTCTGCAAAGACAGATATATAAAAATGTGCTGTATAGATAGATAGATAGATAGATAGATCTGAATAAATTTTACCGTACAATTCTCTACCTAAATGTGTTTGGATATATATTCATCAATTTGATATAGTTAACAATCTCAGAAAAGTGTTTATAATTGTCAAGAAGAAATGGTAGAGTCTGTGCACTGTCAGATTTTTTTTAACTCGTGAGAATGTCAAGTTAACTTTAATTATATAACGAAAGAAAATAAGCGTTCTTTCTCCTTATTTCTTATCCGTTATATTACACAATATATGTTTAGAATATATATATATATATATATATATATATATATATATATATATATATATATATATATATAAGAACCAGTTTAATAAAACATTATCCAAATGCTGGAGAATTTTTGTCCACTTGAAATTAAAGCCAAAATACGATGTTTAGAACGGCTCATGATTAAGCATAATAAACATTCATTGTCTCTTATATTTAACAATATATATATATATATATATATATATATATATATATATATATATATATACATAGGATGTACAGTAATATCTAAAGCAAAAAGAAATATAATGAGATAAATTTGGTTGAGGCAAAATGCAATGGAATTCACAGCTGTCACTAGACAACATTTTAAGTGACGTCAGCTGTCACATACTTGAGTTCAGTTTAAGTTTTACAGGTGGAAAGAGTAGACAGCAGCCATTTTGGCTGGCTGTCTGTCTGTCTGGCTGTCTGGCCACCTGCTCCAATGTTGGTGTGCTTACTTAATATGTTTTTAATCCCATAACAAACCTTTTACTCTAAGGCAAGTCACAGCTTTCTTAAAGAGATTAGAATAAAAATAATTAAATATTTAATTTCATATATTAGAGTCTGTCTATTGTTTCAGTTGGGAGAAAAAAGAACCATTATGAAGTAATAGCAAAATATTTCGATTTATTTTATATGAAAGAGATAATCAGAACTCACTTTGATCAGATAATCCACGAATTGAGTTTGTGGTAATCATTTAGAAGGGAAAAATGCCGCCAAGTTGGTTGCAGTTTATTTCAGACGTTTTGAAAAGAAAAAGATTGTAAAATTGGAGTTGAGAAGTTTAATCGACGTCTCATTGGTATTCAACAACTGTAGCAGAAACCATGACAATCGAGGACGACCAACAAGGGCAACAATTAAAATGTATAAGTCAATTAAATCAAATGAAATTGGGTTCTACTGAAGGATACAGCGGATATTGAGCATTTGAGGAATGATGAAGTTTTGGAAAGGATGGAAACGAGAAGGAAGTTAATAATGAGCATCTGAAAGAGACAACTAAAGTTCCTGGAACATGCAAGGAGGAATGAGGGCTTGGAGAACCTGATACTAACAGGCCAGATAGAGGGAAGAAGAGACAGGGGAAAACAACGTGTAACGTACTTGACTGGCCTAAGCAGGTGGATGACAGAGCGGGGTTTGGGTGTGGTAACAGAGAAAAGCGTGCTAAGAGGCACCAGAAATAGGGAGAAGTGGAAAGACATAATCGCTTGCGTCCTTAAAGAACAACGCACATAGAAGAAGAAGAAATCGAAGGGAAAATAATGACAGTATCATGATTTTGACATTCTACATTAAAGGTATGTGCGTTGTGGTGCATTGGATATCGGCTAGGAACGAGAAATCGGGGAGCCGAGTTCGAATTCCAGCCGAATTCATTGCATTCACTTACGCGCAAATACCCTTCAGAAAGGTATTAATCCGTTTATTCCTTCCAATTATGGGTTAAATAACAGGACAGATTGGGCAACCAGTCTACTGCAGAAAGCAATGGCAACCTACTGCGGGATAATCAGCCATGTCTCAAAAGTGACATGATCGCCCAAGCGTGTATCACGTATAGCACTTGACTGACTGAATATAATAGTTCAAAACATGCTTAAGACGTCTACTGGGTATAAAGTGGGGGGATCGATTTACTATTGTTTTAAAGTAATAAACTGATCTCCCACTAATTACTACATAATAATATAGTACATCACTTCCCCCGTCTAGTTATGAGTCAAATAATAGGAGAGATTTGGTTCTATAGCCTTGGCTGGCAACCAGTCTACTGCAGAAAGTAATGGCAACCTACTGCGGGATAATCTTCTGCCCAGTCAGTCATGTCTCTTTCGAGACATGATCGCCCAAGCGTGTATCACGTATGGCACTTAACTGACTGACTGACATTAATGGTTGGGAAGTATTTTGATTCTTTCTTAACAGAAGGATAAGATCTACAGGACTTGATAATCTTATTCGAAAAAATTGTTTTAAGAGAAATGTTTGTGTTGTAATGTCTTAGGTTAAAATAGCCGAGCATTAGGAAGGCATTTGTTAGAGGAAACAAAAGAATGAAAAATGTTTACCAAATTAAATACTACTCAAATCTTTCTCTTATATAAACATTTGCCATAAATATAAGTAGCCGCTGTCCATTTTCAGGAAAGTAGGAAAGAGCAGGAAGTAAGCCGAGATCTACTCTCCAACAGTTTTTAAAATTTCTATCGACACCGGTAATATCTGCTGTCAATATACCCAAAATATTTCTTTATAGGTAAATAGTACTAAGGAAAATCCAGTGACCCTCGTCTTGGATTATAAAAAGTAATCTGAATTATCACTCAGACATATAGCAAAAAAAGATGTAAGGAATAAAGTTTTACCTACTAACTGTAAGAAGATAAAACTCATTGTATTAATATCAAGGAACTATTTTCCTACACGCAATTTACATCTAACCCCTTAGCGTAGGAATCGACAAGTAACATTTCCCTTCACGCCTAGCATACCTTAGAACAATACGTACATCCTCTTTATGTAAATATATGTCAAATAAATCTCAAATCATATAACTATGTCTCTGTTGCAATTTACCACGCCTTAACACATCAACATCTTTACAATCATGATCGACAATTATAGAGATTATCCAAGGTGGTTAGCTATGGATTAGAAACGCCTAATATTACCATTACAATTCTATAGCATAACTTGAATATCTTTTCGATAACTGTAAGGAAAACAGCTAAAAAGATCCTGACATTTTTTTAATGTGAACAACGAAATAACAAAAGACTTTTGAATAGATAGAGGGATAAAAAGAAATGTTTCTGATTTAATCAACAGGAAAATAGCTTCTGGCTTTTAGTCCTCAAGTCATGTCTTCTGAACTGGATGACATTAACCTTCCTGAACTTGTTCTTTAATTCCGTGGTAGGAACCTTATTTTCTTTTTATTTCGAGGCCGGTTTTTTTTTCTGTATTACTTTAAAGGTCATCGAGTAATAAACTGAACAGAATTTTTATCTATCATTTTTTTTGTGATAGTATGCCTTATTTACGTGAAAATATTCAGAGAAAGAAGCAAATAATAAGGAAAAAAGATAACGAAGAGAAAATTTTACAAGTATGCAAACATTGTGGTTTTAAATACTTTTCCACTTTATTAATTTTGCTTAAATACGAGGCATAGGCACTATTCAGTCAAACATGACTGCAGCGTCATCTAAATAGCTAAAATGATAGAGTTGAATATATTTATATGGTTAGGAAATATGTCCAAATAAAATTGTTAATTTTTTTTTTTTTTTTTTTTTAATCATATCACCCCAAGCAAGGCGGTAACGCCACTGATGCGCAGGGGGCTACGTAAGGGTAAAAAGAATGGAAAAGAGAAAGCCGGAAACCACATCCTAAACAGGAAACAAGGGATGAGCCTCTTCACCTGTTCAATAGATGTGGGTGGAGTGTGAACCGGGCGATAGTTTAGTCTATCTACTCCAATTGAAAAAAAAAAAAAAATAATAATAAAAAAGGAAAAGAGTGAAAAAGATTGGAAAAGAGAAAACCGGAAACCGCATCCTAAACAAGAAACAAGGGATGAGCCTCTTCACCTGTTCAATAGATGTGGGTGGAGTGTGAACCGGGCGATAGTTTAGTCTATCTACTCCAATTGAAAAAAAAAATAATAAAAAAGGAAAAGAGTGAAAAGATTGGAAAAGAGAAAACCGGAAACCGCATCCTAAACAGGAAACAAGGGATGAGCCTCTTCACCTGTTCAATTGATTCGAAATATTAGATGCCTTTTAGCCGAGTTAAATTTCATTTCAATCATTGCGCAAAATTAACTTTGAGAAAAGTATTAATTCATCTTTTCTCTCTTCGACTATGGGTTGAATAGCAGGGCAGTTTAGGTTTTATAGCCTTGGTTGGCAACCAGTCTACTGCACAAACTGATGCAACTCTAAACAAGAACATTTTATGAATAATCAATCATGTCTTGAAAGAGACGTAATCGCTCATGCGTGTATCACGTACGGCAGTAAACTGACTTATATATATATATATATATATATATATATATGTATGTATATATTAATGCAGGTTTCATTGAATAATATAGACAAGTTCTGTCTATTAATTTTGTGTAGGATCCGTTCTGATATACTTGATGGTGATATCGTTGAAAGACAACAAAAAATCACAGTAATTGTTGATTTTTTTATCAGGTCTAAGCTTTCGGCTCACATAAGCCATTATCAAAGAGTAAATATTAACACACAGTAAACATAGAACATTTAAGCTATTAACAATAAAGAGAATTAAATTGAAAATATAAGTCCATCCCTACCGTGGCGGATGGCCGAAGACAGTGACAAAATAGTGGCGTTGTGGTCCCTGATCTGATTACTGGCATTTGAGTACGTTATTGGAAATATCAAAATTGATTGTATTCAAACAAGGTTTAAATTGTTTTATGTAGATTGCTTCGAGGATTTTTAGTTTCTGTTTATTATTTCCTTGTTTGAGTATGTACGTGTTATCAACGAGCGTTTTTCTCAGAAGAAAAAAAATATATATAAAATGATAAACCAGTAAAAAAGGAAAGGATAATCCCAAAAAATGATCTAATTAATATAAAATATTAAATCGATAAAAATAGTGTGCCCAATAGATGTTAGTCAGAGTAATATGCTATAAAGAAAGAAAAAACTCAATAAATAATTAAATGTTATATCGATAGTTGTAAAAACTGCAAACTGCTCTTTCAAACTTAAAAAATCAAACAGATTAATTTAACTAAGAACATTAAAAAAAGGTGATTAGCACTGGGTGGAAATAAGGCAAGGTGAAGGGTATAGGTGTATGCAAACAAATATTGAGGCAGCAACAATACTGGAAATGTCACTAAAATAATTAAAACATAATCCGAAACAAATATATAAAATATCTTAAAGGAAAAACACTATACAAGAACAAACTTGAGACAGATATAACCGCACACAAAATAAGTACATAAAAACACAACTATAAGAGGCCATATATGCACACCATAGTATGCACGCATTATACACAAAACTAAAAATAACGAAAATAAAGAAATACACATAAAACTGTCTAAAAGAAAAGAAGAAAATGGCCTATGTAGTAAAATATAAATAATTAACAATCAAAAAATTTTAAAAATAATAATTAAAAATTAACAAGAAAACAATCATAAATACAGAATCGAAAATATTCACAAAGAAAAATATTCACAAAAATTAATCACAAAGACAAAAATCTTATCCAAGACAAAAAACGTAAAATAACAAAAAATTACGCAGATAAAAAATAGCCCATATATATATATATATATATATATATATATATATATATATATATATATATAATAATTTTTACTTTAGCAACAACAATACCAATAGTAAGTGAAGTAACTCTATTAAAATTATTAATTAAGTTATAATTTAAATCGTTTTGTACAACCCACCGAGAACGAACTCGGAGGGAAACTAAGGGGAAGCAAAAAAAGAACCAAACGAAGTACATGAACAAAAAGTCAAGCACTCGTAAGAAAGAAAAAACCCAAGATGAAAACCCTAACACTAAGGCGCTCAATACGAAAGTAGAGCAAACAAAGACAGAAAATCTAAGCAAGAGCCAACAACAGACCACGGTTAAGTTATTTCCATCGAACTGTCATCAGCTTCCGTCTTTATTGTACAGAAGATTTTACGCGAATGAAATTCACAAAGACTCCCAAAAATCCGGAATGAAAATAAGGATCGCTTCCTTAAAAGAGAAAATTTAAGAAAAAATAAATCATTACATCAGTTCAGCGAACACACACACACAATCATACATCAGCACATATATGCACAGCATATATCTTCTATATCTACACCGCATGCTTATATATATATATATATATATATATACACACACACACACACACACACACATATATATATATATATATATATATATATATATATATATATATATATATAATTCTCTAAAGACCCGTCCTAGTTCAGTCTGTTAATTGCCATACGTGATACACGCTTGGGCGATCATGTCTCTTACGAAACATGACTGACTGGCTGGGCAGAAGATTTTTCCGCGGTAGGTTGCCATTACTTGTCGCGGTAGACTGGTTGCCAACCAATGCTATAGAACCCAATCTGTTTTCTTATTTATCCCATAGCTGGAGAGAAGAGATGGATTCATAGCTTTCCTAAGGTTTTTTTTGTGCGCAAGGCAATGCATCAGATTCAAGTGGATTTCGAAACCGTCCTCATTCTCTCCCATAAAATTGCTAACGGAAGGCACTATTTTCACCTACCTAAGTTTAATGGTGACTCACAAGTGACACTTTATATTATGGGAGGTATTTCTGCCGCAGCCTCTAGTTATTGACTGACCGTTATATTGGAGGTACTTCTGAGAGGTATATGTGAGGGTATTTTTGCCTCATCGTGCATATGGTGTTATGCAGTATGAGTATGTATGGGATATGCTTGATGACCGTCGTCTTAGATGACGATCACTTAAGTGCAAGGGGACTGGGTCAATTTTCAATGTAGTTAATTCTGTGAGCTATATGTGGAACGAGTGATTTGAAAAAAAAATTGGTAATTTGACAGTCACGGGACAATCCCAACTCAAAAAAGAATAAATTGATAAATGTAGAAACCTATTTAACAATCAAAATAAAGCACTAAGTGCACTGGTATAAAACGCACTGCGACCAGCTAGAAAACAAACTACATTAATATATTTCACTATGGATACTTTTATATTAAAATCTACATATTTTGCTAAAAAGTTAAAAATAATCCTTTCAAAATGACTCACAATTTGCTGGAAGCTCTCAGATATATGAAATATTTGGACAGTTTTGACACGCTTTATATTCAGAAAATAAGTACAAATATATATATATATATATGTCTATCGATCTATCTTTTCCTCTTTCTCTCTCTCTCTCTCTCTCTCTCTCTCTCTATATATATATATATATATGGGTTTGTGTACATGTATGAGGTGCTTGTATTTGTAACTATTTTAATATATATATTTATAATCCGAGATTTTTCTTACGTTAAAAGCTATTCACGTTGTGTCCACCACAAGCACGTTTGAAGGAATATATATATATATATATATATATATATGTGTGTGTGTGTGTGTGTGTGTGTGTGTGTGTGTGTGTGTGTGTCGTGTGTGTATGCGCGCATATATATATGCGTAAATATATATACATACACACACGCACATCCACACACACACATATATATGTATATATTGTATATATGTATATATATATATAGTAAGCATATATACAAATCTTATATACTTTCCTAGTTTTAACAATTTTCGACATTTTTCAAATATATCAACTTACTTTTCATTCAATAGCGGTAACGGTTCTAGAGTCGATTACAGGCCTTTTTTGCACGAACTATACTTTTTAATCATTACATTCTTATTGTGATAGACAAATATAAAACGATTACTATGAGAATTAGGTCTGGCAATTGTGCTCAGAATTGGATATATTTAGTGGAAATTCTGTTCTGGTTATTTTTAGTTACCGCATTTATTTGACTCAAATATCTTCCATTTATCTACAACCAAATTCCGCCAAGAAGAGTGACGCCATCTTGAAATAAAACGAAAAGAACTAAAGACGTATCGCAGAATAAAATAAAAGACATGTTAACCTTAAAAAAGAATGAACATTTTCCGTGCATTACGCTCAGGTATTTTTGTCTGTGTTAAATGTCATCGTCTGGGTCTTAGTACTAATTAGTTTGCTGGCGATGATGAGAATGAAGCCTCAAAATGACATGAGTGTTATCAATATGGCTGATATAAATGAGTATAATTTTCACCTCAAGCAAGACAGGACCCCCAGTGGTGCGTAGGAGCTAACAGTGAGTGAATAAAAAGAAAAAAACAATGGATGCCGAAAAAAGATAGAAGACTGATGTGATCAACTAGGTAGAAGATGACAATTGACGTTGCATTTTCCAAATTGCAGCAAAAAAAAAAATGGAAATGAGTTCTACAAACGGGAAGTGAAATAGAAATCCGTTAGAGAAGAAGAGGAAATTACCTTTAACTATTTCGCGGGTAAAGTTTGAGTTAACAGCATATCAACACCACTGTGAGTTATTTAATGCCGAAAAAATAGGGTTTTAAAGTTTGCTTTTTTAATGTTCGATTAAAGCTAGAATGTTGATTTAGTCAAGTTTTAAGGAAAATCTTTAGTTTTTAGTTTTTTTATTTTAGAAAACTGAAAGTGTCTTCTAGTTTTGTATTAAAAAATGTGTCTTCTAGTTTTGTATTAAAAAATTGCTGAGAATAATTTTTTCCTTCAAAAATGTGTTATGGTCATAATTTTTTCTTCCAAAATATATTATTGGGAATATTTTTCCTTCAAAAACGTATATAAAGGTCTATTTTATGTATATATTTCTATAAAAGTGTATTTGTATACTTTCATAGTGTTTTGACCCCACTGTGGGAGATAACTATCTGCCCATTGCTGGCACCACTCTGCGTCAGAGGACCTGGGAACAACAGCAATTAAGAGGTGGTTCTATGATTCTCACAACCTTCCAATCAGAGGCCTTGCTGCCGGATGCAGTTTATCGCCGGTAAAATGGTTAGAACTTGATGTAGATCTCGTAGCAGAAGTCAATATATGTGGTCGGGGTACCAGGAGGAAGCCACATCGAACGGCAAGAGGGTGGCTGAAGGCGGGCTGTCAAGTCAGGATCGATTCAATTGCAGATTTTTACTGAATTTTGTTGACACATTTATAAATGTTCAAAAGCGATTCTGACAATAAAAGAGCTCCTTAGCTTGACTCAGTGAACCAGCCTTCCTTGCAATAATCATTCTATTTGAGGTTATTTGGGAGACTGTGATTAAGGGGGCAGTTGCTCTTTAGGAGACTAGCATCAGCCATTCTAATAGTAGGCAGGGATGTTTCTCTACGGTGGTTAAAGGAGGTCATATTAGTTTTGGAGGCAGTGAAATTTACTGGAAATTTTCTACCCCATCCAATCACAGATTGGAGATCTTTTTGAAGTGCGGCCACCAGGTTTACTTTGTCAGCCTTATCAGATTTCTTACAGAAACGAGCGTAAATAATATTGTCATCAGCATAGATACCAACTTGAGAATTGATTATATCAGGAAGATCATCAATGAAGATTTAATAATTAAGAGTATGAGACTCACCTTCGCAATGATGTTTCCAACTAGCGTCCAGTTGGCAGACAAAAATAAACAAGGTTGTAATTCAGTACATGTCCCTCTCTGGAGTAGACATTTACCCTACTCCCCCACTAAAGTGCGATGGGACACAAGATCTTTTTTAACGTGGGGAACCCGACCGCGTACAGTGGCGAAGGAACAAAAATTCCTATATAACTATAACTATCTAGTACCTAACAGTCTAGAAACTGTCTTCCATTGAAAGATCTTTTGAATCGCCTACAGTTCACTATGAAATATGGTGAATGCTCGCTTATGATGTTGGGCAGCTGAATTAGTCGATAGGAAAATCAGTGTCTGGTGAATATCAATTTAGAAAAGACATCATTACTCAACGACATCTCGTGTCTCCTATCAATTTTTGATGGTTATTTGGTTAAAAAGTGCACTTTCCTTACAGAGAATCGACCCACGCTATTACGTCTTAAACGACTTAAGAGCTGCTTTTCTAAGAAGCTATTAAGTGAATCACTCATCTGTCATGAATCCTCTTGAAAATGCGTTGCCAATTTAGAGTGTGAAATAAAAATAACAAATGTTTAAAATAAAAAATTAAAAAATATATTCGTTTTCTTTTCTTGTTTACATTCATTTTATTTTTATTTTTGGCGTTAAATGATACTCAAGAGTAGAAGGTAGCAGATCAAATAAACACTGTATCTGAAAAAAAAAGAAAAAGAAAATTTAGCAACAGAAAAATCCAAGTGAAAAATTAAGAGTGTTAGACTCACCTTCGCAATGATGTTTCTAACCAGCGTCCAGTTGACAGACAAAAATAAACAGGGTTGTAATTCAGTACATATCCCTCTCACCTCTCACCATACAGTAGATATTGTGCTGATATTTATTGAGCACAATATCCATACTGGAATCATCAGCCAATCAGAACCTACAGAATAGACTTACCTAGATAGAATAGAATCTCCCAGAATGTTATATAAACCACCTACCATGTCATAAGGGATCACATCATGAATGAAGAAAACGTGACTTAAGAGGGGTTGCCACGTGAGGATCGATAATATTGCAAACCCTCTGATTTTTTTTGTCGAGAACCTCAAGAACCCGACCAGATATAGCATCAGTATTTAATGCACGGATGAATGGTAGATTTATAGATGTGTAAAATGGATTTTGACACAGTGACCCAACCTTCCTAACAGTTGGTGCAGATTTGGATTCAATGTAGTCATTCTATTTATGATCATTTAGCAGTGAGGCTAAGGAGGTGGTGTGTGTTGCTCTCTAAGGGACTAGCGTCATCCATTCTGATGGCGGGCATGAATGTTTCTCTATGGTGTTTAAAGGAGACAGCTTCGTTTTGGACACATTAAAATTTACAAGACATTTTCTACCATATTCAAGCATAGATTGGCAGCACTTTTGAAGGGCGGCAGCCAGGTTTACTTTTTCAGACTTGGCAGATCTCTTATTGAGACGGAAGTGAATTGTGGTGTCATATGCATAGATGCGTACGTGGGAACTGATTACATTAGGAAGATCATTAATGAAGATAAAAAAAACAGCGTAGGACCTAGAACAGAGCCTGTAGGAAAGCCCGCGTTCGTATAAAAGGATCTGGAAGCATACCCGTTCAAAACAAACTTTATTTCACAATTTGATAGGAACTTAAATAAAACAAACGTCTAGAAATACTGTAGATCTGGAGCACGCGCATAAGGCCAGTATACCAAACCTGTGGAATGCTTTTGAAATATGAATAGCATAAGTTCGAGTTTAGCCCTTTTTAACAAGAGTATATATATATATATATATATATAAATTAAAAAATGATTAATTCAGTGATGTTGAATGACCATTTCGATGTGAAAATCCCCACGGGGGATAACGGGTTTTTGGAATTTACCTTCCTGCTTTTTTCACTTGGATTAAAGTATCTGAATTAATATATATATATATATATATATATATATATATATATATATATATATATATTACATTTGTACACGTGACCTAGTTTTCTATCATCTTCTACCTCTTACGTTCATACCACCATGGATGAAAACGTTATCATTTCTTGTAATTCTAAAAATTGCGCGTGAAAAGAGACATGCTTCAAAAGAAGCTGTTAAGGAAACATTAAAATTTACGAGACATTTTCTACCACATTCAAGCAGATTAGAGGTTCTTTTGAAAGGCGACAGCCAGGTTTTCTCTGTCAGCCTTATCAGACTTCGTACAGAGACGTGTGTCATCTGCATAGATGGCAACCTTGGAATTGGTTACATTGATGAGGATCAGAAATGTCGTAGGACATGCGATAGTCTTGCCCGTTCCTCCCAACAAAACCTTAATTTCCCGATTTGATATAAACAATTAGATTAAATCAAACAATCGTCCATCTGTAATGTAATTGATTCCAACCTGGTAGCTCAACTCCAGTTACTTTCTCACAAACGTAATGTGGTTTCCTTCTGTCTCTTCTACAAATACTTTCACGGCTTCTGCTCTGATGAACTTACCTCCCTGATCCCCCCACTGCATGAATTTAATCGAGCTTATAGACTAGCGGCTAGGTCCCACCCATTTACAGTAAAACCAATCAAATGTCATCGCAACTTCTAATCTACGAGTTTTTTTAATCGGACTTCTCGCCTGTGGAATTCCCTTCCGTATACTCGCTTCCCTGAAAGCTTCAGTCTTCAAAAATTTATATGCAAAGTTAATCGCCATCTCTTATCTTCTTGACTCACATTCCTTCCATGACAAAACCTTGTATCGTGTTCTTCTTCCTTTCCACTCTACTCTCATGCAGCTCTCTTCAAACCTGTATTCTCATCTTTTCCTTACTTATTTTCTCACTCCCCTGTAAATTGTTCCTCTTTCTCATCTCATCACTTCTTTAACCCCCTGCGCACCAGTAGCAGTTCTGCCTTGCTTGGGGTGAAATGATTAAAAAAAAATACCGTAGCTCTGGAGATTGCACTTAAGGCCAGAATGTAATATGTAAATAAAAATTACGATTTAAAATTAACACAGAAACAAAAAAATGTTCAATTACAGTTGAAATAATACATTTATTTATAAAACGACATTTTTATTTCTTACAGTAGCAGTATAGCCCGTCGTTGCTCGGGTGTAATGAAAGCTTTAAAACTAATCCATGGTCCTGGATCTTTGGACGTTGGCACGAAACACTAAAAAGCAATAATTGTTTCCAGTTAAAGCGAAACCGTAGATTGAAAGAAAAATGAATGGATGTAAGTCAAATTTTGATTTCCTGGTATCGATATCAAATAAGTTGTTTTCGTCGTAAACTGAATTTTGAAGTAAATGGTATCATGGCTGAGACTAAGAACTACAATTGTACCTACTTAGAGCCAAACCCGAAGCAAAAACAAAAATAAAAGGGCTGAAAAAAATACAGGCATACAGGCAAATTAACAGACACACACACACAAACACCTTGCCTTTTATATATATAAATATTATTGATTTTCTGCACAATTGTAAGAACTGCAACCTTGAAATTTCTGAATATCGTTTCTTATGTTTTTGTCTATGAATGTATCAAATTTGATTAAAATCGGACCATTCCTTCTATAACACGATTTTTTCAATTATCGATTTTCGATATTTACCGGGGGTACCTCGACACAAAACCTACCTTAGAACACTCGCAGGCGCTTATAGTACAACTGTGTAAATTTCCAAGAAAATAGGTTCAGCCCTTTCGGAGTCTATAGGTAACGGACACACACACACAGACACACACAGACAAAGTTCCATTTATAAATAAGTTTAGATAGGTAGATTAGATACGCTGGTTTACTGGATACTTTGTATATGAAATATACGCCTCGTTGTTATTTATCAAGAAATGTGTATTAAGGTTCGAAAGTGCGACACAGAGATCCGAAGGGGAACTGGCATGGCGGATGAAGCATTCCAGATGCAAGACACAAGAAACATTTACTAGAAACAAAAAAGAGAGTACTAAAATGCTATGTGATATCAGTTCTTCAATACGGTAATTAATGTTGGACGATATCATCGAAGATAAAGAAAAAAAACTTGAAGCAGTGGAAATGTGGTTCTACAGAAGCATGCTGCGGATATCATGGACCGAGCATGTGAGCAATTTTGAGATGTTGGAAAGAATGGCAACGAAAAGGAAATTAATAGTGGGCATCAGGAAGAGACAACTGAAGTTCCTGGGACATGCAATGAGGAAAGACGGCTTGGAGAACCTGATAGTAGCAGGCGAGATAGAGGGTAAGTGAGACAGAGGAAAGCAACGGATAAGATATTTGAAGGGCCTGAGCAGTTGGATGACAGTACGAGAGTTGCGTGGTGTAACAGGAGAAAGCGTGCTAAGAGCCACCAGGGACATGGAGATGTAGAAAGTCATGATCACTTACGTCCTGAAAGGACAGGGCACAAAGAAGAAGAATATATATGCCAACTGTTTATAAGAAATTATAATGTGGCTACAAAATGGGGGATCAATTATATATTATAATCAATATATAAACTGATCCCTCAATTTTTTGGCCAAGCTGGTTTCTGTACATTTATATTCTAGATATATGGTCTTGAGCTAGTGGATGGCAGAGCGGGGTTTGGTTGTTGTAACAGGAGAAAGCGTGCTGAGAGACACCAGGGATAGGGAGACGTGGAACGCCATGATCGTCTACGTCCTGAAAGGACAGGGCACATAGACGAAGAATATATATGCCAACTGTTTGTACCAAATTGTAATGTTGATATAAAATGGGGGATCAATTCTATATTTTAATCATTATATAAACTGATCCCTCATTTTTTGGCCATGCTAGTTTTTGTACATTTATATTCTAGATTTATGGTTTTGAGCTAGTGGATGTCTGAGCGGGGTTTGTTTGTTGTAACAGGAGAAAGCGTGCTGAGAGCCACCAGGAATAGGGAGACGTGGAAGGCCATGTTCGCCTACGACCGGAAAGGACCTGTCCTTTCCGGCACATAGAAGAAGACGAAGTAGTATTAAGATTGTGGATATACATATTCAAAAACCCTCACGATCTAAAATCAGTAGATTACTCGAATACTCAAAATTCTATTTCTGAATGCTTCTTTGACTGCCTCAGTGCACTTTCGGAATTTAGTGTCGCAATTGCTTTCCTCTCTTAAAACATTTTTCTCATAATTAAATTTTTGTACTTTTTTCAATTTGGTATCTTCAAATTACTGAACTCAAAACTGTGGAGAAGGCACTGGAAAATTTTATAATTAATCTTTCGAAAGAACTAATAGCAGTTCACATATAATAGTGGAAAGTAACCCGTGAAGAGATATTTATGACGTTAGCCGGAAGAGGATATAAAATTCTCTTTATTTAGAAAAAAAAAAAAAAAAGAAATGAAGAAAATAATGCAGGTTATATGCGTTTATTTCTAAACATTTTAAAGAAGAAAGAGCTCAAGTTTCTTGGAAAATATGGTTAATTTTTAAGATGAAATTTATCCTTTGATTAACCTATTTTGTTATGAATATTTTCTTTAGTATTTTAAAATCAATGTTGGTAAGCCCAAATCATATTCATTCATTCATATATATATATATATATATATGTATATATATATATATATATATTATTTATTCATAAATTATAACATGGATATGTTGCAATATCACTACAAAAGTAGCCATTTGGTTTCGACATTTTATGTCTTGTCAAGGGATGTGATTGTTCTTAAATGATTGTTCTTAAATGTTCTTCATTTAAGAACAATCACATCACTTGACAAGACACAAAAGTGTCGAAACAAAATGTCTACTTTTGTAGTGATATCCAAGTTATAATTTATGAATAAATAACAATATTAGCTATACTTTTGTATTGAGCACTTTTTTTAAAAAAATAGTGTTTCTTTGGACAAGGAATATTATTCCAACAATACTTGTGTATATATATATATATATATATATATATATATATATATATATAAGCACATTCTTCAACTTGCAATAACATCATCACTTCATAAGACACAAGTCGTGTCGAAACAAAATAACTACTTTTGTTGTGTTATTAGAATATATTCATGCTATAAATTCTTCCACTTTCTCTCTCTCTCTCTCTCTCTCTCTATATATATATATATATATATATATATGTATACTTGTGCAAATATATTTTTTCTTGTGCAAATTAATTGAGACTACAACTTTAATCTAATTTAATACTGACAGTTTTTAACGCACTAGAGTGACAGGATGTAATTGGTTTCTTTTTTTTTTACTTAGATTAGGTCATTTCTGCAGTAATATGAATCTCTCTCTCTCTCTCTCTCTCTCTCTCTATATATATATATATATATATATATATATATACATTTATATGTGTGTGTGCATGTGTGTGTGTGCGTGTGTGTGTGTGTGTGTGTATGTGTGTGTGTGTGCACGCCCTTGTGCAAATGAATTAAAGCAACTGCATTTGTTTCCTATTTCTTCATCATACTATCAATTTTAGACCCACTAGAATTACAGGGTGTAATCGATTTTTTTTTTCAGATTAGGTCATTTGCTGTGGTGTGAAGTAATACGAAATTATTGTTGGTGTGTATGTTAAAATTTGTTTAGCTTTGAAAAATGTTGCGTCATCCGTGATTGCAACAGATTTTAATCACGCCCAGTCACTATTGTTTCGACTCCCAATTAGTTCTTCTTTGGCCATTGCCTGTGACGGACGTTACTACAAGCAAGCGTTACTACAAGCAAGCGTACGAAAATTGTCACGCTGCAAGAACATACTGTCAGGCCTTACAGAGAGATCGCGTATATTGTTGATGTCGGCCTTTCTACTGTCAGTCGTGTCATCAAGGCGAGAAACAAGGCGCAAAAAGATTGAGGTCGAATGAGAGAGACCGCTAAGAGACGACATATACATTATCCTTATTCTTCCTCTTTTCTAATGAATTTGCACAATATATATATGACTAAAAAAAGCGATAAACGGAAAACTGTGTTTAGTTTTAGCAAGAGCGTTCCGTCCACTGACGGACGTAATCACGGCAATAAATGAAATGAATTTCTTAAATAATATAAAATGTTGTTAATTACTAGAAAATTATTAAACACTCGTAAAAATTCATTAAATAAACTGAAAAATACTAGATATTAATTAAGACATTTTGCATACTCGAAGATAATTTTTTCATATGAAGAGTCGTTTTTAGATTTTTATGGTATGAGACGTTAAAAGGATGAATGTAACAATATTCTTTTCAGATTTATGTGTTTGCTATACATATTGCCTTTAGAATGCAGTGGTTCTGTTAGAAAATGTTTTATCAATACATCTGATTTAGGAATTTCTGATATCACACTGATACAAATATCTTCATTTATTTCTATTCAGAGCAACTCACACAAAATTAGTATGGGGCATTTAAACAGGGGTCATTTTTATTCCTGAACCACGGATGTACAACACTTCTGTCATGAGGATTTTAAGTATTTACCATCACTCATCCTTGCAACCTGAGCAGCCCAGGGAATTTCAATCCTGGGTAAAAAAAGCAATCGGTGTCTAACCGTACTGATGAGCTGTGATACGGCGAAACAGATCTGTCTGCGGATGACAATATATATATATATATATATATATATATATATATATATATATATACACACGAGGGTCATTCAATAATTCGGTATAATAACTTCTAATACAGAGAGAAACTTTTTTTAAAAATTTTTTTCCTTTATTTCTTTTCCAAAGGGATTTATTTTATTTGCAGATTAAAAAAAAAAACTTTGAGAATTTTGGAGATTTACAAAGATGGCCGACCAAGAAGCATGCTTCATGATTGAACAGAGGGCAGTTATCAAGTTTTTGGTTGCTGAAGGGTGCAAACCAGTTAAAACTCATAGGAGAATGTCAGCTGTGTATGGTGCCACATGTTTCATAAAAAAATGTTTACAAGTGGGCTAAATTTTTTAAAGAACGACGCAGTGTTGCGGATGAAGACAGGCCGAGGAAACCGACAGAAGTGAGTTCTCCTGAGGTGATCGAATCAGTCAATGACCTCAGTCAGTCTGACAGAACGGTGACAGTGGATGACATTGCAAGGACTTTGTGCCTATCTGTTGGGACAGCACACAAAATTGTCCATGATGACCTTGCCTACTCGAAGGTCAGCTGCTGGTGGGTGCCGAAGATGCTTACTGCAAAGCAGAAACAACAAGCTGAGAACTGCTCCCTCATTCCTCTTATAGCCCAGACCTTGCCCTTTCAAACCTGTTTGGTCCCTTGAAAGCGGTACGAAGTCTGAAAGTGACGATGAAGTCAAAAGTGCTTCGAGCGATTGGCTGAGACATCAGTGTAAAGAATTTTACGCTGAGGGAATACGGAAGCTTGTGCACAGATGGGAAAAATGTGTGACACTGCTGATGGGCTACGTTGAAAAATATAAAAAATAAGCCTCTATCTGTAATAAGAAATCCTTATACCGAAAAATTCACCTTATTTATTGAATGACCCACATAGATGTCCTTATACCGAATAATTCACCTTATTTATTGAATGAGCCTCGTAGAAGTCCTTATACCGAAAAATTCAACTTATTTATTGAATGAGCCTTGTGTATATATATATATATATATATATATATATATATATATATATATATATATATTGCGGCGCAATCTTTCTTTTCAGCATGTTCCTTCAAGACAACCAAAATAGGAACATGTTAATTTTATTATTTTATTTAATTTTTCCATTATTGTACATGAGTTTTTTTCCCATTTTTCTTACATATGTGCATTTTAATGGAGATAAGAAATGTAAAAATGTTCGAAGATAATTGATTTTTTAAACGCTTTCAGTCACATTATTTGCCATTCACAAAGATGCTATTTTGTCTATATTATAGAAAATGGAAGACTGCTAACGTTGTAGATTTAATTAAAGTAACCTTATCAAATCTAAACTAGCGATGACTAATATAATTTGAAATTCAGTGCCCATTACAAAATAGTGTCATAAATGAATTACGTATATTAGATGTACTATTACTTCTCTGAGAAGACGTTTTCAAACCATCTTTTTTTTTTTTTTTTTAATCATATCACCCCAAGCAAGGCGGTAACACCACTGATGCACAGGGGTCTACTTAAGAATAAAAAGATTGGAAAAGAGAAAGCCGGAAACCACATCCTAAACAGGGAACAAGGGATGAGCCTCTTCACCTGTTCAATAGACGTGGGTGGAGTGTGAACCGGGCGATAGTTTAGTCTATCTATCTATCCAAAAAATTGTAATAAAAGAGCATTAATTAACTCATCATTTACAAAAACTCTTAAGGAAAATTGTTTGTTAAAAATACAAAAACACTATTTAAATGACAATATCAAAAGCATCTCGCTATAAGAGAGGTATTATATATGAAACAAATTTGTTGCTACCGCAGAAAGAAATGGCAACCTACTGCGGGATAATATTCTTCCAAGTCAGTCATGTCACGTTTGAGACATGATTGCCAAATACGCATATCACGTATGGCACTTAACTGACTGGTTAAATATAATAATTGGAAACATGATTAAGGCTTCTACTGGGCATAAATTGGGGGATCAGTTTTATATTGTTATGAAGTAATAAACTGATTCCTCCACTAATTACTACTTAATAATATAATACATCTCTTCCCCCTCTAGCTATGAGTCAAATAACAGGACAGATGGTGTTCTATAGCCTTGGTCAGCAACCAGTCTACCGCAGAAAGTAATGGCAACCTATTGCCTATATTCTTCCCACGCCTAAGCGTGTATCACGTATGGCACTTTAATGACTGACTGATGTTTAGACGAAATAAGGATACAAATAATACTATTTCGAGGTAAAAATAATCTAAAAATTCAATAGTTGCCTTTTCTAAAAAATTTCGGTAACATACAGAAAAATGCTGCGAATATCATAGATCAAGCATGTGAGCAATGATGAGGTCTTGGAAATGATGGAAACAAAAAGGAAATTAATACTGAGCATCAGGAAGAGACAGCTGAAGTTCCTGAGATAGGCAATGAGGATGGAGGGCTTGGAGAATCTGATAAAAGGCCAGATAGAGGGAAAAAGAGACAGGGGAAAGCAACGGATAACATATTTGAAGGACCTAATCAGGTGGATGACAGAACGGGGACTGAGAGACGTGAGAGGAGAAAGCGTCTTAAGAGCCACCAGAGATAGGGAGACGTGGAAAGCCATGATCGTCTACGTCCTGAAGGGACAGAGCACATAGAAGAAAACAAGAAATGTAACTATATAAAACAAAATGATAAAAAAAGCAAATAGATATGTCTTATATATCCATTAAAACATTTGATTTTTTTTTAAATTTAGAATACAGACTTTGCAACAGACGGCGACTCTGTCATATTTTTTGATAACTGACATTGCCGTGTCCAAATTTTGACGTCAGACGGGAGTGACACGCAAAAACAGAACTTTTGTCAGATGTCCAAAAGGAACCGACTCTTCCTCTCGGAAATCAAACCTTGCTCGATTATTTCGATTGCTGAAGGTGTCTTGAGGCAAAATAGCTAGACTAGTTAAGTCAGTACTTTGTAAAAAATTTCGAAGGAAATTAAACCAGAAACATTATTTATGTTATCTCAGTAATGTAAAGAATAAGTTTCAACTATTTACACATGATACACATCAGTATATTTCGCCACAAAATTTCATGCAGTCAATTTTAGTTTTATAACAGCGTATAAGTTATCTGAAAATTTAAAAAAAACTTAAATGAAATAGGCCTACAAATCTGACGCACGAGGATACATTTATATTAATTATTTCTGTACTAGCATTATATCCCGGCGTTGCTCGGGTGTACTGAAAACTTTAAAACTAATCCATGGTTCTGGAGCTCAGACTCGTTGGCACGAAAGACTAAAAAAGCAATAGTTGTTTCCAGTTAAAGCAAAACCGTAGACTGAAAGAAAAATGAATGGATGTAAGTCAAATTTTGATTTCCTGCTATCGATATAAAATAAGTTTTTTCGTCGAAAACTGAATTTTGAAGGCTAAAGAAGTCCTCTGAGTAAATGGTATCATGGCTGAGACTAAGACTACAATTATACCTATTTAGAGCCAAACACAAAGCAAAAACTAAAAAACAAAGGGCTGAAAAAATACAGACATACAAGCAAATAAACAGACACACACACAAACATCTTGCATTATATATATATATATTATCGATTTTCTACACTATTGTAAGAACTGCACCCTCGAAACTTCTGAATATCGTTTCTTTTGTCTTTGTCTATGAGTGTATGAAATTTGATTAAAATCGGACCACTGCTTCTATTACCCGATATTTTCGATTATCGATTTTCGATATTTATCTGGGGTACCTCGACACAAAATCTAGCTAAGAACACTCGCAGACGCTTATAGTACAACTGTGTAAATTTTCAAGAAAATCGGTTCAGCCGTTTCGGAATCTATAGGTAACGGACACACACACACAGACACACACACACAGACACAGTTTCATTTATAAATAAGTTTAGATAGATTACATACGTTAGTATATTGGATACTTTGTATATGAAATAGACGCCTCGTTGTTATTTATGAAGAAGTATGGATTAAGGTTCGAAAGTGCGACACAGAGTCCCGAAGGGGAATTGGCATGGCGGAGGAAGCATTCCAGAAGCTGAACAAAGTACTAAGACACAAGAAACATTTACTAGAAACAAAAAAGCGAGTACTAGAACGCTTATATATATATATATATATATATATATATATATATATATATATATATAAAAACCTCAGTAAACTGAATGAGAATAGTTATGTTAGTCGTAATTTTGATCGTTTATTTTTTATATTATATTAATTTTTGTATAATCATCTCAACCCATGCACGTTAGTACTGCCACTGGTGCGCAGGGGTTACATAATAGGAGGGTTGAAGAGAAAGAAGAAGAGATGATAGTAGGTGTCGGAGAATGGGTAAGAGAAAGACAGGAATATTGGGGTGAAGAGAGCTGCGTGAGAATAAAGTGTAAAGGGAGAAGAAGAAGAAGGTACGGGGTGCCGGGGGACTGATGAGTAGATAATAAATGGCTGTTGACGTTGCATGTAAACTTTTGATTGAAGCTGCCAGGAAAGCTAGTAGACGGAAAGGTGTTCCACAGGCGGGAAGTGCGAGAAAAGAAGCTGAGGGAGTAGAAGTAGCAGTTGCACTTGATTGCTTTCACTGTAAAAAGGTAAGATCGTGTTGCTTGTCTAGTTGCTTGAGCAAATTACTGCAGAGAGGGCAAACGGGGTGTAAGCTCGTCGGAGTAGGATTCATGAAAGTATTTGTAGAAGAGACAGAGTGATGGCACATCTGTTTAGTGAGAAAGCGACTGGAGTCGAGTTACCAGGTTAGGATCAACTACATTGCTGATTCTCTTTTAGATTTTGTCAAGAACCCAAGATGAATTGCGCCCGACTATATATATATATATATATATATATATATATATATATATATATATATATATATTATAATCATTTCACTCCAAGCAAGGCATTCCACTGCCACTATTGTATGTTGCAATTATTTTCTTCGTTCCTTATTCATTTGGATATATATATATATATATATAGAGAGAGAGAGAGAGAGAGTGTGTGTGTGTGTGTGTGTGTGTGTGTGTGTGTGTGTGTGTGCGTGTGTGTGTGTTAACAACGTGTAAAATAACATCCATACTCGATAATGGCTATAAGTATAGCCGAAAGCGCTCGGAGAAACAAAGATATATACATTTGATGTCCTCATATATATGCTGATGAAAAATGAAGAAGGTTTACTCAGGTGATTAATAGAGAGAAGTTTACCTTTGGTATATATATATATATATATAGGGGAAGGTGGTTAGAAAGAGTAGTTAGATATTGGAATTGTCAGAAGGAGGGTGATAGACGGGTAAGTATGTAGATGGGAAGAGTGTTTGAGAGAATAGATGCGAGTTAGTGTGTTAAGAGGTGTCTGTTGACCTTACATTTAAACTCCTAGAGATTGTAGCTGTCGGGGAAGCAAGTATGCTGAAGGGAGTTCCACAGGCGGGAAGTGCGAGAAAAGAAGCTGTTACAATAGAAATTGCGGTTACATTTTATTGGTTTAACTGTAAAAGGGTGGGACCTATTTGCTAATCTAGTATCTCGTGTAAATTCGTACCTAGGGGGCACCAGTGATCTAAGTTCATCGGAGCAGAAGCCGTGAAAATACTTATAGAAGAGGCACAGGGAAACTACGTCACGCCGGTGAGAGAGTGACTGCATATGACAGTAAGAATGGGTAAGAGAAGGACGGGAACACTAGTACTGAGTGAGAGTAAAGGGTAAAGGGAGAAAGACATGGTGCGGAATGCCGGGGAACGGATGAGAGTCCACGAGATAAGAGATGGCTGAATACGTTGCATATAATTACTTGAAGATTGTAGCTGTCAGGGAAGCAAGTAGACGGAAGAGAGTTCGCAGGCGGGAAGTGCGAGAAAAGAAGCTGATGGAGCAGCAACAGCGGTTATACTTCATAGTTTTTATTGTATAAGTGTAAGAAATTGTGGGTAGCCTGGCAATTTGAGTAAATTCGTGCAGAAGGGGCACCAGGGAGGTAATCTCCTCCGGGCTGAATCCGTGAAAATATTTGTAGAAGAAAGCCACATTTCGTGGGTAAGAAATGAACTGAAGTCGATCTGCCAGGGCAGGATCGACTACATTGCAGATTCTTATTTGGATTTTGTCGAGACCCTCAAGGTGAAAAGCAGGGGCGTGCGACCAGATATAACGGCAGTATTTAGGGCATAATGGATACGGGAGAGAAAAACTTCCTAGCCCGACACAAGAAGCAGACCCTAAGTAAATATTCAGCATATTTGCTATTTAGTGACCATGCAGCAAGTGCCACCCACTCTTGAAATTCATAAAAGTGTCACTCTCTCTTAAAATTTAAAAAAATAATTTTTAGTAAAACACAGGTATAATACTCTTGGTAAAGATATTAATCCGTCTCTTCCTTCCAGTTATGGGTTAAATAATAGGACAACTTAGGTTCTATAGCCTTGGCTGGCAACCAGTCTACCACAGAAAACAATGGCAGCCCACTAAGGGAGAATCTTCTGCAACCTACTGCGAGATAACCTTCTGTCCAGTCAGTCATGTCTTATTCGAGACATGATCGCCCAAAGCGTGTATCACGTATGGCACTTAATTGACTGACGGAATAGTAAAACATTTTTTTAAGAAAATATGTTTTACACGTCGATTCCCGGTTTTTGCCCTTTTTAGTACATTTTTGTTTGAAGTGGTGTAGAAAGTCAACTTCTTCGAATTACATATGTTATCAATTTTAATTGTTGCAACTGTTGAAAGTCCACAAGCAACGTGCTTTCTGTTATTTGGTACAGCCTTTGTTTATAATTTTGTAACGCCAATTCGCAATTTTTGAAAAAGGGTGGTCTTCGCAAAGACCCACAGGTTTTTAATTAAACTGAAAGATGTTTGTAACTATTGATCTTAGAAATCGGATCCTTACCGGTAGCATTATTCTTGCTAACATGAAGAGGAAAGATTTTAACGAAACAATTCCTCCGGCTGCTGCTAAGAAAATGGCTACACAATCTTTCTTTGTTACACACACAAATACAGATACGTACATATTTAATAAAATGTACTTGTTTAAACATTATTTTTAAGGTATATTCATTTTTGAGTAGATATTCTTTTTATTTATAATTAAACAGCATATTTATTGATATCAACTGGACAAAATAATAGAGAAATTTTGGTTTGTATCCTGTTGGAGGATTCATATTTCCTTAACAAACAAATAAAAAAAATGTTTTTTTCAAAAAATAAATAAAAAACATGTCAGAGTTAATCCATTTTGTAATGTAATGTTTATTTAGAATTTATAACATAAATATGGAATAATATCACCACAAAAGTAGCCATTTTGTTTCGATAACTATCCATTTCATATTGGAAGGATTTAAAAGGTTAAAAGACGAACCAAACACTCTTAATCAGGGAGGCGTTTTACCATAGACAGAACGGACCAATCAAAACAAAGATTTGAAAAATACAAGAACCGATTCTACATTTACTTGTATCAATATGCACCTAGATGCGAACTTCCACATATGCACATAGAATTACATCTGCTGTTTTACTGATTTTTAACAATTTGCAGGTGAAAATTAAGGCCCTAATAAATTAATTTTTGATAAAATTCTAAATAACTATTATTCACTCTTTTATTATTAATCACTTTTTTAAGACTAGTGATTCTTTGGATACGGAAACTTATTCCATCCATGCCTAGCCCAAGCTAGACATTTTATATATATAGTGTGTGTGTGTGTGTGTGTGTGTGTGTATGTATGTGTGTGTTAACAACGTGTAAAATAACATCCATACTCGATAATGGCTATACGTTTAGCCGAAATCGCTCGGAGAAAGAAAGATATATACAATTTATGTCCTCATATATATGCTGATGAAAAATGAAGAAGGTTTACTCAGGTGATTAATAGAGAGAAGTTTACCTTTGGAGGCATTAAAATTAACAAGCCATGCTTTACCCCACTTAACAACAGACAAAGATAAATTGTTGTATTGTCAGCGGGAAGATCAAAAGTAAATTAGGGCCGAGGATAGATCCGTGGGAGTCACCCGCATTGATAGAAACTGGAAGGTTTGTTACTCAGTATTACAACAGTTCTCAATATATATATGTGTGTGTGTGTGTGTGTGCTTGTGTGTGTGTTTGTGTGTGTGTGTCAGAATAACTAAATTGAAAACAGTTTTAGTAAAATCCGTTCATATAAACGCATTTTATTGAAAATAAGCAGACAATATTTGCAAATGATTTGATCTGACATGTCTAAAAGAAAATTTACTACCTAAATACACAAATATATATATATATATATATATATATATTATAAATTATGTTTTAGAACATGTACATAATTTCTTCTATATATGTCCTCTTCCCTACAATCATAGGGAAGAGGGCATATATAGAAGAAATTATGTACATGTTCTAAAACATAATTTATAATAAATATTCACTGCTCTATACATCATATATCGAGCACTGTTTTAAATTAATGTTTTGGACGAAAAAAATTTTTTCTTTTTTCTCTCCTCATTCTTCTATACTCACGCGGATATATATATACATATATATATTTACGCTCTCACACCCTGATTGAGCACTCTGGAAAAACAGTGGATTTTGATAAACAGTAGCTACTCCGGCGTGTACGCATCGCTCATTCAGTGAAATGAATTAGAGCGCGCTAGCTATTGGGCGCGTATAATGATATGCGTTAAAAAGTCTACCTACTTCCACCGAACGCCCATAGCCCAGGGGTAGAGTCGCCAACTGACGCCATTTCGGTCGGGTTTCAATCCTGTGTCAAAAAGCAATCGGAGTCTAACCGTACTGATGAGCTGTGAAACATCTGTCTGCGGATGACTATATATATATATATATATATATATATATATATATATACACACACATAAAAATTAATTATGAATTATAATTTAGAATATGTACAAAATACAACCTACTACATTTCAAGAACAATGGATATATATATATATATATATATATATATATATATATATATATATATATATATATATATGGATATCTATTATGTATAATCACGAGTCGTTCTAAACATCGTATTTTAACTTCAATCTCTGGTGAAAATTAAGACGAAGATTGGCGGAAAACTTCCCAGGTATTTAAATTTCTATACCTGCTTGATTTTAATATCCCCGACCTGTTGTTGACATTATGGGCGCCTCATTTTGCTGATGACCATGGATTTAATTTTCTTGAAATTTATATTTATATTATTCTGGAGCAGGAAAATTGACACTGATGTACAAAAATGGCTGTTAATTTTGGATTTACCACCTGAAAATTGTTAAAAATCAGTAAAACCTCCAGTACGAGAGGTCAGTTTTAATAGAATTATATATAATACAGATATTCTCTATAAAATAAGATAAAATCAAACATAGGTTTATCAAACATCTAATAGTTTCATTAATCACTTATTCTACATGAACGATTTAAAATTATTTTTGAAATGTGATAATGAATCGGAGGGTTTGTTAACAACAGTAACAAAAAATAAGTGTCAATATCACCATGGAATTCGATCCGGAAGAAAGAAAGGTGCTAAAGCAACCTTCAAAAGGTGTTTAGACAAATTGGTAACAATCTCTGGTAGAGAAATTGGCATCAATATCCCTACCTTCCCACCACCAAAAAAAAAAAAAAAAAAAAAAAAAAAGAAAAATTTACAAATGTATGATTTCGTGGAATAAGAGTGATAGATAAAACTGAATAATATGAAAAAATATATTTCAAGGTATTAACACCTCAGCAATAACGGGTATTACGTACGTTTTCGGTGCGATACAGTAGGAGCTTCAACAGATATAAAGAACTGATATAAGCCCAAAACGCCCTAGCACTATTTTTCATGCAATACAGGATACGGAATTCGTCAGTACATTCCTAAGAACAGATCGAGATGGAAAGATAATCCACCTAAAGCACACTCGACTGGAGAGCCGAATCCGAATTCCAGTTGAATTCGTTTCTTTCACTTATTTATTATATTAGAACATGTAAAAAACTACCAAAAATGTGTACATTTTGTTTCGACCTTGATAGAACTCTCTACGTCAAAACAAAATGTACAATTTTTCGTAATTTTTTTATATTCTAATGTAATATTTAATAAGAGAATTAGCTAGCTAGCTAGCTAGCTAGATATGTATATATATATATATATATATATATATATATATATATATAATAGATAGATAGATAGATATAAAGATAGATAGATAATAAAGATAGAATTAGATAGATAGATAGATAGATAGATAGATAGATAGATAAAGAGAATTAGATAGATAGATAGATAGATAGATAGATAGATAGATAAAAAAGATTAGATAGATAGATAGATAGATAGATAGATAGATAGATAGATAGATAATAAAGATAGAATTAGAGATAGATAGATAGATAGATAGATAGATAGATAGATAGATAGATACATAGATAGATAGAACAAATTTTTATTGCTTATTGAGCATCAGGAAGAGTCAATTAAAGTTCCTGGGAGATGCAATGAGGAAGAGGGCTAGGAAAGTCTGATACTAACAGGCCAGATAGAGGGAACAAGAGACAGAGGAAAGCAGCGGATAACATATTTGAAGAGACTGATCAGGTGGATGACAGAACGAGGGTTGCATGGTGTAACAGGACAAAGCGTGCAAAGAGCCACCAGACGTGAAAAGCCACTATCGCCTACGTCCTGAAAGGACAAGGCACATAGAAGGAGAAATTTGAAAGCTAAAAAAATAGTGTAAACTAAAATAAATAAAATAAAATAAATAAATAAAATTGGTAAAAGAAATTAATCTAAACAAATAACTAAACTGTAAATTATAACTAAATTAACAAACAACGCCTACGAAAATGATCTTTAGAATAATGCGATATATTACCCAAAATGCAATAGACTACACCTAATGCATCACTGACTAGTATATATAAAAATTCATCCAAACAGAAAAAGAAGAGAAAACAACGCTTTTTCCTCGTGTTGTTTTCTTTCAAAGTGGCTAACATTCGACCACATAGAAGGACATTTTGTACAATGTATAAATAAGATTTTAATTCTAAAGTTTGTTTCGGTAATTTTCTTTTGTTGAGTACATTTTTTCGTTTTCAGTTTCTTTTAATCATTTAGCTTCTGTCGAATTTGTTTTATCTGTTTGTTTTATAAACAACAGCTTGTTTTAATTTTCGTATTCTTTTATTCGTTATTGTTGCGTTCAACTTTATTAGACGGTGAACTTGTTTTTTGACTTTATGGTTTATTTTAATTTTTTTTTTTTGTAGTTTGTTCTGAATTTTTTCTTTGGTTTTATTTATTTTATTTTAATTATAACTATCACCTTGCTTGAAATTGTTTTTGGCATTACGAAAACGGAAAATAAAAATAATAACTTCTTTTTTTTAAGACAAATTTAAAAGATGGCTGACCAAAGTCGGTTTATCAAAAAAGATTTATTTTGATCTGCTACTAAGGTAGATCACCCAGACAAAAACAATGAGATTGTTTCCCCTAAAGAAAAGATAACACTAAATGAACCTACAGAGGTAGACTTTCTAAAACGAAAGATAATTTATTCACACCGTATTAGAGAAAAGTAAAGAAAATAATTTAAAAAGACAGACATTTTCCGAGTGAGCCAAAGAGTACGCACATCTGATTTCCGATGGCGACCTTTTTGGTACACTTGTATGCACAAAAGTGTATTACAAAAAGAGACACGGCTCTTTTTGAAGTCAACAAGCTAACACAAAAATTTGTCGGAGCACAAAATGCACACTGATTAAATCATTGATTTACTTGGGGGACTATACCTACACAAACAATAAGATTTTATTTTTTTCATGTAAGACATACTGTTGTCCACGCCAGAATACGACTTCTTGTGATTAAATCACGAAAGAATACAGGGAGAGTGTAGGGCCAAGGTGACGGTCTACATGAATCCTGGCTATATTCCCGGAGAGTTCCTAGGGATATATTTCATATATATAGACAATTGTTATGTCTTATTCCAGAATAGAAAATGGCTGAGTTAGATTCCGAGTTGATATTGTATGTGGAACCCTTCAACTCCAGTTCAAGAAGTTCTTGGAGAGAGGTGGAAAGAATTATCGCATCATTGTGACCGGCAGGAGACCAATTTGGTGTGACTGGTCACCTCACTTTATCCTGTCCCGAGTAGAAGGCCTCTGGATTCCTGCCTAAATCAGAGCCAATTCCCCTTCGAGCTGAAATTACTTGTTACTCGGCGCCTGTAATGGATCTCTCTGCGACTTTCACTGGTGGTCATAATGCACCAGTTGTGTCTCTTCCATAGCACACATTGTTGGAAACAAAGATACGCAACAATGGCTGGTCGTGGATATATTGAAAGGGAAACCCCAAGATGCGGGATATCATTTCCGGAAAGACCCCAAGTTCAGAGGCACTGACAGTTCAATTCCCAAGCCGAAATTAAACACCACCTGTGTAATTTCATACATTGTACAAAATGTCCTTTTATATGGTCGAATGTTAGCCACTTTGAAAGAAAACAATACGAGGACAAGTGTCGTCAGTGATGCATTGGGTTGTAGTCTATTGCATTTTGGGTAATATAATATTGTAATGTAAAATTGATCCCCCATTTCATATCCACATTATAATTTCTTATAAACAGTTGCCATATATATTCTTCTTCTTCTATGTACCTTGTCCTTTCAGGACGTAGGCGATCATGGCTTTCCACGTCTCCCTATCCCTGGTGGCTCTTATCACGCTTTCTCCTGTAACATCTCGCAACCTTCGTTCCATCATCCACCTGCTCAGGTCTTTCAAATATGTCATCCGTTGTTTTCCCCTATCTCTTTTCTCTCTATCTAGCCTGTTAGTATCAGGTTCTCTAAGCCCTCCTTCCTCATTGCCTGTCCCAGGAACTTCAGCTGTCTCTTCCTGATGCTCAGTATTAATTTCTTTTTTGTTTCCATCATTTCTAAGACCTCATCATTGCTCACATGCTCGATCCATGATATTCGCAGTATCCTTATGGAGAATCACATTTCAGTTGCTTCAAGGTTTTCCTTCATCTTCGATGATATTGTCCAGCATTCAGCGTCATGTTGAAGAACTGACTACACACAGCAATCCAGTACTCTCTTCCATGTTTCTAGCGAAATTGTCCTGCTTCTTAATTCATTACTCAACTTCTGGAATGCTTTCTTTCGCCATGCCAATTCGGCTTAGGCTCTCTGTGTCGCACTTTTCGTCTTCTGTTATAAACCTTCCCTGGTATTTAAATTTTTCTACCTGCTTGATTCTACTAACTCCGGCCTGTATTTGGCATATTGGGCTGTCATTTTTACTGATGACCATGAATTCGGTTTTCTTGCAGTTTATTTGTAGTCCTTACCTGTCACTCTTCTCAGTTACCTCCTGTAGGAGATCTTGTACTTTCCTTTCTGTGTCTGCTGTCAGCAATGTATTATCTGCGTACCTTAGGTTGTTTCTGACTCATCGTCCCAAAATAATAAGCCCTTCCTCCAGTGAGTTTTCCACTGACCCTAACCCCAACAAAATGCCACCTTTAAATAGGTGACTGCATTAATTGTACAGTCTCAATCCCCTGTACTAATCACAAGCAAAAAAGCAAATCAACCTGAATTAGTGGTGGGCAGCTTAGCCTATGCCGCGTCTTCCCTATCACACAAGAAAGACTAGGTCGCTGACACCAAATACTTTGAATATAACTCCCTTAAAAGAGAGTCTACACCTTGTGAATTACAGTCTTCTGTTATTTCTTTTGTTATTTCTAACAAACTATGCTCTTCCATGCACTTACTTAAGCCCATCAACTATATCACTTGTTGCTTGCTCCTGTCTGTCTTTTCTTCTATACGTCCTGTGGATATCATATTCTTCAAGTCCACCTTCTTCATTACGTGTACCAGGAACTTCTGCTGCCTTTTCCTGGTCTTAAGTCTAAGTTTTCTTTTCGTTTGCATTGACTCCGAAACCTTGTCGTTGCTCACATGTTTTTTCCATGGTTTCCTAAGCAAACTAAAGTAGTGTCTCCAAGAGATGTGATTTATGAGATCTGATGTAGTCTCTGCCTGGTTAACGAGTGACGAATTTCTTATGAAGAAAAAGCTAAGTTTACAATCTAGTAATTTGATAATACAGCAAAAAGAAACTGTACAACATAACAGAAACCACGTCATTGAGGATTACCTTGTGTTAGTTTGATAGAAAAGCTTAAATTAAAGTCTGAACAAAAGTGTGAAGTAATTCCGTTATTTTATGACTGCGTGTAATTTTTCAACATGTCAGTAGTAAGTAGACGAGACTTGTATTATAACTACTACTAATGGTAGTTTTTCGATGGTACTTGTTTTATTTTAAAGTCGTGAGATTAATGCAAGAAGTTACTTGATAAGATATGTAAATTATTTGTGTACGTAATTTGGGAATTTAATTGACGATATTTATAATAAAGCATAGGCTCCAGGAAGGTAGGGTTAGGATTTACTAAACTCAGAAATTTTGTTTAATCAACATTTTATTCAATTTTTGATTGTCTATTTTTAGATAATATTTATTTATCTATTTTTTCAGTTTCGTAGCAGACAACACACTCGTAATCCTCTGAAATTTCAAAGGCTTAAGTGTATTTGATATAACGTCGGTGATTACTTACTAAATACGAAAGTAGGACTACAAATCTAGAGCCTGTTTTGTACATAAAAATGAGCTCATTTAGAATAGATGTTTTAGCAATACTACCAAACTCTATTGAATTTTTCAACAATTTTTAACGGTTTTTCACACTGTGCTGGCTAAATCCATAGCTATGAAGCCAAGTCTATCACATTTAGTAGACCTTACAAGATGGTTCAGTCACCATTTCAAATGTATTGTTTTTTAATGCCAACAACCCGCTGTTGAAGTGGGGAGGCCGTTTAGCTAACGAAGACCTACTTGGTAGCAGATATTACGGGGTTTACATTTGATTTATCTCTGCTGTGTATTCTATTTCGGGTCTCTCGACAAGGGCTATCTTGGAGATAATTACAGAGAGACCTGAAATAGGATAAAAAGCGGCGATGAATCAAATATAATCTATAATCGCTATGGAAGAAACGACAAATAATTATGGCTGATCAATCTAAATTCATTTATAAATGGAACTTTGTCTGTGTGCGTGTCTGTGTGTGTGTGTTTCCATACCTATAGACTCCGAAACGGCAGAACCGATTTTCTTGAAAATTTACACAGTTGTACTATAAGCGTCTGCGAGTGTTCTTAGCTAGGTTTTGTGTCGAAGTACCCCCGATAAATATTGAAAGTCGATACTTAAAAAAAATCAGGGTATAGAAGAAGTGGTCCGATTTTAATCAAATTTGATACACTCATAGACAAAGACATAAGAAACGATATTCAGAAGTTTCAAGTTTGCAGTTCTTACAATAGTGCAGAAAAACGATAATATATATATATATATATAAAAGGCAAGGTGTTTGGGGGGTGTTAGTTTATCTGTCTGTATGTCCTTTACACAATTCAACAATTTTTATCCTATTCTAACTAAACTTCATACAAATATTCTTTAGGCTGATTCCAAGCTCCAGGACCATGGATTAGTTTTAAAGCTTTCATTACACCCGAGTAACGCCGGGCTATATTGCTAGTCTAAATATAATTGTAGTTCTTAGTCTCAGAGAATTTATTTAGCCTTCAAAATTCAGTTTACAACGAAAAAACTGAAATGATATCGATACCAGGAAATCAAAATTTGACTTACATCCATTCATTTTTCTTCCGCTCTAAGGTTTCGCTTTAACTGGAAACAACTATAAATTTTTTGTCTTTCGTTCCAACGTCCAAAGAGTCTGATCTCCAGGACCATGGATTAGTTTTAAAGCTTTCTTTACACCCGAGCAACGCCAGGCTATACTGCTAGTATATATATATATATATATATATATATTGGTAAATTGCGATTGGTAAATTGCCACAATCATTTTATTATTTCTAATATTCTTCAGGCTGAGTCTGAGCTCCAGGACCATGGGTTAATTTTAAAGATTTTATTACACTTGAGCTACGCCGGGCTATACTGCTAGTCTAAATATAGTTGTAGTTCTTAGTCTCAGCCATGATACCATTTACTCAGAGGACTTATTTAGCCTTCAAAATTCATTTTTCGACGAAAGAACTTATTTGATGTCTATACCAGGAAATCAAAATTTGACTTACATCCATTCATTTTTCTTTCAGTCTACGGTTTCGCTTTAACGGGAAACAACTATTGCTTTTTAATCTTTTGTGCCAACGTCCAAAGAGTCTGAGCTCCAGGACCATGGATTAGTTTTAAAGCTTTCATTACACCCGAGAAACGCCAGGCTATACTGCTAGTGTATATATATATATATATATATATATATATATATATATATATATATATATTAGGTGGGATTGGTAAATTGTCGCAATTATTTTATTATTTCTGTCTGAGCTCCAGAACCATGGATTAGTTTTAAAGCTTTCATTGCACCCGAGCGACGCCGGGCTATACTGCTAGTTTGTAGAAAATTTCAACTTTTAGTGGACTAATTCTGACGTATTTGGCCGATGTAATATAAAGGAACATTAGTTTCGCACCGGCCGTCGTATATTTGCTTCTCGAGCACCTTCCACGGGTTGATGATAACCAAAGTCCCATGTTAATGAAATAATAGCCTGTTCGCTTCCCATTGGGGACAACTTTAATATCGCCAATAGGTAAAGTTGGCCGAGTTCAACAAATATATTAAAACCATTTCGCAAGCTCTCGCATAGATCGATTTTTAAGAAACCGCATGGCATCGAATCTCCCGACAGATTAAAATACAATTTTAAAAGCGCTGGTCTTAACCTTATTAGGTTTATCTGTGATCATATGGTACCTATTTCTTTTTACCATTTATATTTCAGCATTTTCATGGCAATAAAGAAATATTTAGGTTTCCCTGGTCTCTTCAATTTGTACAACGAGAATATTTTGAGGACTATAAATGCGACACCAGGATTTGCTATCGGAGGCCACAATCTGAAAAACATAAGGTATGCAGATGACGCAGTGCTGATTGCAGACACGGAAAGAAAACTACAAGCCAGGTAGCTGAGGAGAGTGACAAAAAAGGATTACAAATAAACAGCATGAAAGCTGAATGCATTGTCATCAGCAAAAAGAACAACCCAAAATGCCAAATACAGGTGGGGGATACTAGAATTCAATCAAGTACAAAAATTTAAATACCTCTAACAGGAGATGGAAAGTGCGACACAGAAATCCGAAGGCGAAATAGCATGGCGAACGACGCGTTACAGAAGCTGAGTAAAGTATTAAGACACAGGAAAATTTCACTAGAAACAAAGAAGTGAGCACTAGATTGCTATGTGATGTCAGTTCTTCAATACGGCAGTGAATGCTGGACAATATCGTCGAAGATAAAGGAAAAACTGGAAGCAGCTGAAATGTGGTTCCACAGAAGCATACTGGACATAAAGTGGGGGATCAGTTCCATATTACAATCAATACATAAACTGACCCCTCACTTTGTGGTCAGAGCAGTTTCTATACATTTATATTCCTGTGATCCAAAGGCACAAGGATTCATTCCAGGAGCTGAGAAGAGTACCAAGTAACAGAACAATTTCGCTAGAAACAAAGAAGAGAGTACTGGATTGCTATGTGATGTCGGTTCTTCAATATGGCAGTGAATGCTGGACAATATCGTCGAAGATGAAGGAAAAACTGGAAGCAGCGGAAATGTCGTTTTACAGAATGATACTGCGGATGCCATGGACCGGGCAAATGATGAGGTTTTGGAAAGAATGGCATTGAAAAGTAAATCAATAGTGAGCACCAGGAAGAGACAACTGAAGTTCCTGGAACATGCAATGAGGAAGGAGGGCTTGGAGAACATGATACTAACAGGCCAGATAGAAGGAAAATGAGACAGAGGAAGGCAGCGGATAACATATTTAAAGGGCCTGATCAGATGGATGGCAGAACGGGGGTTGCGTGTTGTAACAGGAGAAAACATACTAAGAGCCACCAGGGATAGGGAGACGTGGAAAGCCATGATCGCCTACGTCTTGAAAAAACAGGGCACATAGAAGAATATATATGCCAACTGTTTATAAGAAATTATAATGTGGATATGAAATGGGGTATCGATTCTATATTATAATCAATATATAAACTGATCCCTCATTTTGTGGCCATACTAGTTTCTATACATTTATTTTCTAGATATTTGGGCTTGAGCCAGTGGATAGCAGAGCGGGGTTTGGGTGGTGTAACAAGAGTAAGTGTGCTAAAAGCTACCAGGGATAGGGAGACGTGGAAAAGATAGGGCACATGAATGTTATGTCCCATAAGTAATCAAAATACCGGGTTGATGGCTAGAAATAACTGAAAAGGCATGTTTTAAAATCGGTCACCATCTTTGGCAATGATCTAATAATTAAATATATATCTGATGATTACATTTACACGTAAAAAAATGTGGTAAGTATCTCACACTTAAATATGTTTTCAAGAATAAATAAATTTGTAATTAATGGGTACGACTGTGAAGAAGTGAAAGGTTGTAAAACGTGTCGTTATTCCTGGAATGCTTTCACACAAAAGCTCTTCTGCCATCACCTGGCAGGCTGGAGTGGAACGGTCCCTGTGCCGCTGAGCATTATACAAGTTTCCTTAATCTACATGAAGTTAAAAGCCGGAGATATATTTACCAGATATATTTATAATTCTATACTATTATAATGTGGATATACTGTGGGGGATCAATTCTATATTGCAATCAATATATAAATTGATCCCTCACTTTATGCCCAGAGTCATCTTTCTTTTACCCACTTCCTGGCACCCCTGTAACTTGTCACTTTTTCTCATAACTTTAATCCTATAAAACCCCCTGCAAAACACCTGGCGCGATAGATGTCACCGCAATTCAAGTCATCTCAGACGTGAAGGCTCGTCAAGGCCAGAGTTCCGTTTCTCTTGAGGAATCATTGCACTATAGATGCTGCTTCGTTATTTATATCATTGAATTGTTTAGAAAATAATATTTCAGATTTTAAAATAAACCTTTTAGTTGCGTTCTAATCAGTTATTATAAATGGAACTTTGTGTGTATGTGTGTGTGTATGTGTGTGTGTATGTGTGTGTATGTGTGTCCGTGTCCGTTACCTATAGACTCTGAAACGGCTAAACCGATTTTCTTGAAAATTTACACAGTTGTACTATAAACGTCTGCGAGTATTCTTAGATAGGTTTTGTGTCGAGGTACCCTCGATAAATATCGAAAATCGATAATCGAATATATCGGGTAATAGAAGGAGTGCTCCGATTTTAATCAAATTTGATACATTTATAGACAAAAACATAAGAAACGATATTCAGAAGATTCAAGGTTGCAGTTCTAACAATAGTGCAGAAAATCGATAATATATATATATAAGGCAAGATGCTTGTGTGTGTGTGTCTGTTTATCTGCCTGTATGTCTGTATTTTTTCAGCCCTTGTATTTCTGTTTTTGCTTTGGGTTTAGCTCTAAGTTAGTATAATTGTAGTTCTTAGTCTCAGCCATGATACCATTTACTCAACGGACTTATTTAGCCTTCAAAATTCAGTTTACGATGAAAAGATCCTATTAGATATCGATAGCAGGAAATCAAAATTTGACTTATATCCATTCATTTTTCTTTCAGTCTACGGTTTCACTTTAACTAGAAACAACTATTACTTTTTAGTCTTTCGTGCCAACGTCCAAAGTGTCTGAGCTCCAGTCCCATGGAATAGTTTGAAAGCTTTCATTACACCCGAGCAACGCCGAGCTATACTGCTAGTTATATATATATATATATATATATATATATATATATATATATATATATTTTAGGTGCGATTGGTAAATTGTCGCAATTATTTTATTGTTTCAAGACCATGGATTAGTTTGAAAGTTTATTTACACCCGAGCAACGCCGAGCTATGCTGCTAGTTATATATATATATATATATATATATATATATATATATATATATATATAGGTGGGATTGGTAAATTGTCGCAATTATTTTATTGTTTCAAGACCATGGATTAGTTTTAAAGCTTTCATTACACCCGAGCAACGCCGGGCTATACTGCTAGTTATATATATATATATATATATATATATATATATATATATATATTTTAGGTGCCATTGGTAAATTGTCGCAATTATTTTATTGTTTCAAGACCATGGATTAGTTTTAAAGCTTTCATTACACCCGAGCAACGCCGGGCTATACTGCTAGTTATATATATATATATATATATATATATATATATATATATATATATATATTTTAGGTGCGATTGGTAAATTGTCGCAATTATTTTATTGTTTCAAGACCATGGATTAGTTTGAAAGCTTTCATTACTCCCGAGCAACGCCGGGCTACACTGCTAGTAGTGGCATAAATATACATTACTCATTCAGTCAGAAAATTGCTATAGATGATAACTGCTTGGGCGACGTCTCTCCTCCGAGAAATGGCTGATTAGTTCAACAAATATATTAAAACCATTTCGGAAGCTTTCGCATAGTTCGATTCTTAAGAAACCGCATGACATCGAATCTCCCGACAGATTCAAATACAATTTTAAATGCGCTGATCTGAAACTTATTAGGTTTATCTGTAATCATATGGTACCTATTTTATTTTCAGCATTTCCATCGCAATAAAGAAATATTTAAGTTTTCTATTACTTTCTGTGGTAGACCGGTTGCCAACTAAGGCTATAGAACCCAGTCTGCCTTGCTATTAACACATAGAGTCAGAAGAGATGGATTAAAATTTTTCCCGGGAGTAAGCGAATTAAACTAGTTCGACTGTAATTCGAACACGTCTCTCTGATTTCTGAATCAACTTCACCCATCAACTTCAACATGAAAAAAAAAAATTATTTTACACTTCTTTTCTTTAATTTTTTTAAGAGTTCGGTCATCAACAGAGAATGAGATGAAGGCTCCATTTCTGATCAGAGAATAAAACTCGGGAAATATTCTTGTCGTGTATAAAATATGGTTCTTAAATAACTGATCCTTTTCTTACGCTCGTCTTGCCGTGATATTTTTTTAATAATCATTTTTACCATAAGAAAGACAGAAGCAGTAACGGTGCGCAGGGAATTATAGTGAGAAAAAAAAAGGTACATTTACTTGCTTTTCCGACAGCTACAATCTCCAAGAATTTAAATGTAAAGTCAATAGTCATCACCGATCTCACTAACATGCATCCCCTCTCTCATGCTCCCTTCTCCGCCCAGTCCACTCTCATCAGTATTCTCATCCTTCTCTTACCCACTTCCTGACACCTCCTATAACCTGTCACACTTTCTCATAACTTTCCTCCTATAAAACCCCCTGCAAAACAGTGGCAGTAAAATGCCTTGCTTGGGACGATATGATTATAAGAAAATATAATTCTATACTACTATAATGTGGATATAAAGTGGGGGCTCAATTCTACATTACAATCAATATATAAATTGATCCATCACTTTATGACCAGAGTCATCCTTCTTTTACCCACTTCCTGACACCCCGTGTAACTTGTCACTCTTTCTCATAACTTTCATCCAATAAAATGCCTTGCTTGGGGCGATATGATTATAAAAAATTTTTTTATACTATTATAATGTGGATATACAGTGGGGGATCAATTCTATATTGCAATCAATATATAAATTGATCCCTCACTTTATGACCAGAATCATCCTTTTTTTACCCACTTCCTGACACCACCTGTAACTTGTCACTCTTTCTCATAACTTTCATCCTATATAACCCCCCTGCAAAACAGTGGCAGTAAAATGCCTTGCTTGGGGCGATATAATAATCATTTTTTAATAATCATTTTTACCATAAGAAAGACAGAACGACTACTGGTGCGCAGGGGGTTAAAGTAAGAAAAAAAAAACAAAAAAAAAAAAACAAGGTACAGCGTATGTCAAAGAAAGAGGAAGAGAAGAATGAGAATCAAGAAGACACAAGATAGCAATTTACATTACATATAAACTTTCGCAAATTGTCGCTATCAGGGCAGCAAGCAAACAGAAGTGAGTTCCACAAACAAGACGAGCGAGAAAAGAAACTATTAGAGTAGAAGAGGTGGATACAGTTAACAATTTCGACGTTTAAAAGGTGGAAACTTGATGCCAATCTATTAAAACGCGTAGATACATGTGGGTTGGGCACCGGGGAACAGAAGCTCGTCAGAGCAGTTGCCATGAAAATACTTGTAGAAAAGACAGAGGGTAGCCACATCACATCGGTGAGAAAGTGAGTGAAGTTGAGCTACTAAATCAGATCCTTTATTTTTATTTTGTCAAGAACCTCGAATTAAATAGCCGGAATATTCAATAAGATATGGCAACAGCATTTACTTCTTGGACGAATGGTAGATTTATAAGTTTTTTTTTTAATCATCTCACCCCAAGCAAGGCATTCTACTGCCACTGTTGCGCAGGGGGTTACATAGAGGAAAGTGATGAGAAAGAGGAATTAGTTATAGGAAATGTCAGGAGGAGGGTAATCGACGAATGAAGATACCGAGGATGTGGGTGGAGTAGATAGAAAAAGAGCTTGTGAGAATGGATGCGAGTTAGTGAGATAGGAGATGTCTATTGACCTTACATTTAAATTCCTGGAGATTGTAGCTGTCGGGGAAGTAAGTATATGGAAGGGAATTCCACAGGTGTGAGGTGCGAAAGATGTGATGAGAAAGAGGGGTTAGTTATAGGAAAAGTCAGGAGGAGGGTAATAGATGAATAAGGATACCGAGGATGTGGGTGGAGTAGATGGAAAAAGAGCTTGTGAGAATGGATGCGAGTTAGTGTGATATAAGATGTCTATTGACCTTACATTTAAATTCCTGGAGATTGTAGCTGTCGGGGAAGTAAGTATATGGAAGGGAATTCCACAGATGGGAAGTGCGTGAAAAGAAGCAGTTAGAGTAAAAATTGCGGTTAAACTTTATCGGTTTCGCTGTAAAAGGGTGGGACCTAGTTGCTAATTTAGTAGCTCGTGTAAATTCATACCTAGGGGGCTCCAGTGATCTAAGTTCATTGGAGCAGAAGCCGTGAAAGTATTTATAGAAGAGGCACAGGGAAGTCACGTCCCGCCGGTGAGAGAGTGACTGCAGCCTAGCTGCTAAGTCGGTATCGATTACATTGCAGATTGTCCGCTGGATTTTGTCAAGAACCTCGTGGTGAATAGCAGGGGCAACCGACCAAATGTGGCAGCAGTATTCAGTACACGGGCGGATGGTAGATTTATATATGTGCAAGATGGACTCAAACGGGAAAAAATACTTTCTGGCTCTGCACAGTGAACCGACCTTCCTGACAGCGGATGTAGCAATGCATTCTACTTGAGGTCCGCTGAGAGTGTGAGGCCAAGGAGGCGTAGTGTTTTACTTTCAGATAGGCTAGCCTGTTCAATGTTAATGGGGGTAGGAGCGATTGTCTATGAATGTTAACAAATAGCAGGTTCGTTTTGGAAGCATTAAAATTTACTAGCTATTTCTCACCCATTACGCCACGGATCAGAGGTCCTTCTCAAGCTCGGCGGCGAGGTTCGCTTTGTCAACTTCTGCAGATTGTTGATCGAGGCGAGTGTAACCGATGGTGCAATCAGCGTACATGCCTACTTGGGATCTTATAACATCGGGAAGATCGTTAATGTAGATCAGAAAAGGCGTAGGAACTAGAATAGAGCCTTGAGGGACACCCGCGTTCGTATGGTAGTTTTGGAATCATGTCCGAATAATATTATCTTCATTGTGCGATTAGAGAGGAATGACTGGATTAGGTCAAAGAATTGTCCAGTGATACCATTGCTCCTCAGCTTGCGTAGAAGGCCAGCATGCCACACTCTGTCCAACGCTTTAGAGATATCCAAGGCAAGAGTTCGGGCTTCGCCATTCTTGTCGAGAGCCTGGTACACGTTAGCATATCAGCTATAGACCTGGTGAAGCGGAAACCATACTGTTTGTCCGAGAAGTGTCGGTGGGCTGTGAGACGCTGAACCACCTCGCGTTGATAATGGCTTTAGTGTGCAAGATGAATACTGATGAGAACGTAGGCGATCACGGCTTTCCATATGTCTGTTTTCCTTGTACCTCTTAACACCCTTTCCTTAGTTCTTCGTCTTCTGTGTGCCGGGGACCTTCAGGAAGTAGGCGATCATGGTCTTCCACATCTCCCTATCTCTTGTAGATAGGGAGATGTGGAACACCCTTTTTCTTCTTCTATGTGCCGTTCCTTTTAGGACGTAGGCGATAATAGCCTTCCACATCTCCCTATCTCATGTCGCTCCTAACCCCCTTTTTCTTGTTCTTCCTCTCCTATGTGCCGTGTTCTTTTAGGACGTAGGCGATCATAGCTTCCTAATCTCCCCATTCTTTAACTTCTGAACACCATTTATCTTGTTATTCTAATTCTATGTGCTGTGTTCCTTCTGGATTTAGGCGATTATGGCCATCCACATCTCCCTATCCCTTATAACTTTTAACACCCTTTCACTTGTCTTTCTTCTTTTATGTGCCTATCCCGATACAGAGACCCAAACTTCCTAGAAGCAGATGCAGTGATAGATTCTATGTAGTCGTTCCACTTGAGGGCGGTTGAGAGAGCGAGGACTAAGAAGCGCAGTGCAATGTTTTCTATGAGACTGGCGTCTTCCATTCTGTTGTTAGGTAGGAAATCGGCGCAAAAAGTTAAACCAATGAGCAGAGTTCAAATTTAGTCCCTGTCTGCTGCTTTCAATTCGTAAAATGTGAACCTAATTAGTAACCTTTGTTGGGCTTTTTTGGATATCTATACTTTGCAGACACCCATGAGCCAACCGATTTTATAGTTCACTAATAGAAGGCTTAGCCAATCAGGAAGCTCAAAATATTCAATGCGACGTGTATAAAAGGCGGCCATATATTTCCGTGTATTGGAGATCAAATCCGATTCTGGAGAGTGTCTGATTCGGGAGTGATGATCTTTGACGTTGTTTCATTGCACAGATTACGTGCTGCAAGGTTACTTTATATCCATATACTATGACAGACATGGTCAACAGATGGCAAAAGGATACTCTATATCCAGGAACGTTGTCAACATTACCTTCAATCCCTGACTTCGTGACCATCATGGACTTTTGTTACTATATAATATACATTCGAGAGATTGATTCTTTATTTTAATCAATACATAAACTGATCGCTGCGCTTCGTTCATAAATTATGGTGAATTTTACCAACAACCTTGACTGATTTGGAAAGGCACTGGAACAATCTAGAACTTTGGGAGCAAATTCCCTGCATAGGAAAAGAGAGTGAATAGACAAAAATTAATATACAAAAGTAGAAAAATGCACAAGACAAAGTTTAACAGAGCAAGGGATGAAAAATCCTCTTTCGATCGGTTTGTACGTTGCCAGCTACCAATTTACAGCAGAGAAAATACGAGTGTTGAAGATTAATTTAACAGGAGACATCTTTCTGCAATTGACATTCAAGATCGGTAAAAACTCGTAGAACAAAACGCCTGTCAAATTATCAGAAAAAATGTCTGAGATTATGAGTGTTAGCATTTCAACAAGTCGAAAACGAATTGGCAAAGTGACGAAACGCTTTAAATGGTCTCCCCGTGAACTTAGTAAAAGTTAGTTTGATATTTTTAAGCTGGAGCTGAAGAATTCTAATGTACATGTACTGAGTGAATATATCGTGAGAACGCCTTTATTACAATCGTAATTGTCAACAAGTGAAAATTTCGAAATTGCCTCAACAGAAGATTATGGTGACGGCTTGGTTGTCTTCCATTGGAGTCATCCATTAGACCCTTCTGGAATCAAAGCATAACATTGCTACTGAATTTTACTGCCTGCATCTAGATAAAAAGCCCATTCTGTAGAACAGGCACTGGTTAATCGAAACGTTCCAATTTTTCTTCATGGCATTACTTCCCGCAAAGTTTGCTATGGTGAAACTGCATAAGTTCACCAAGGTATGATACAGAATTGTTCTTTTTTTGTGTCCTGTTTCTTCAGGACGTAGGCGATTACGGCTCTCCATATCTCCCTATCCCTTGTCTCTCTTAACACCCTTTCTCTTGTTCTTCTTCTATTTGCCGTGTCCCTTCAGGACGTAAGCGATCATGGCCTTCCACATCTCCCTATCCCCTGTCTCTCTTAACACCCTTTCTCTTGTTCTTCTTCTTCTATTTGCCATGTCCCTTCAGGACGTAGGCGATCATGGCCTTCCACATCTCCCTATCACTTGTGGCTCTTAACACCCTTTCTCTTGTTCTTCTTCTTCTATTTGCCGTGTCCCTTCAGGACGTAAGCGATCATGGCCTTCCACATCTCCCTATCCCTTGTGGCTCTTAACACCCTTTCTCTTGTTCTTCTTCTTCTATTTGCCGTGTCCCTTCAGGACGTAAGCGATCATGGCCTTCCACATCTCCCTATCCCTTGTGGCTCTTAACACCCTTTCTCTTGTTCTTCTTCTTCTATTTGCCATGTCCCTTCAGGACGTAGGCGATCATGGCCTTCCACATCTCCCTATCCCTTGTAGCTTTTAACACCCTTTCCCTTGTTTTTCTTCTTCTATGTGCCATGTCCCTTCAGGACGTAGGCGATCATGGCCTTCACATCTTCCTATCCCTTGTAGCTCTTAGCACCCTTTCACTTGTTGTTCTTCTTCTATGTGCCGTGTCCCTTCAAGACGTAGGCTATCAAGGCCTTCACATCTTCCTATCCCTTGTAGCTCTTAACACCCATTCACTTGTTCTTCTTTTATTTGCCATGTCCCTTCAGGACGTAGGTAATCAAGGCCTTCCACAGCTCCCTATCCCTTGTAGCTCTTAACATTCTTTCTCCTGTTCTTCTTCTATGTGCCGTGTCCCTTAAGGACGTAGGCAATCATGGCCTTACACATCTCCCTATCCCTTGTACCTCTTAAAACCCTTTCTCTTGTTCTTCTCCTTCTTCTTCTATGTACCGTGGCCCTTCAGTACGTGGGCGATCATGGCCCTCCACATATCCCTATCTTTTCGCTCTTAACACCCTTTCCTTTGTTCTTCTTCTTCTATATGCCGTGGCCCTTCAGGACGTTAGCGATCATTGTTTTCATATCTCCCTATCCCTTGTACCTCTTAACACCCTTTTTCTTCTTCTTTTTTTATGTGACATGTCCTTTCAGGACATAGGCAAAAATTGCCTTCAACATCACCCTACCCCTTGTAGCTCTTAACACCCTTTCCCTTGTTGTTCTTCTTCTATGTGCCATGTCCCTTCAGGACGTAGGTGATCATGGCCTTCCACATCTCCCTATCTTAATTTTAAAGAAAAAATTGCAGAAAAATATTATTTAATATTTTATTACCAGCAATATATTTTTAATACAAAACTAGAAGACATAATTAGTTTTCTATAATAAAAATAAAATAATTTTCATCAAAATCTGGCTCAGTCAACGTTCTCATTAAAACCGAAAATTAAAAAAACACCTTTTGGCGTTAAATAACCCACAGAGGGTGATATTCTGTTAAATAAAACTCAAACTCGGACAAACTTGGATCGAATTCATGTAACACCTGCTTAAATGATGATACTAATCGACCTAAACATCGGGGATCTGCAATATAATTGATCCTAACTTGCCAGCTTGCCGTTATACACTTCGAAGTGATGTGGCTTTCCTCTGTCTTTTTATCGAAATATATCAGAGGAGCATTTTCCCATGGTTCCCTAACCATATCTATTTTCCCGTGCTACTAGATTGACATCAAGGTCCCACCCATTTATTGTAGAAAAAGTTAAATGTATCCCCCTTTTTTACTCGAATAGTTTCTTTTCCGCATTTTTTTTAATCATTTCACCCCGAGCAAGGCGGAAACGCCACTGATGTGCAGGGGGTTACATAAATGTAAAAAGATTAATTAGAAAAGAGTGAGGAGTACAAACTAGTTAGAAAGGAACAACAGAAAGCTGAGAAAGCAGGTGCGATGACAGATACATAGGTGGAGAGAAAGGGAAGGTTATACAGGGGAGGGGAGAGTGCTAGAGTCCAGTGGTTAATAGATGAGTATTAACTTTGCATTTAAATTTCTGGAGGTTGTAGCCGTCAGGAAAGCAAGAATACGGGAGTGAGTTCCACAGGCGGGAAGTGCGAGAGAGGAAGCTGCAGGAGTAGAATTGTCGTCTGCATTTGGCTAACCTGACTGTGAATGGGTGGGACCCAGTTGCCAATCTGGTTGCACGAGTAAACACCTGTTGAGGAGGCATCAGTGACTTGAGCTCACGTTTGTGGAATTCACTTCCGTTCGTTGCTTTAATAAAAAAATTTAACTACAACGTCAATAGCCATTTTCGATCTGCTTGATTCCCATCTGTCATTAATCCTTTCTTTTACAACTTCTGTGCCTTGCTTTTTCTCTCTCAATGTCAGCCTCTGCGCATAAATTGTTGGCCTTGCTTGGGTGAAACCAAAACCAAATAAAAAATAAAAAAATAAAAATCAGACTATTGTTCCGAAAAGAACACCCATATTTTCATATACTTTCGGATTTACCAACTTACTGACACATCGTGCTGAAACGCCTTTGTTATTCTTCTTTTTTCATGTGCCATGTCCCTTCAGGACGTAGGCGATCATTGCTTTCCACATCTCGCTATTCCTGGTGGCTCTTAGCACGCTTTCTCCTGTTACACCAGGCAAACCTCGTTCCGTCATCCACATGATCAGGTCCTTTAAATATGTTATCCGCTGCTTTCCTCTGTCTCTTTTTCCCCTCTATCTGCCCTGTTAGTATCAAGTTCTCCAAGCCTTCCTTCCTCATTGCATGTCCCAGGAACTTCAGCTGTCTCTTCCTGATGCTCAGTATTATTTTCCTTTTTGTTTTTATCGTTTCCAAAACCTCATCATTGCTCACATGCTCGGTCCACGATATCCGCAGCATCCTTCTGTAGAACCACATTTCAACTGCTTCAAATTATTCCTTCATCTTTGATGATAGTGTCCAGCATTCACTGTCATATTGAAGAACCGACATCGCATAGCAATCCAGTACTCTCTTCTTTGTTTCTAGTGAAATTGTCGTGTTTCTTAATACTCTTCTCAGCTCCTGGAATGAATCTTTGTGCATTTGGAATATAAGTGTATAGAAACTGCTGTGACCACGAAGTGAGGGGTCAGTCTATATATTGATTGTAATATGAAACTGATCCCCCACTTTATATCCAGTATGCTTCTGTAGAACCACATTTCAGTTGCTTCAAGTTTTCCTTCATCTTCGAAGATATTGTCCAGCATTCTCTGCCATATTGAAGAACCGACATCCTGTAATCCAGTACTCTCTTCTTTGTTTCTAGTGAAATTGTCGTGTTTCTTAATACTCTTCTCCAGCTCCTGGAATGAATCTTTGTGCATTTGGAATATAAGTGTATAGAAACTGCTGTGACCACAAGAGTGAGGGTCAGTCTATATATTGATTGTAATATGAAACTGATCCCCCACTTTATATCCATTATGCTTCTGTAGAACCACATTTCAGCTGCTTCAAGTTTTCCTTCATCTTCGAAGATATTGTCCAGCATTCACTGTCACTTGAACCGACATCACATAGCAATCCAGTACTCTCTTCTTTGTTTCTAGTGAAATTGTCGTGTTTCTTAATACTCTTCTCAGCTCCTGGAATGAATCTTTGTGCATTTGGAATAAGTGTATAGAAACTGCTGTGACCACAAAGTGAGGGGTCAGTCTATATATTGATTGTGACAGGCAGTCACTTTGCTATCCATTATCTTTCTGTAGAACCACATTTCTGCTTCAAGTTTTTCCTTCATCTTCGAAGATATTGTCCAGCATTCTGTCATATTGAAGAACCGACATCACATAACAATCCCAGTACTCTCTTCTTTGTTTCTAGTGAAATTGTCGTGTTCTTAATACTCTTCTCAGCTCCTGGAATGAATCTTTGTGCATTTGAATATAAGTGTATGAGAAACTGCTGTGACCACAAAGTGGGGTCAGTCTAACTTATGTTGATTGTAATATGAAACTGATCCCCCACTTTATATCCATTATGCTTCTGTAGAACTGCACATTTCAGCTGCTTCAAGTTTTCCTTCATCCTTGAAGATATTGTCCAGCATTCACTGCCATATTGAAGAACCGACATCACATAGCAATCGAGTACTCTTCTCTTTGTTTCTGGTAGTGTCAGTGTTTCTTAATGCTCTTCTCAGCTCCTGGAATGAATCTTTGTGCATTTGGAATATAAGTGTATAGAAACTGCTGTGACCACGAAGTGAGGGGTCATTCCATATATTGATTGTAATATGAAACTGATCCCCCACTTTATATCCAGTATGCTTCTGTAGAACCACATTTCAGCTGCTTCAAGTTTTCCTTCATCTTCGAAGATATTGTCCAGCATTCTCTGCCATATTGAAGAACCGACATCGCATAGCAATCAGTACTCTCTTCTTTGTTTCTAGTGAAATTGTCGTGTTTCTTAATACTCTTCTCAGCTCCTGGAATGAATCTTTATGCATTTGGAATATAAGTGTATAGAAACTGCTGTGACCACAAAGTGAGGGGTCAGTCTATATATTGATTGTAATATGGAACTGATCCCCCACTTTATATCCGATTATGCTTCTGTAGAACCACATTTCAGCTGCTTCAAGTTTTTCCTTCATCTTCGAAGATATTGTCCAAGCATTCACTGTATATTGAAGAACCAAACATCACATAAGCTTAATCCCAGTACTCTCTTGTGCCTTTCTTTGTTTCTAGTGAAATTGTCGTGTTTTGTTAATACTCTTCTCAGCTCCTGGAATGAATCTTTGTGCATTTGGAATATAAGTGTATAGAAACTGCTTTGTGACCAAACCCTTTTAAGTGAGGGTCAAGTCTATATATTGATTGTAATATGGAACTGATCCCCACTTTATGTCCATTATGCTTCTGTAGAACCACATTTCAGCTGCTTCAAGTTTTTCCTTCATCTTCGAAGATATTGTCCAGCATTCACTGCCATATTGAAGAACCGACATCACATAGCAATCCAGTACTCTCTTTTCTTTGTTTCTAGTGAAATTGCATCGTGTTTCTTAATACTCTTCTCAAGCTCCTGGAATGAATCTTTGTGCATTTGGAATATAAGTGTATAGAAACTGCTGAAGCCACGAAGTGAGGGGAATTCATGATCTATATATTGATTGTAATATGGAACTGATCCCCCACTTTATATCCATTATGCTTCTGTAGAACCACATTTCAGCTGCTTCAGGATTTTTACCTTCATCTTGAAGATATTGTCCAGCATTCTCTGCCTATATTGAAGAACCGACATCACATAGCAATCCAGTACTTTCTTTCTTCTTTGTTTCTAGTGAAATTGTCGTGTTTCTTATCTCTTTTCTCAGCTCCTGGAATGAATCTTTGTGTACTTTGGAATATAAGTGTATAGAAACTGCTCAGGACCACAAAGTGAGGGGCTCAGTCCATATATTGATTGTAATATGGAACTGACTTCCCACTTTCATATCCAGTATGCTTCTGTAGAACCACATTTCAGTTGCTTCAAGTTTTTCCTTCATCTTCGAAGATATTGTCCAGCATTCTCTGCCATATTGAAGAACCGACATCACATAGCAATCCAGTACTCTCTTCTTTGTTTCTAGTGAAATTGTCGTGTTTCTTAATACTCTTCTCAGCTCCTGGAATGAATCTTTGTGCATTTGGAATATAAGTGTATAGAAACTGCTGTGACCACGAAGTGAGGGGTCATTCCATATATTGATTGTAATATGAAACTGATCCCCCACTTTATATCCAGTATGCTTCTGTAGAACCACATTTCAGCTGCTTCAAGTTTTTCCTTCATCTTCGAAGATATTGTCCAGCATTCACTGCCATATTGAAGAACCGACATCACATAGCAATCCAGTACTCTCTTCTTTGTTTCTAGTGAAATTGTCGTGTTTCTTAATACTCTTCTCAGCTCCTGGAATGAATCTTTGTGCATTTGGAATATAAGTGTATAGAAACTGCTGTGACCACAAAGTGAGGGGTCAGTCTATATATTGATTGTAATATGAAACTGATCCCCCACTTTATATCCATTATGCTTCTGTAGAACCACAGTTCAGCTGCTTCAAGTTTTTCCTTCATCTTCGAAGATATTGTCCAGCATTCACTGCCATATTGAAGAACCGACACCACATAGCAATCCAGTACTCTCTTCTTTGTTTCTAGTGAAATTGTTCTGTTTCGTATCAATATTGGCATCGAATAGGAGATTTGATACAGCGGTGCTTGTTACAAAGAGTAAAATTGGATTTTTCGTTCGTAACTGTTTTTTACACATAAAATTTTCTTGCTATTCCTCATTAAATAAAAGAAAGTGAAAAAGTTTTTAGAAAAAATGAATAAGGAAAAGATGCCAACAACCTTATTTAGACTATTAATATTGTCCGGATTTTATCCTCATCTTCGGTACAATTTTCCCGAAGTTTCGGCCATTTTAATCCCCGCTCTTATTAGGGCGAAGCAGGTACAGAAATTTAAATACAATATAAGTGTTCTAACAGAAGACGGAAATGCGACACTGAGATCTGAAAGCGAATTGGCATGGCAAAATAAGCATTCCAGAAGTAGAGTAAAGTATTAAGAAACAGGACAATTTCACTAGAAACAAAGGAGAGAGTACTGGACTACTATGTGATGACAGTTCTTCAGTATGGCAGTAAATGTTGGACAATATCTTCGAAGATGAAGGAAAAACTTGAAGCAGGTGAAATGTGATTCTAGAGAAGGATGCTGCGGATATCATGGACCGAGCATGTGAGCAATGATGAGGTTTTGGAAAGGATGGAGACGAAAAGGAAATTAATAATAGGCATCAGGAAGAGACAACTAAAGTTCCTGGGACATTCAATGAGAAAGGAGGGCTTGGAGAACCTGATACCAATACACCAGACAGAGGAAAAAGGAGGCATGGAAAAGCAGCGGATAACATATTTGAAAGACCTGATCAGGTGGATGACAGAACAATGTTTGCATGGTGCAACGGGAGAAAGGGTTCTAAGAGCCACCAGGGACCAGGAGATGTGAAAAGTCATGATCTCCTACGTCCTGAAAGGACATGGCACATAAAAGAAGAAGAAAACTTCGAACTAAATCCTTTATTTCATTCACCGGGATAGATTGCTCTAGTTCCATTAGCCATGCATCTTCCGGATGTTTCAGTATGAGTTATCTCATTTCTCGAAGAGTTTATTCATTTCTGCTGTAAGCAGGTCAGTCAATTAACAGCCATACGTGATACACGCTTTGGGCTACCATGTCTCGAAAGAGACATGACTAACTGGGTAGAAGATTATCTCGCAGTAGGTTGCCATTGCTTTATGCATTAGACTGGTTGCCAGCCAAGGCTATAGAACCCATTCTCTCCTGTCATTTAACTCATAGCTGGAGGGAGAAGAGATAAATTATATTACATTATAATGTTGAGTGTAATTAGTGGGGATCAGTTTAGTACTTCAAAACAATATAAAACTGATCCCCACTTTATGTCCAGTAGAAGCCTTAATCATGTTTCCAATTATTATATTCAGTCAGTCAGTTAAGTGCTATACGTGATACACGCCTTGGACGATCATGTCTGGAAAGAGACATGACTGACTGGGCAGAAGATTATCCCGCAGTAGTTTGCCATTGATTTCTGCGATAGACTGGATGCCAGCCAAGGCTATAAAACACAATCTCTTCTGCCATTTAAATCATAGCTGGAGGGAGAAGGGATAGATTATATTACATTATTATATTAAGTAGTAATTAGTGGGGGATCAGTTTATTACTTCATAACAATACAAAACTAACCCCCCTTTATTCCCAATAGAAGTTTTAATTACGTTTCCAACTGTTATATTCAGGTAGTCAGTCAAGTGACATACGTGATACACGCTTTGGGCGATTATGTCTCGAAAGAGACATGACTGACTGGGCAGAAGGTTATCCCGCAGTAGTTTACCATTGCTTTCTGCGATAGACTGGTTGCCATCCAAGGCTGTAGAACCCAATCCGTCCTATTATTTAACCCATAATTAGAGGGAAGAGACGGACTAATACATTTCCAAAGGGTTTTTGTGCGTAAGTGAAAGAAAGGAAGTCAACTGGAATTCGAACTCGGCAACCCGGTCTCACGTTCCGAGTCGATATCCACTGCACCACAACGCACAATGAACTTTAAAGAATTTCAGTGGATTAAATCAACGATTTGTTTTTCAACTGAGCTATGTGTCCTTGAGGACCATCATACTTTTGAATGTACCTGTCGTAAACAGGATTTTTTTCAGGGATAAATTGATTTTTATTCCCAGAACGAATCTGAACAAAGAAAATCGATTCGAACTTATGGAAGATCGGATGAATAGAAACGATTAACACAATAGAACACCGTCCTCCGCTTCGAATCCATCGGAAATAAAGGTATCATGTTCAAAGTTTGTTCAGAAAATATCATCCTTTTTTTTATCATGATATCAATCAGTCAGCTAAGGGCCATACGTGATACACGCTTTAGGCGATCATGTCTCGTAAGCGACATAACTGACTGGGAAGAAGATTATCCTGCAGTAGGTTGCCATTGATTTCTGCGATAGACTGGTTAACAGCCAAGGCTATAGAAACTAATCTGTCTTGTTATTTGACTCATTGCTGAAGAGGAATATATGTATTATATTATTAAGTAGTAATTAGTGGGGGATCAGTTTATTACTTCATAACAATATAAAACTGACCCCTCAATTTATGCCCAGCAGAAGCCTTAATTATGTTTTCAACTATTATATTTAGTCAGTCAGTTAAGTGCCATACGTGATACAGGCTTGGGCGATCATGTCATATGACTCATTGCTAAAGAGAAAATATATGTATTATATTATTAAGTGGTAATTAGTGGGGGATCAGTTTTATATTGTTATGAAGTAATAAACTGATCCCCCACTTGATGACCAGTAGAAACCTAATCATGTTTTCAACTAATATGTTCAGTCAGTTAAGTGCCATACGTGATACACGCTTAGGCGATCATGTTTCGAAAGAGACATGACTGACTGTCAGAAGATTATCCCGAAGTCGGTTATCATTGCTTTCTGCGGTAAATTGTTTGCCAGCCAAGGCTATAGATCCAATCTGTCCTGTTATTTGACTCATAGCTGAAGAAGGAAAAGATGTATTATATTATTAAGTAGTAATTAGTGGCGGATCAGTTTTCTATAGTTATGAAATAATAAACTGATCCCCCACTTTATGACCAGTAGAAACCTAATCATGTTTTCAACTAATATATTCAGTCAGTTAAGTTCCATACGTGATACATGCTTTAGACGATCATGTCTCGTAAGCGACATGACTGACTGGGAAGAAGATTATCCCAGAGTAGGTGATCATGCTTTAAGCGATCATGTCTCTTTTGAGATATGACTGACTGGGCAGAAGATTATCCCGCAGTAGGTTGCCATTGCTTTCTGCGGTAGACTGGTTGCCAGCTAAGGCTATAGAACCCAATTTGTCCTATTATTTTATTCATAACTGGAGGGAAGAGACGGATTAATATTTTTCCCCAGGTTATTTGTGCATAAGTGAAAGCAAGGAATTCAAGTGGAATTCGAAATCGGCACCCCGATTTCTATTTCCAAGTCGATTTGCACAGCACCAAAAGGCACGTCCTTCTAATGATGTCATACAACTTAAAGGGATGAATTCTTTCAAGAAGGTGTCAGAGATTGAAGTTCCTCAACATTAATCGTTACATTCTTTATTTTCTTGCCAATAATTGCAGTTTGACAGGAATGATTGCAGAAAGTAACAACGTGTCAACGAAATACAGTCAGTCAGTTAAGTTCCATAACTTATTGACACATGGGCGATCATGTCTAGAAAGATTTTCATGCAGTAGTTTTCCATTGATTTTTGAGGGAGATTATTTGCCGACCAAGCCTATAGATTCCAATCTGTCTAGCTATTTAACCCATAGATGGAGGGAGAAGTTACGGATTAATACCTTTCCCAAAGATTTGACTGATTTCTACTAACATTCCGAATTCTGTCCTTTTGATTAAAAATAGTAACGCGTTTCGTTTAGCACGATTGGCACACTAGTAAACATGGCTGAGGTTTTCAAGAAAATCTAACTTGTAGACAAATGGGGTGTGAAAGAGGGAGCAAATCAAATCAGTCTTGGTGTACATAATAGTCAAAAATGGGGTCATAGATTTGGGGTGTACGAGGTCATAGATTTGGGATTTTCTCATGGAATCTAAATGTGTATACGTGTAGACACAGATTTAGATTGCATGAGAGGCAAAATGTGTATATATATGAAGTGTATAAATGTGTATATATATGAAGTGTATAAATGTGTATATATATGAAGTGTATAAATGTGTATATATATGAAGTGTATAAATGTGTATATATATGAAGTGTACATTCAACATATTAGACTTAACTTTGATTCCCACAAGAGCTAAAAAAGTTGACATTAATTAATGTATTGAATATGTAATGAATATGCAAACACCTTGGTTCCCCCTTATTTGCTTGTGATTGGCTGGTGTCAACCATAAATAAAGACCATGGCAGTCACGCTTTGAGGTCTACGTTCATACGTCTACAGGTCTATGACTATTGGTCTCCGACTACATCCATTGACTACGCCCACGTCTAATGACACCGCATACGACGAGTACCGTTCATTACGTCTACTTACTAGATTGGTCTACCCGGTTACATTTGCCTAAAACGCTTCACTACCTCAAATCAGATATATATCCCTGACGGGTCATATCATTAATCAAACAGCTTAGTATAAATCTTGCCATTCTGTTAATTCTCTCAAGGTGGAAAGTTTGTAATTTGCTTACCTAACCATCGTCTTGCCTTTTATGGGTTGAACGGTCGGTAGAAACTGAATATTTTTTTCAGAATGTGAACCTTAAGGTGCTTGTAGAAATTAGTCAGCTTACGTCAACAGAACGTTCACAAAATTTTATTGCAAACGACTTCTGATATTTTGAAAAATATAACTTGAAGAAAACACAGTCATTCAGTTTAGGTGCCATACATGATACACGCTTGGGCGATCATGTCTCGAACTGGGCAGAAGATTATCCCGCAGTAGGTTGCCATTGCTTTCTGCGGTAGACAGGTTGCCGACCAAGGCTATAGAACCCAATCAGTCTTGCTATTTAACCCATAACTGGAAGGAAGAGACGGATTTATACCTTTCCCAAGGGTATTTGCGCGTATGTGAACACAGTGGATTCAGCTGGAATTCGAACTCGGTTCCCCGGTTTCTCGTTCCGAGCCGATATCCACTGTACCACAACGCACATCCGAAGAAAACACATTCTTTTGAAATAGTGTTTACTACTGTTATGGTGAAACACACTTATTCCTCAGATAATGGACTCTCCCTCCTATAGTAATAAGAGTTAGCAGGAAGTTGTCTTGAGAAGTTCTTGGGAAGTTCATAGGAGTTCTTATATGTTCTGGAGAGTTCTTTAGAGTTCTATTTAAGTTCAGTAGAAATACTAGGCAGTTGATATTAGTCGGCAGTTAGCCAAAATACCAAGGAGTCAGGTTTCAGTGGAAGATTACCAAGTTCCTAATATTTCGGGTGCGTTACGTCGATTAGCAACCGACATAGCACGATTATAACCTTTAGTGCGAAAAATACTCCACAACACACTGTCAAAAAAAAAAAAAAGAATATCTTTTGTCTACTTCAATGTGCAACACATGCATAACTTCAAGGACACATGGCCCTTTGGTTGACTCAAATAGTTGTGGGCTCAGTACCTTGGGACAACAGTGGCGAACAAAAATATAAAATATTTACTCACATGGCAATAACTAAAACATCCGGAAGTGGCATGAATCATGGAACGAGAACGATCTAACCAAGTGATCTTAATAAAAGGTTTGGTTCAAAATTCAGATCACCTCAAGAAGGTCGGAGTGTGTAACGGTTGAAATATGAATATGCAATAAAGTTTAGGACAATAGTCCAGACTATGTAAATATTGTAAATAGCTCATCTCAGAAATATAGACAAATAACTCAGTGGATTTATATTATTTATGTATATGAAAAAACCTTTAAAATAATAGTTTTGATTTTGTTTAAAAAAAGATAAAAACAGAAATACGTTTTTACTATTTTGCAAACTATTAGTTACCAAATAATATTTTTCTCAGTTAAGATTCCGAAGTTTCATCGGACATTTCATTCCAACGAGAAAAAAACAAGTTTCATTATTATTATTATAAAACTATGCAGTTTTCTGTTTATTCTTTAATACCATATCAAGCTTACATTTTCAATGGCAACTCGAATATATAAAATGAGGCCAAATAGAGTTTCTATCAGTGCGGGTTTTATTAAAAAATAAAGTTTCCTATCATTTTTCGATTTTGCTAGACTTAATTTAAAAATTTCGCTTCTATCTCTACACTCTCTCGCTCGCCATTTATTTAATTCTTTTTTACCGTTTCACACACACACACATCTCTCTCTCTCTCTCTCTCTCTCTCTCTCGTTATCTTTTACTCAGTGTGTGAGTAAGGAGATTGAATTTTACGAAAATTCTTCTTTGCAAATGTATAAATCTCTCGAAAAAATGACTTGAGAATACTAGTGCGCATGGGCGTATAAAATGGCGTATTATTTTTGGAAGATACGAATATTGCTCATTCTTTTTTCATTGTTTTCTTTTTGAATCACTTCTCCTATCGTCTCTTCATCTTCTCTTCCTTTTCTTCTACGTTTCGAATTGCTACTACTTCTCTTCATTTCTGTCTTATTCTTCTTCATTTCGAACTGCCTGTTGTTGTTTTAGTTGTTCTTCTTCTTCTTCTTTTTCTTCTTTTTTGAACTCCCTGTTCTTCTTCATCTTCTTTTTCTACTCCTTCTTCTTCATTTTGAACACACCGTTCTTCTTCTTCTTCTTCTTCTTCTTCTTCTTCTTCTTCTTCTTCTTCATTTCTTTTTCTTCTTCTCCGTCATCTTTTTCGTTTCGAGATTCTTCTTCTTCTTCTTCTTCTTCTTCTCATTCTTATTCTTGTTCTTCTTCATTTCTTTTTCTTCTTCTCCGTCATCTTTTTCGTTTCGAGATTCTTCTTCTTCTTCTTTCTCATCGTCTTCTTTTTCGCCGTCTCCTACTCTTCCTTCTTCATTTTCGTTTCAAACAAATGTTTCCTCTTCTTCCTTTTCACCTTCAACCCTCTTTGTTTCGACATTCTTTTCTTCTTTTCTTCTTTTCTTTTTCCTTGTCCTCCTTCTTCATTGTTCTAATATCATATTTTTCTCCTCGTCTCCCTCACTAGTCTTCTTCTTCTCCGTCTTCGTTTTCAACTTTTTTTCCTCTATTAACCCCGTTCCCCTTCTCTTTCATCTTCCAACTTCATTGATTCTTCTTTTTCCTCGCCGTCGTCGACTGCTACCTCTCCCCTTTCTTTCTCAACATTCTTCTTCGTTTCGAAATTCTCTTTGTTCATCTTCTGCTTTTCTTTTTTTTTTCTTTCGTCGTCTTTGCTTCGAAATTATTATGCTCGTCCTCCTCTTCTAGTCCTGTTTATTCTTTTTTTCTTTGGGTCATTGTTTTGGACTCCTACGCCTTCTGCTACTTCTCTTCCTCCATCTTCATCATCCACCTTGTTCGTTTCGAAATCCTTCTGCTTCTCTTTCATTGTCTGTTTCGAACTTCTTGTCCTTCTTTTTCTTCATATTTTTTCCGTCGTCGTTTCGAACGCCGTCTTCTCCTTCTTCATTTTCTATTATTATTACTACTTCCCCTTCACCATCCTCCCCTTTCTTCGTCGTTACAAAACGCTTCTTATACTCCTTCTCTTCCTTTTCTCTTACGCTTCTCATTTCTTTTTTTTTTATTTTCTTCTTCTTCTCCATTTTTCTTCTTCATTTTCATCCTACTTCTTCGTTTTCTTCTTCTTTACCTTATATTCTTAAAATGTCTTCTGGTTCTCTTCATATTCTTCTTTCTTCTTTGTCTCTTATTTCTTATTTCTTCTTCTTCTTCAACTCATTCCTTTACGTATTCTTATTCACTCTGCTTTCTTCTTTATCGCCTTCTTAATTTTCTTCTTTATTTCTTTCGTTTTTCGTTGCCATCGACCCTCCACTCCATTTTCAAGCGCTTCTTACTACTCTACTTACAAATAATATCAAATATCGATGTAAAATCTTATATCTGAAGGATAAGTTAATAAAGAATAAACCCCGATGCTTGTTACTGTTTCTCGAATTCAGAACAAACGATATTTTTTCGTGCGTTTGCTTCAATTTTCTATATATACGAGTTTCCGGATAATGAAAATGCGTACACTGTCTCATAAAAAAGTAATTACTTTTATAATTCGTAGGTATATATGTAGTTGCACATCTATCTATCTATCTATCTATCTATCTATCTATCTATCTATCTATCTATCCCATCCATTATCATTATCTATCTATCCCAGCCTTATCATTATCTATCTATCTATCTATCCCAGCCTTATCATTATCTATCTATCCCAGCCTTATCATTATCTATCTATCTATCTATCTATCTATCTATCTATCTATCTATCTAAGCCTTATCATTATCTATCTATCTATCTATCTATCTATCTATCTATCTATCTATCTATCTATCTATCTATCTATCTATCTATCTATCTATCCCAGCCTTATCATTATCTATCTATCTATCTAAGCCTTATCTATCTATCTATCTATCTATCTATCTATCTATCTATCTATCTATCCCAGCCTTATCATTATCTATCTATCTATCTATCTATCTATCTATCTATCTATCTATCTCAGCCTTATCATTATCTGTCTATCTATCTATCTATCTATCTATCTATCTATCTATCTATCTATCTATCTATCTATCTCAGCCTTATCATTATCTGTCTATCTATCTATCTATCTATCTATCTATCTATCTATCTATCTATCTATCTATCTATCCCTATCCCAGCCTTATCATTATATCTATCTATCTATCTATCTATCTATCTATCTATCTATCTATCTATGTATAAGCAAACGTATCTATCTATCTATCTAGCTAGCTAGCTAGCTAGCTCAATGTGGTGTAATATGGCGTGGTGTAATAGTTAGCAAGCTACTCTCACTTGGACCTATTACACATGAGTAGTGAGTTCGATACTCACTGCATACCTCATACTTTCGGCCTTGTGCCACATCAGAGCGGTATTTCGAAAAAATCATCTATCTCAGTTTGTTCATGTATATATATATATATATATATATATCTCATTCTGTTCATATCTAACTGTTCATTATCTATCTTTTTTTTATATATATAATCATATCGCCCCAAGCAAGGCATTTCATTACAACTGTTTTGCAGGAGGTTACATAGGAGGAAAGTTAGCAGAAAGAGTGACAGGTTATAAGGGGTGTCAGGAAGTGGATAAGAGAAGGATAAGAATACTGATAAGAGTGGAGTGGACGAATAAAGAAGCATTAGAGAGAGGATTCAGGTTTGTGAGATAGGAGATGACAATTGACTTTACATTTAAATTCTTGGAGATTGTAGCTGTCGGGAACCAAGTAAAAGGAAAGGAATTCCACAGGCGGAAAGTGCGAGAAAAGAAGCTGATGGAGTAGAAATTCCTTTTACTTGTTTTTGGCTTCACAGTAAAAGGATAGGACACATACACACACACACACAATATATATATATATATATATATATATATATTGTGTGCGTGTGTGTGTGTGTGTCCTATCCTTTTACTGTGAAGCCAAAGACATATATATATATATATATATATATATATATATATATATATATATATATACTACCGGACATAATTCTTAATTATTTGGTTGCGACTCCGATAGATTTTGTTAAAAAATTTTATGGTATATTTCGACGATCGAACAACTTCTTCAGATAAACGTATTCTCTTTAAAAAATTGTCATTCTCGTAAAGTTTATTAATAATATATTTTCGTTTACCTTAATCCGGTTTACAGACATATTTTTTGAACAGCGGTCCCAGTACGTTCACCGTTCAAGTTAAGAAATGACGAGCCTGTTCATCACCTAGATACATGTCTACTTGGGATTAACAGAAGCTGTAAGCTTGGATAGACGCATGATGTAATGAATAATTCCTCAGAAGTTTTTATCATGGCCGATTTCCTATTTTCATAGGATTCGATTTATTAACAAATAATTATTTATTAATTATTAATTATGCGTAAATAACATTGTAAAATGGATGAATCCACCTCTTCTTCCTCCTCCTATGAGTTAATTAGTAAAACTAATATCACTAAATCATTATCTGCACACGAAAATAACCTTACGATCTAAAAATATTTTCTGTCTTTAAATAGCCTTTAAAGGGTTGATAAGCCGAAGAACAGTTAAGCATTTAATCAAACCTGAATTGTATAATGTTTTTCTATTTTCTCTGAGAAAATTTAGTAAGAAAACATTATTACCTAATGAAGGCTAATTGGATATTAAACCTAATGGAATTGTGCTTCAAAGTACTCTCAATTGATCTTCGTCTGAGTAAATTATCTTCATTTAAAAAAAAAGTTAAAATACCATTATCTGTGTATACACTGACGGTTAATATGCAACCAAGCTACGCCTGTTTTTACAATACTTGTATTTAAACAATGCGGAATAAAAAAAAACTTAAAGAAAGCAAAACTGTTAATATTAAAACTGCTAAAATCTAATTTTTAAAGCGATAAGTTTCAGGTAAATGTTTAAATTGATTGATTCGTTTTGTACGACTTACCAAACCTTTGCAGATTTTTCAAAGCCAGAAAATATGTTTAGATCGTAAGAATTTGAAAAATAATCTGCCAGATTTTTGCTTCGCTTAAATGAGGTAAAATCATTTTGTGTCTTTAAAAGTGTTTTCATCGTAAACAATGGCGTCTTGGTCATCGGATATTCTGTGGTATCGAGCTTTTTTTCTTTTTTTTCTTGAGGTGCCGGATCGGCAAGCAGGATGGTTGAAAGAAGCGATTATGTAGCAGTAATTTCATGCCATATTGTTTCAGATAGTTGGGCAACTTAAGCCGTAATTGAGCAAATCAACCACGATATATACTCCCATAATGTCCTTATTCATCAGCAAGCTGGATTCTTATGGTGGCACGGTCCCTACTCTAAAACTCTAGAGCGTAGAACTACTGAGGGGCTCCCACGTCACATCTTTACTGAAGATCCAGTGGACTCAGCAAGAAATATGGTCCCGTTTTTTTCAGTAATTATTTGATACATTGGCTGCTATTGCCATTCGGAACATTGTTTAATCCTAATAAACATATATCTTCTTCATGTGTCGTGTCTTTTCATGACGTAGGCAATCATGGACCTTCACTTAACACTATCCCTTCCAGCTCTTAATACTGTTCATCTTGCTAGCTTTCCTTAACTCTGTTATTCTACCCACTTGCTCAAGCACGTCAAGTATGTCTCTCGTCATTTTCCCTTGTCTCACTTCCGCTCTATCCGTCCCGTGAGTATTAGATTCCCCAAGCCTTCCTTCTTCATTACATGTCCCAGAAATTTCAGCGGTCTCTTCCTGATGTTTAATATAAATTTTCTTTCCGTTTCCATCCTCTATCTGATCTGTGAGTATCAGATTCTCCAGGCCCTTCTTCATCATTACATGTCCCAGGAACTTCAGCTCTCTTTTCCTGATATTAAGTATTAGTTTCCTTTTACTTTCCATCCTCTATCTGACCTGTGTGTATCAGATTCTCTAAGCCCTTCTTCCTCATTGCATGTCCCGGAAACTTCAGCTGTCTTTTCCTGATGTTATATATTAGTTTCCTTTTCATTTCCATTCTCTGGATGACTTTGAGTATCAAATTCACCAAGCACTCTCTTCTCATTACTTATTCCAGGAACTTCAGCTGTCTTTTCTTGATGTTCTGTATAAGTTACTTTTTACGTTTGCATCCTCTCAAAAACCATGTCTTCGTTTACTTTTCACTCTTTTTCTTCATTTTATTTTTTATCAGTTGGAGTAGATAGACTAAACTCTCGCCCGGTTCACACTCCACCCACGTCTATTGAATGGGTTAAGAGGCTCATCCTTGTTTTCTGTTTAGGGTGTGGTTTCCGGTTTTCTCTTTTCCAATCTTTTCACTCTCTTTATTTTATTTTATTTTTTTCAATTGGAGTAGATAGACTAAACTATCGTCCGATTTACACTCTACCCACGTCTATTGAACAGGGGAAGAGGTTCATCCCTTGTTTCCTGCTTATGATATGGTTTCCGGTTTTCTCTTTTCCAATCTTTTCACTCTTACGTAGCCCCCTGCGCATCAGTGCCGTTTTCGCCTTGCTTGGGGTGATATGATTAAAAAAAAATTTTCTGTCCTTGCTGTCCTAAGCATTCTTTTTTAGAGCAAGATATCTGTTGTTTTGAGTCTATCTTTATCTTAAAGGAGATTGTCCAGCATTCACTTCGATATTAAAAAGATTGTCCAGCATTCACTTCGATATTAAAAAGATTGTCCAGCATTCACTTCGATATTAAAAAGATTGTCCAGCATTCACTTCTATATTAAAAAAACTGATATCAAGTATCGATCTGGTGTTCTCTTTTTTCTCTCTAACAAAATTTTCCTGTTTCTCGATACTCTACTTAGCTTCTGGAAGGCTTAAATGGCCATGCTAATTTCCCTACAGACCTCAGTGTTGAAAATTCGGTCATCTGTAAGAAAACTCTCCAGGTATTTAAATTGATTTACCTACTTGAATTTAGTACATCTGCCTGTCGTTGGCATTTTGGGTTCCATTTTAAACTGATTACCATGAATTCAGTTGTTTTGTTTTTTGTTTTTGTTTTTTTTTGTTTTGTTTTTTAGTTGAAGGCAGATATCATATAACAGTACAGTATTCTTTTCCTTATATTTAACGAAATTTTCTGTAAAAACACTTACCAGTTTTAAATTTTTTTTTCACCCCAAGCAAAACGCCACTGATGCGCAAAAAAAAAAAGAGAAAAACCGGAAACCACATCCTAAACAGGAAACAAGGGATGAGCCTCTTCACCTGTTCAATAGACATGGGTAGAGTGTGAACCGGGCGATAGTTTAGTCTATTTACTCCAATTGAAAAAGATAAAAAAGAAAAGAGTGAAAAGATTGGAAGAGAGAAAGCCGAAAACCACATCCGAAACAGGGAACAAGGGATGAGCCACTTCACCTGTTCAATAGACGTGGTTGGAGTGTGAACCGGGCGATAGTTTAGTCTATCTACTCCAATTGAAAAAGATAAAAAGAGAAGAGTGAGAAAAGATTGGAAAAGAGAAAACCGGAAACCACATCCTAAACAGGGAACAAGGGATGAGCCTCTTCACCTGTTCAATAGACCTGGTTGGAGTGTGAACCGGGCGATAGTTTAGTCTATCTACTCCAAATTGAAAAAGATAAAAAAGAGAAAGAGTGAAAAGATTGGAAAAGAAAAGCGGAAACCACATCCTAAACAGGGAACAAGGGATGAGCCTCTTCACCTGTTCAATAGACCTGGTTGGAGTGTGAACCGAGCGATAGTTTAGTCTATCTACTCAATTGAAAAAGATAAAAAAGAGAAGAGTGAAAAGATTGGAAAAGAAAACCGGAAACCACATCCTAAACGGGGAACAAGGGATGAGCCTCTTCACCTGTTCAATAAACGTGGGTGGAGTGTGAACCGGGCGATAGTTTAGTCTATCTACTCCAATTGAAAAGATAAAAAAGAGAAGAGTGAAAAGATTGGAAAAGAGAAAACCGGAAACCACATCCTAAACAGGGAACAAGGGATGAGCCTCTTCACCTGTTCAATAAACGTGGGTGGAGTGTGAACCGGGCGATAGTTTAGTCTATCTACTCCAATTGAAAAAGATAAAAAAGAGAGAAGAGTGAAAAGATTGGAAAAGAGAAAACCGGAAACCACATCCTAAACAGGGAACAAGGGATGAGCCTCTTCACCTGTTCAATAAACGTGGGTGGAGTGTGAACCGGGCGATAGTTTAGTCTATCTACTCCAATTGAAAAAGAGAAAAAAGAGAAGAGTGAAAAGATTGGAAAAGAAAACCGGAAACCACATCCTAAACAGGGAACAAGGGATGAGCCTCTTCACCTGTTCAATAAACGTGGTTGGAGTGTGAACCGGGCGATAGTTTAGTCTATCTACTCCAATTGAAAAAGATAAAAAGAAGAGTGAAAAGATTGGAAAAGAGAAAACCGGAAACCACATCCTAAACAGGGAACAAGGGATGAGCCTCTTCACCTGTTCAATAGACCTGGTTGGAGTGTGAACCGGGCGATAGTTTAGTCTATCTACTCCAATTGAAAAAGATAAAAAAAGAAGAGTGAAAAGATTGGAAGAAAAGCTGAAACCACATCCTAAACAGGGAACAAGGGATAGGCCTCTTCACCTGTTCAATAAACGTGGGTGGAGTGTGAACCGGGCGATAGTTTAGTCTATCTACTCCAATTGAAAAAGATAAAAAAAGAGAAGAGTGAAAAGATTGGAAAGAAAACCGGAAACCACATCCTAAACAGGGAACAAGGGATGAGCCTCTTCACCTGTTCAATAGACCTGGTTGGAGTGTGAACCGGGCGATAGTTAGTCTATCTACTCCAATTGAAAAAGATAAAAAAAGAGAAGAGTGAAAAGATTGGAAAGAGAAAAGCAGGAAACCACATCCTAAACAGGGAACAAGGGATAGACTCCTTCACCTGTTCAATAGACCTATAGTTGGAGTGTGAACCGGGCGATAGTTTAGTCTATCTACTCCAATTGAAAAAGATAAAAAAGAAGAGTGAAAAAGATTGGAAAAGAGAAAACCGGAAACCACATCCTAAACGGGAACAAGGGATGAGCCTCTTCACCTGTTCAATAGACCTGGTTGGAGTGTGAACCGGGCGATATTTAGTCTATCTACTCCAATTGAAAAAAGATAAAAAAGAGAAGAGTGAAAAAGATTGGAAAAGAAAAGCGGAAACCACATCCTAAACGGGGAACAAGGGATGAGCCTCTTCACCTGTTCAATAGACCTGGTTGGAGTGTGAACCGGGCGATAGTTTAGTCTATCTACTCCAATTGAAAAAAGATAAAAAAGAAGAGTGAAAAGATTGGAAAAGAGAAAACCACATCCTAAACGGGGAACAAGGGATGAGCCTCTTCACCTGTTCAATAAACGTGGGTGGAGTGTGAACCGGGCGATAGTTTAGTCTATCTCCTCAATTGAAAAAGATAAAAAAGAGAAGAGTGAAAAGATTGGAAAAAGAGAAAACCGGAAACCACATCCTAAACAGGGAACAAAAGGGATGAGCCTCTTCACCTGTTCAATAAACGTGGGTGGAGTGTGAACCGAGCGATAGTTTAGTCTATCTACTCCAATTGAAAAAGATAAAAAAGAGAAGAGTGAAAAGATTGGAAAAGAGAAAACCGGAAACCACATCCTAAACAGGGAACAAGGGATGAGCCTCTTCACCTGTTCAATAAACGTGGGTGGAGTGTAGACCGGGCGATAGTTTAGTCTATCTCTCAATTGAAAAAGAAAAAAGAGAAGAGTGAAAAGATTGGAAAAGAAAACCGGAAACCACATCCTAAACAGGGAACAAGGGATGAGCCTCTTCACCTGTTCAATAAACGTGGTTGGAGTGTGGAGCGATAGTTTAGTCTATCTACTCAATTGAAAAAGATAAAGAAGAGTAGAAAAAAGGTGGAAAAGAGAAAACCGGAAACCACATCCTAAACAGGGAACAAGGGATGAGCCTCTTCACCTGTTCAATAGACCTGGTTGGAGTGTGAACCGGGCGATAGTTTAGTCTATCTACTCCAATTGAAAAAGATAAAAAGAGAAGAGTGAAAAAGATTGGAAAAGAGAAAACAGGAAACCACATCCTAAACAGGGAACAAGGGATGAGCCTCTTCACCTGTTCAATAAACGTGGGTGGAGTGTGAACCGGGCGATAGTTTAGTCTATCTACTCCAATTGAAAAAGAGAAAAAAGAGAAGAGTGAAAAGATTGGAAAAGAGAAAACCGGAAACCACATCCTAAACAGGGAACAAGGGATGAGCCTCTTCACCTGTTCAATAGACCTGGTTGGAGTGTGAACCGGGCGATAGTTTAGTCTATCTACTCCAATTGAAAAAGATAAAAAAGAGAAGAGTGAAAAGATTGGAAAAGAGAAAAGCGGAAACCACATCCTAAACAGGGAACAAGGGATGAGCCTCTTCACCTGTTCAATAGACCTGGTTGGAGTGTGAACCGGGCGATAGTTTAGTCTATCTACTCCAATTGAAAAAGATAAAAAAGAGAAGAGTGAAAAGATTGGAAAAGAGAAAACCGGAAACCACATCCTAAACAGGGAACAAGGGATGAGCCTCTTCACCTGTTCAATAGACGTGGTTGGAGTGTGAACCGGGCGATAGTTTAGTCTATCTACTCCAATTGAAAAAGATAAAAAAGAGAAGAGTGAAAAGATTGGAAAAGAGAAAAACCGGAAACCACATCCTAAACAGGAAACAAGGGATGAGCCTCTTCACCTGTTCAATAGACGTGGGTGGAGTGTGAACCGGGCGATAGTTTAGTCTGTACCTGCTTGAATTTAGTATTCCTTCCTGTAGTTGACATGTTGGGTTCCATTTTTAACTGATTACCATGAATTTTTCTTTTTTGTATTTGAAGGCAGGTATCACATAACAGCCCAGTACTCTTTTCCTTATTTCTAAAGAAATTTTCTGTTAAATTACCTGCCAGCTTTTAAAATTTCGATATCTGCTTGAATTTAGTGTCCCTACATCTAATTGACATGTTTGATTCCATTTTTAACTGATTACCATGAATTTTCTTTTTGGTAGTTGAAGGCAGATATCATAGCCCAGTACTCTTTTCTTTATATCTAACGAAATTTTCTTGTCTCTCAGTACTCTGCACTGTTTTTTGAATGCGTACTTGGCCATTCCGATTCGCCTCCGAATATCAGTGTGTCACTTTCTGTCTTTCGTTAGAACACTTCTCAGGTAGTTAAATATATTAGTCCTAATGTTCTTACGCTATTCAAGGAATAGCGGTTTATTTTACGCTGCGTAAGAAAAGAGTTTACGTCTTTTTATAAAATAACCTGATAGAATCTTTCAGATATTAGGAGCATCAGATAACAAATAAAATCACATCGTACTTAATGAACGGAACGGAATAGCTGAATGGAAAAGGAATGACAAACTCACTTTATTCTCAGGAGAAGTTTTATTCTACGCCATTACACAAAAATATATATACAGGTTGCGTTGGGTAAATTACCGGCAAATTATTTTCAAAAAATTCGCACATTAAT
>JBBBDQ010000795.1:322500-327500 GCA_037127315.1 Ascarosepion bandense | reverse complement strand
TACTCTGAAAATAAAATAAATGAAATATATCATTGTTTTATTGCATGAGCCAAGCTTCAGCAGATTTTCGTATTCTTCGATGTGCTGTGTCCTTTCAAGACATAGATGATGGTGGCCTTCCACATCTCCCTATCCCTAGTGGCTCTTAGTACGCTTTCCCTTGTTATCGATCCAAAAACCAACTCTCTGATTCACTTGATCAACCCGACACGTATATCTTTCTTTCCCTCTCTCTGACCTGTGACTATCCGATTCTTCAAACCATCATTTGTCATTACGTCCCAGCGACTTCAACTATCTTTTCTTGACATTAAATATTAGTTTCCTAAGAAAAATAAGCGAGAAAGTATTGAGAGGAAAGAGCCAATGAAAACGGCTAAGAGAGAGAAATTTTATACATATATGCAGAAAGTGATTTATAGACATATATTGATATCAGTTATATATATATTTTTTTCTTAATTATTTTTTTCTTCATTATCTTTATCCTTTTTCTTTATATGCCCTGTCCCTTCAGGACATAAGCGATCATGGACTTTCACTTGCCACTAGTCACCCTTTACATTTTCCTTTTTGTATCTCTTCCAAAACTCACTCCACCTGCTCAATCCATTCAAGTATGTTTGTCGCTGTTCTCCCCGATTTCTCCCTCACTGTGTCCGGCTTGTGAGTATTAAATTCTACAAACCCTTCTTCCTCATTACGTATTCCAGAAACCTCACCTGTTTCTTCCTGATGCTAAATATATGCTTTATTTTTCATCCTCCCCAAAATCTTTTCGCTCCTCTTATGTTTACTTCATCTGTTGCCTCGAATTTCTTCAACTTTCATGTGATTGTTCAGCTAACATAAAATTCAAGAAAACGTAATGCATTGTCATCAGCAAATATATATATATATATATATATATATATATATATTCAACATAATATATTTAGTGTGAAGATAAACCTGAATAACATATTTGGTCATGACAGAAATTGAACAAAATACAAAAATGATGGCTGAATCTTTAAATTTTACAACAATTTTCAATAACTCTAAAAAGTGCGAACTTTCTTTAATACATTTTAGATACGTGCTTCATGATCTATTCCATCGGGATATCTTTTTTTCAAAAAAGCAGACGATACGCTGCTCTTTTTGTTTTCTTTACCACAGACGTTGTTATGAAATGATCTATGGCATTATGGAATGTCGAAGCTTTGACATTTCAATTTTAAAATTATCGAAAGATTATAGTTTTATATCTTCAAGAAATAGTTTCTTGTAAAGATTAAAAAATATATATATTTATTCATTTCTTAGCCATATTTATTCATTTTAACTTCTGCTGTGTACATTTGTACAAAAAGGCATAGAATAACTCATGTTTATTATGCCTACACACTCATCACTATATATGTGGATGCGCGTTTTGGTGCAGTGTGTATCGACTCGGAAAGACAAATCGGAGAGCCGAGTTCGAATTTCAGTTGAACTCTTTGCATTCATTTACGCACAAATACTCATGGGAAAGGTATTAATCCATCTCTCCCTTCTAGTTGTGGTTTAAATAACAAGACAGATTGAGTTCTATAGCCTTGGCTGTCAACCAGTCTACCGAAGAAAATAGAGGCAACCTTCTGCAGGATAATCTTCTTTCTAGTCCGTCATGGTCCGAAAGAGACATGATTGTCCAAGCGTGTATAACTAATGACACTTAACTGGCTGACTGACGGAAATACAATTTCATGTGTAAAAATAAATGTGTGTGTATGCGTATTTTTGTTTTGCTTAAAAATACACACACTTTTTTTGCTTAAAAATACACACACTTTTTTTTTGCTTAAAAATACACACACTTTTTTTTTGCTTAAAAATACACACACTTTTTTTTTGCTTAAAAATACACACACTTTTTTTTTGCTTAAAAATACACACACTTTTTTTATCTTAAAAATACACACACTTTTTTTTTTGCTTAAAAATACACACACTTTTTTTTGCTTAAAAATACACACACTTTTTTTTTGCTTAAAAATACACACACTTTTTTTTTGCTTAAAAATACACACACTTTTTTTTTTGCTTAAAAATACACACTTTTTTTTTGCTTAAAAATACACACACTTTTTTTTTGCTTAAAAATACACACACTTTTTTTTTGCTTAAAAGTACTACACTTTTTTTTTTGCTTAAAAGTACACACACTTTTTTTTTTGCTTAAAAGTACACACACTTTTTTTTTGCTTAAAAGTACACACACTTTTTTTTTGCTTAAAAATACACACACTTTTTTTTTGCTTAAAAATACACACACTTTTTTTTTGCTTAAAAATACACACACTTTTTTTTTTGCTTAAAAATACACACACTTTTTTTTTGCTTAAAAATACACACACTTTTTTTGCTTAAAAATACACACACTTTTTTTTACTTAAAAATACACACACTTTTTTTTTTTGCTTAAAAATACACACACTTTTTTTTTTGCTTAAAAATACACACACTTTTTTTTTGCTTAAAAATACACACACTTTTTTTTTACTTAAAAATACATACATATATATTACGGAAATTACCGAATTTTAACGAAACTTGGCTATAAAAAATTTGAAATGAATTGTTTGAACATTATTTTATATCGATACACGTATTTAAGTAAATATTCTGTTTTTTTAATTAAACAGTATTATATATTTATATCTACTGGCCTGATTATTTACGAGAAATTGTTATTACGAAAATGTGTGCTATTCGACAGGATTCGAAGCGGTGACCACTATCTACATAGGGGAAGATACTATTTGATCATGGCAACGTCTTAGACCGCTCGACCACGAATGGCCTCCAGTCTAAACGAGGTTTTAATCAAGCCTATATAATACAATTTTCGATTTATCGAAACAACCATATCTGCTCTGAAATGTATCGTAATGTCAACAAATGTAAACATGTTACGGAAATTAACGAATTTTAACGAAACTTGGTTATAAACAACCAACAATTTGAAATGAATTGTTTGAACATTATTTTTTATCGATACTCGTATTTAAGTATATATTCTGTTTTTGAATTAAACAGTTTTATATATCTATATCTACTGACCTGATTATTTACGAGAAATTGTGATTACGAAAATGTGTGCCATTCGGATATGTAGATAGGGGTTGCAGGTTTGATTCCTGCCGAATGTGTGCCATTCGGATATGTAGATAGGGGTTGCAGGTTTGATTCCTGCCGAATGGCATACATTTTCGTAATAACAATTTATCGTAAATAATCAGGCCAGTAGATATAAATATATTATACTGTTTAATTAAAAAAAAAAGAATATCTACTTAAATACGAGTATCGATAAAAAATAATGTTCAAACAATTCATTTTATATATATATATATATATATTCAGGGTGTCCATAAGGTCGGTGTGCACTTTAAAACTATTATAACTTTATTTGTATTTGTGATAGAAATAATCTATAAAAATGTGTACCTAGTTTTAAATACAGTTATTGAATAATCCTTTACCACAAGATTTGCAATAATTTTTAAATAAGTAAATAGATGGCTCGGAAGTGTTGGACCATTTTATTGGCCTCCCTGTTCACCAGATTTGATTCCATTAAATTTATTTATGGGGACATGTGAAACAATTGTATATGCAACCAAACTCAGTTCATTAGAAGATATGATAGCTAAAATAACTAATGTGATTTCAGGCATTACTGTAAATCAGTTAGCAAATGTTTTCTGTGAAATGCAAAATCGTATTACTCATTGTATTGCTAATGATGGAGGACATTTGGAAACTTAACTAAAATTTCAATAAGATCTTTAAAAAATATAGATTTACTTCTTTCTAATAATTTTTACAAATTATTTCTATCGCAAATAATAATTTTTTTAAAAAGTGCGCATGAACTTTATGGACACTCCGTGTATATATAATTTGTCCAAGTGTAGTTGGACAGTAAACGATAACATCCATTTTGAGGATACATATATACAATTGTTTTTATTAATGAAATCATTAAACTGACAGTTAAATTTTATTGTGTCCAATAATACAAAAGCGCTTACATTTTATCAATTCAGATGTTCAAAAAGTTATTCGTCGCATTTTACACAGTGTTGAAATCTAAACCGACAAGCATTTTTCCACAAGTAATTGGTGCCATAATTTCTTAAAAAAACTACATCTCTAAAATATTTTTTTTTCAAATAACGAATATTGCTTGGTTTTCTAGATATGCGTTGTGGTGCAGTGAATATCGTCTCGGAACAAGAAATCGGAGAGCCGAGTTCGAATTTCAGTTAAATTCATTGCATACACTTACGCGCAAATACCCTTGGGAAAGGTATTAATCCGTCTCTTCCTTCCAGTTCTGGGTTAAATAACAGGACAGATAGTGTTCTATAGCCTTGGCTGGCAACCATTCTACCGCAGAAATCAATTGCAACCTACTGCGGGATAATCTTCTGCCCAGTCAGTCATGTCTCTTTCGAGACATGATCGCCCAAGCGTGTTTCACGTATGGCACTTAACTGACTGACAATATAATAGTTGGAAGCATAATTAAAACTCCTACTGGGCATAAAGTGGGGGACCAGTTTTCTATTGATATGAAGTAATAAACAGATCCCCCAATATTTATACTTGATATAATAATCTAACATAATCTATCTCTTCTCTCTTTAGCCTTGAGTTAAATGTCAGGTCAGATTGGGTTCTATAGCATTGGTCGGCAACCAGTCTACCGCAGAAAGCAATGGCAACCTACTGCGGGATAATCTTCTGCCCAGTCAGTCATGTCTCTTTCGAGACATGATCGCCCAAGCGTGTTTCACGTATAACACTTAACTGACTGATAATATAATAGTTGAAAACATGATTAAGGCTAATACTGGGTATAAAGCGGGGAATCGATTTCCTATTGTTTTGAAGTAATAAATTGATCCCCCATTAATTAATACATAATAATATAGTACATCACTTCCCCTGTCTAGTTATGAGTC